>JAQPPZ010000672.1:10600000-10942399 GCA_028583015.1 Wollemia nobilis | reverse complement strand
TTGATTTGATGATTGGATTGAGGATTCATGTAATTATGTCGTTTTGAAATATTATGGTTTGAAAATGTCATGCTTGAAAAATTTAAATGAAATAATCTGATAGAACAAATTGGTTGTTTGTGATGTGATGTGATAAAAAATAAAAAGAGACTTTTAACAATAATTTCAAAGGACATTGTCGCTATTATAGACCATTTCATGGAGTCGCCGCTCACTCGGTCGTCAAGCTAATCCCAGTATAGAAATATTGTTTAAAAAAGTAAAAGAGTGTTTAAGATATTGTCTTAAGAATTTGGTGCAATGGTGCAAATGATGATGATGATGGTTTGTTTTCAGAGTTTCATAAAAATAGTATGCATGAAATAATGTTAAAATGATTTTTGCTAGGCATAAATTTCAAAGTGTGAATTTTTTTTTTTGGGATAATTCCCTAGGAATTATACCATCATTGCAAAATTGGAGGTTTGACATAATGACATGAAATAATGATAATGTGCATGCTTTTTGTTTAAAAACATAATTGTATAATAGAATGATTTAAGTCATATGGTTTTCATGATTTTTAAATAAATGGGGGATAAAAATTGTTACAATGGTTTGCGCTAGGCATAGAATATGTAGGTATAGACTTATACCATCATCGCGAAATCCAAAAAGGAGATAGTTTTATTGCATGGTTGATTTTTAATAAACAGAAAATATGAAGATGAGGACTTGCGCTAAGCATAAAATTCCAATTTTGGTTTTAGAACTATACCATCGTCGCGAAAGTCGACAATATATATGTATGTTTTGATTGTATGGTTTTGAAAGAAAATTTGATGTTTTCTAGTATGCATGTAGTTGTCTTTAGACTAAACAACTGTACTTGAAAAAAGAAAATGAATTATTCCAAACAATTTGCAAAAAATATTTCAAAATACTTTGAAGACAAAAGTTAGATTTATTAGGAATCCCATGTGCATTTGTGAATTCATTTCCAATCTTGATTTATCATAATGATACACAAAATCTCTCAAATATAAAATGTGTGTGCAATTGCTATGTTCATTTACCAGTTTTGAGCAAGATAATTTGATACAAGTGATTTGAATGAACCAAATAAGTGTTCATTAACCATGATGTAGATGCATATAACCATACTAGACTACTATGTAAGTCGGATTATCAAGAGCTAGCTAATCCATAAGCAGACATAGGTTTGTACAAAAGAAGGTCGCTAATGTGACAGACGTATCGCCACGCTAGGAGTTACCCAAGGCCAAGCAGGTTGGGCACAAACCACCTATTATGGGGCTTACCTCACAATTTTCGAATAATTGAGAATTCCAGGGATTCAAGCTCATCAACCCTTCTTTTTTTTTTTTTCAAAGGGTAGGGAAAGGGATTTTATTGCTTTTGCTTTTGCTTTCTTTTGCTTTTCTTTTGCTTTTCTATGCTAGGGATACTTGCTCGGATTAGTTGTAGAGCAAGGGATTTTTATTCCGGGTAGGGGTGAGCTTGTCCTTTTGCCAATTCTCAAAGATTCTAGACCATGTGCATGATAGGATAGCAGGGGAAACTTTTCGCTCAAGAAACCACTTCTACTATGTAGCAAAGCATGGAAATTACAAATATAATCATTTTATTGTGAAAAGATGTGCTTGGTTTAAGTAAATAACAAGATCAATTCTCTATGCTCAAACTTTATTTAATTGAATTTTGTGGACTTTGATATAAGAGAGATTAGTAATCATGCCAGATAAAATCAAGATATTTATTTTTGTGTTTGTGAAAGTGAGGGATTCCAAATAAATGCTAATTTATCCAAAATAATTTGAAACATATAATCTGCAACATTTGTAAGAAATATATATATATATATAAATATATATATATATATATATAGATATTGTTTTGAGAAGTTTTGAGAATGTTGACTCTCTCTTTCTTCTTTATATTGTTTTGGTTTCGAAAGAGTCAAGAATATTGCTGTTTTTTTATTTTTATTATTTTTGTTTGTTTTTGAAAAAAATAACAAGTGCCATAAATAAATACAACAAATAGTTTTGAAGATTTTGATGATTATGAATGTTTTTGGTGTTTTTGAATTTATAAATTGAAAGAAATACAAAATAATGATTTTGAAATATTTTAAACAAATATATACAAGGATGAAATGACCAAATTTATACATAGTAACGTTTAAGGTGCAAAATATTCATGGGTTCTTTAAGTTCTTTACCATCTAAGGTAGATAATTTGTATGCTCTCGATTCAAATTTAGCGAGTGATAATGTATGGTCCAAGCCAGTTGGGCTCAAATTTACCTTTAAGGTCCTTAGTTGCATTAGTATTTTTTTTATTTTCTTTTAAAACAAGGTCGCCGATCTCAAAGGATCGATGACGAACTTTTTTAGCATATGATCTTTTAAGATTGTTTTGGTAGGCATGGAGATGCTCCAAAGCATTGATGCATTTTTCATCTAGGAGTTCTAGCTGACTGAGTCTGCCAGTTCGATATTCATCTCCTACTTCGGTATCTTGAAGTAGTAGAGCCAAAGAAGGAACTTCTAATTCAAAGGGAAAAATGACTTCAGCACCATAAACCAAAACAAAAGGTGAAGTTCTAGTGGGAGTTCGAACACTAGTTCGATAGGCCCACAAGGCTAGATATAACTGAATGTGCCAGTCACGGCCAGTTTTATTGACTAATATTTTGAGAATTTTGATTAAGGTTTTGTTAGATGCTTCTGCTTGACCATTACCCTGAGGATAATAGGGAGTGGACCAGCGATGTTGAATCTTATATTTTTGGCATAATTTTTTAACATATTTATTTTTGAAACAAGTTCCATTGTCAGAGATGAGATTTGCAGGAATTTCGAACCTACAAATGATTTGATTAAAAATAAATTTAGAGACTTGTGTGCTAGTACAGGAAGCTAAAGGCATAGCTTCAACCCACTTCGTGAAATACTCAGTGGCAGTTATGATGAATTTGTGTCCATTAGATGACATAAGATTGATTTTTCCAATAATATCTAAACCCCATTTTGAAAATGGCCAAGGAGATGAAATAGCCTGCAGTTCTTGTGCAGGCGCATGGACAAGGTCAACATGTTTCTGGCACTTGTCACAATGGCGCACATAATCATGTGCATCATTCTCCATGGTAGGCCAAAACTATCCTATCCTAAGGAGCTTTTTAGCAATGACACTACCACTGAAGTGTCCTCCACAAGATCCATCGTGGGCTTCACTCAAGGTTGATTTGGATTCTTCTGAAGTCAAACATCTTAATAGGATACCTTCAAAAGATCTCCTATATAAAGTATTGCCAATTATTACAAATCGACTTGCTCGTCTACGTAATAACCGATGCTGGTTTCTATTAGAATTGACAGGGAAAGTCCCATTTTGGAGAAAATCAAATATATCCATATACCAAGGTTCAGGAGTAGTTTCATTGATTAGAAACACATCTAAAGGTTCTAAGCACGACTTATTTGAAGCAGGTTCTTGGAGTCGACAAATAATGATAGTGGCATATTCGTCATCTAAGTCCAAGGGCGAGGAGAGATGCGATTACGGCCATAGCATCAGTTGCATGGTTGCAAGTTCGAGGAATAGCTTCCAAGGTAACTTGATCAAATAGAGACATTAATTATAAAACATAGGCTTTATATGGGCACAGTTTATCATCTCTGGTTTGATAAACTTCATTAATTTGGTTTATAACCAGTTGAGAATCACCAAAAACTAACATATGTTTAATTTTTAGAGCCAAGGCAGCTCGTAATCCAAGGATTAGAGCTTCATATTCAATAGTATTGTTGGTGCAAGCAAATGTTAATTTGAAGGACAGAGGAATAAGATGTTTTTGTGGGGATATTAAAATAATACCCACACCATCCCCACTCATGCATCGGGCTCCATCAAAGTATAAGGACCATTGTTCAATATGGTCTGCCTCTAATTGAAGGCATTCATCAAGAAACTCAATGATGAGGGGATGGGTAGACTCTAAGGGTGCAGCAGCTAATTGATCTGCTATGATTTGACCCTTAACATACTTTTGTCCTATGAATGTGATATCAAACTCGCTTAGAGCAAGAACCCACTTGGATGTGCGACCCGATAAATAAGGTCGACTCATGAGATACCTTAAGGGATCATATTTAGCAATAACATAAGTTTTCTGACTAAGCATATAATGGCGTAATTTTTGTGTAGCAAACACGACTGCTAGACATAGTTTTTCAAATGTTGTATAGCGGGTTTCATAACTGATGAAGGTTCGGCTAATATAATAATTAGCCCGTTCTCTCTTTGCATCATCAAGCTGAGCTAACATAGCTCCTAAGGCAGAATTTGAAGCTAAAATATATAGGAGAAATGGGCGATCAGGTTTAGGCGATGAAAGCACAGGTGGGTTAAGGAGGTATTGTTTGAGAAGTTCAAAAGCTTCTCTACATTCTTCATCCCAATTAAAAGGGACATCCTTCTTAAGGAGTTTAAGAAAGGGACTAGTTTTGTTCGCCAGCTTATCGATGAAGCGACGGATGGCTTGAAGCTTACCTTGTAAACGTCGTAATTTAGATATATTAGTAGGTGCGGGCATATCAGTGATAGCCGCAATCTTGAGAGGGTCGATTTCGATACCACATAAAGAAACTAAAACCCCTAATAGTTTATCAAAATTAACTTCGAATATGCATTTGGCTAGATTTAATCAAATAAGATATTCTCATAATCGATTAAAAACTTTTCTCAAATCATCTAAATGATTATCTTCAATAATAGAGCGAGCTATAATATCATCTACATAATCATGTAGGATATCATGCATCATATCATGAAAGATATAAGTCATAGCTCGTTGATAGGTTGCACCTGTGTTCTTTAAGCCAAATGGCATCACTTTCCAACAAAAAGCACCCTAGGGGGTAGTAAAGGCTATTTTAGCCTGATCTTCAGGAGCTATCATGATCTGATTATAACCAGAGAATCCATCCATTAAGGACATTATGGAAGATATCTCCTTCCAGATCTTCATCGAGGTCAGCAATCATTTCAGGGTAAGCTATAGATAGCATGTTACATGTAAATGACTAATTTTTTAGAGGCAAATCAACATGCCTATCCAAATAATCTTGATAACATATGAGTTGATCATCATCGTCAAAAGGAAAGGGTTGACCCTTACTAGGAAATAGGCCCACACCATAGCAGGCAGGCCACGATTCTACCTCGAAAGGTTCTTTCATGCCATTTTGGAAAGGTCCCAAGCCTTTCCCTTTATATCCCATTTTAAGCATTATGGGTTTAGCTTTAATATATTCATTGGTAAAATAACACCGAGCATATCCCTCATGATGAGTTTTAATGTTTCGAGGGATTCTTCCCTAGTCATATCCTTTATAAATGAAGGCACAACTCCCGACTTGGTAAGTACTTCCCATAGGTTGTGGGAGGCCCAAAGTACGAGGAGATGGCGGCAAGTTATTTAAAAGAATTGAATCTTGCATGAAAGCATTTGTTTTTTCTGATATTAAGATTGTGGATAAATCGGTAAAAGTTCATCGAAAGAGCATAAGATGTAGAAGGATCATTCCCTATATCTTTAGATGTGGAAGGTATGATAGATGTTGATAATGTGGAAGTGTTAATAGATGGGTCTATAGGTTTTGAAATCATAGGGATAGAACATGAAGGATTGGTTGTGGATTGAAGATCTTTTTGAGGTTCTAGAGTGATTTGTTTAGAAGATTGTTGATCTATATAGGAGGATAAAATTAATGGAGGGGAAATAGGTGAAGCTATGGGTGTGTGTTTCACAGTTTTAGATGAAAAATAAGAATTAGGATGTGTGGATGACAGAGCAGGGCAAATTTGCACTCCAACACGTTCTGCCAAAACACACATATCAAAGGGTCTAGGGTCACCATGGATAGTGACCAACTGATTTTTAAATTCGAATTTAACACATTGGTGTAAAGTTGATGGGACAGCCCACATTGCATTGATCCAAGGACGACCCAAGAGTATATTGTACGATGCGGGGCAATGTACAATAAACACGATGGTATCTAGAGTTCTAGGACCAACTTGCAATGGGATGGTAATAACTCCACACGTTTCTTGTGTTTCGTCATTGAAAGCTTTGATAATCATGTCAGTTTTCTTCATTTCATCACTTCTAAAGCCAAATCATTGGTAGAAGTCAAAAGTGCAAATGTTTAGAGATGAGCCATTATCAATCAAGACTCGTTTGACAACTACATCTCCAATTAGAGTCGTAATGTATAAGGGGTTATCCTTATGTAAACTGTGTTGTGGGATATCTTTATCCCGAAAGTCAATACAATCAACCTCTCGAGTGATGATAGTATTGGCCATGGCTTCAGGTTGAATGTTTTGAGGTACCATCATTTGGCTTAATGTAAGCATCAACTCATCCCTATGGGTAGGAGAAGATCTTAATAAATCCAAAAGGGAAATTCTGGCTGTAGTATTAGATAATTGCTCATTAATATTGTAAGGGGGTTTAGGTTGAACATGGGAAGCATGATTCCCTTTATTGGGATTTTTCAAAACAAATGGAACTGATCCATCATTCTGATTTGGTTCTTGTTGAGAATTTTGAGCCTGTTGTCGGGTAACAACTCCAATGGTACCTACAATGTTATATTGAGGATGCTAAACTAGTCTCGATCGAGCGTTTATGGCTTGTTCATTAGGGAGGAATTGATTAGAAGAAGGTCGAGTAGTAACTCTTCTAGGAAATGGTTCTTCTGGAACCATAGCATCTGTGATGGGTTGAATAGGATCTGATTCATTTTCAGAACTATTCGATTGGTTTGAAGTGATGTCTATTTCACTTTTAGTATCTAATTCTACATCACTAGAATCCGGAGTTTGAATATTATGTAGGGGCCTGGTCGTAACCATGGAGAAAGTTGTGTCAAATATTTGAGGATCAGGATTAAGTAAATGTCCACTAATGGTTCCTACATATCGGGTAGGAGGAGGAACATTATGATGTTTGATTTGATTGGCCACCTCTTTACCATGTCTTGGTAAAGGGTGTTGAAATATGTCTAATGATTTATTAGCATTTTGATTTTGATTTTGGGGAATGTTCTTTTGAGGATTATTAGGAGCATTTTGTTTATGTTGGAAGGTTTGCACCTCCATTTCATTATTATCAATCAAATCCTGTATTTTATGTTTCAACCTTTTACAAGCATTGGTAGAGTGTCCAGGTCCTCTATGGAAATCACACAGTGTAAGTCAGCTCTGTATCCGGGTATAGTTGGATCAGGTTCCCGGATAGCTGGTAATTGGATCAAACCTCTTTTGAGTAATTGAGGTAAAATAGTTGATAATGGTTGATTCAATCTAGTAAATTCTCGAGGAGGCTTATCAGGAGGTTTCAATATAAATTTTTTTGTTGTTTTCGTTGCATTGATATTAGCAACATTTATCTTGTCGATGACTCCATCACCGATAACTTGTTTGTTTTTATATTGATTTCTGGATGTTTTCTCATCATCCTTCTTCCTAAGTTGGCCTCTCCTAATGAGGGCATCTTCTAATCTTCGAGCTAAATCTATAGCTTGATCGAAGGTAGTTAAGGTAACAGTTGATAGCTCATAAGATATTTGTTCTTATAAATTATTAATAAAAATGTCCAACATTTCCCTATAAGGGAGCACAAAGTGCAGTTTTCCTGTCAACTGCCTCCATCTAGCTAAGAAATCGATAAAACATTCATCCTTGTCTTGTTTTAAGTTGTATAAATCTTTAATGGTTACATGCCTCTTGATGTAGGCACTAAATTGATGGACAAATGATTCAGTTGTTTCTTCAAAGTTTCTCAAAGAATGAGTGGGCAATTGATAGTACCACTCTAATGCCATTCCACCTAAAATTTTTGGGAACATTTTTAGTAATAGCAAGTCATCATGTGATATATCATGACATGCTATCCTAAACATGCGAAGATGCTCTATGGGATCTTCGATTCCTTTATATATAGGCAGAATGGGCATGGGAAAATGCTTAGGGTAAGGTTGTGCTACAACTATGGGATCCAAAGGTTGACTACAGATCTCTCGATAATTGTACGAGGGACGATAAGGATCTATCTGGTCCATACGCAAAGCTAACTGTTTCACCATGGCTTCCAGATCACTAGTTTGCCCACCATATTGGTTTGATAGGGTATTGATATGGGATTTGTGAGCATATGATGGAGGGATATGAAGATTAGATGTTATGTTGCTATTGTGTAAATTGTTGGTAGGAAAAGTGTTATGAAGGAATTTTGAAGTGGTATTATGATGTATTCCAGATTGTTGAAAATTGGTGTTTGGCTTCATTTTAGGTTTTTGTTTACTTGAAGCATGTTGATCAATAGTTTGGCGAAGTAAAGTAGTGAAGGAAGTTTTCTTTTGTGTGGGAATGATTTTAGGTTGAATAATAGGTTCCTTAGGAGGTTGGGTAACTTGTTGTTTTGACATGTTTTGAATCATAGTGACCATATCTATATTGGATGGTCCAACCTTATCACTTTCTTGATCAATGAAAGACAAGGGATTAGTGCGCACATCAAACATATGTTCCATGGCTGCTTGAGTGTCACTAATTTGCCCTTTATCAATACGAACTGCCATATTAAGAACACCAATGTTATCATGGAAAAATTTCCAGAAATGATCTACGTTGTCAAAAGCAATAGTTCCATCTGGAGCTACTCGAGGGGATGAGGAACCATCCTCTTTAACATTTTCTTCTTGTTCATTGTCTTCACCTAGGTCATCTTCTGGTTGATCTAGAGTTTCTCCTTCCGGAATTGGATCTTCAGGAAGTACATTTGGGTCTCTAGTTTTATTTCCTAACCAATCTTCTTCTTCTCCTTCAGTTTGTTTACCATTCCTAAGTTTAGGCATTGTGCCTTAATTTTAGATTTCAGCATATATATATATATATATATATATATATATATATATATATATATATATATATATTTTTTTTTGCAACAAGCTTAAGAGGTATATATTAATTATATACCTACTACAATATTTAAAATGAAATGTTTTGGTTTTTGTTATGTTTTTTAGTTTTTCTTTGTTTTTGAAATAATATTGTAAAGATAACAAACAACACAATATGCAAGAAATAATACTGAAAATAATGATCTAGTTTTCTATAAACAATTTATAAATGTCATTAATGGGCTCGAGTTCTTCAGGAGTCATGAAGTGTTCTTCAAATTGAAAATTTTTCTTCAAAAATTTAATGAAAAGAGCTATAGTGATATTATCTATCTCAGATGCTGGTTGATAGAAGTAAAGCTTGTGGCAATACTCTCGATATAACACCGCTCGAGGAACTCTATTCCATATTTCCCTATCCATAAGAACAACCTCTTGGTCTTCTACACGACCTAGGAACTAGTGTACAATGGATGTGTTCTCGAGGTATTCCTCGAAGGTGAACAATTATGAAGATACAAGAGCTCTCCTATAAGCTAACCATCTATGGCAGGCTCTCTGAAGTTCATGATAAAATAAAAGTTGATGAGGATCTAGGATTCTATCTAGGACAAGCCTCTTGATTTGTTTAAGTTTTGTTGACCTAGATGAAATGACACTAAGTCTTCTATCAAGTTCGTCCCACAAGAGTTGATTTCTATCTGTTTTAGGCACACTAAGCACAGAATTGATTTCTATGGCTGCCAATTGGTTTTCAACATTTATAGTAACTGCTAATATTTTCTTAGGAGCTACCATCTAAACATGATATGCAACTTATTAATTTTAAATGATTTGAAATGCATCTATGTTTTAGTTGTTTTATTTTTTTGTTTTGTTTTCAAAACGTTTAAAATGCATTCACGTCGGGTTCACCAAAATGTATCGCTCCAAATTTTTCACACCCTTACCTTCAGGCTATAGGATGCGTGCCCGGAAGGGGTATGTGAAAAGGATGGCGCAGTACCTCGGACTGAGAGGCCTTGTGAAGGTCCCGCCTCTCGGAGGAGGTGTATCATGGTGATTTTTTGATGGATGGTGGGTTCACCAAGAAACATTTAATGGCAATTTCCACGCCTAGGTTGGGAATGTGTTTGATGTGTTCGGTTTTAGCCTTAAACATTCAAGTCCTAGGTTTGGCCAAAATGCGTTTAAGCTATTCTATATGAAGATGCAGATTAAAATGAATACAAAAAACATAATTATGACAAAAAATAAAGAAATAAAGCAATATTAAAAGAAAATACCTGATCTGGATGTCTGATGAAGATTTTTATTCTTGAATTAGTCAGGATCGCCTCTGATTTGATAGGATCATCTGCTCTCAGACAAGATCGTCTGAGATCTGATGAATTCATTAGACGAATTCGTCAAAGACCTGCAAACAAAGAAATAGTTGCAAAACATAAAAAATACAGCAATGCTAGCATAGGGAAACAATGTAAAATGATAATAACAACATCAAACTGAGAATTACAAATAGAAACATAAATGCATTATACCGATTAAATAATAATTATGACTTACTTATGCATTTGATCTAGATGGGTTAACTCCAAAATGCAGGATAGCATAAAATAATAAATAAACTAGCTAATTACAGCATAAAACAGTAGATTGAAAGATGAAGAAATGCAAACTTTGGGCACTGATTGCCTCAATGTTGACTACAGTCGAAATCGTCTCGCATTGGTACGAAATCATCTCTGATTTGACAGGATCACCTTCGATTTTAACAGGATAGTCTGCGACGATGTAAGCTTGCTCCGGCTGAAAAACACTAAGGTACCTGCAACAAAATTTGTATAGAACTAATGCAAATAACAATTTGGGATGTTTTAACGCATGTGAAGTCAATTTACAGAGGATTTCAGCCAGGGGGTGCTAAGGGGAGGGCTTAGGATTAAATAGGCTTAGGAGGGAGGTTAGGAGGTTGGAGATCATCCCTATTTGAGAGATCTCCAATGAGGGAGGGTCTCTAACGGTGTAGACATGCTTCTGTCCAGATTAGAGACGCCGTTGGAACAAAAGCTAATTGAGAAAAATTAGTTTAGGGACAAGATCATCTGGACATCCTAGCCCAGATGAAATCGTCAGATCTGGGGTGATATCGTTTGATCGGCGATGATATCGTCAAACAGTCAAAACAAATTCTAAAAATGGTGTGGGAAAGGAGGAAATGGATTACACGACGATTAACGGGCGGTTTGGGAGGTTAAAATTTGAATTTGAATTATTTACTAGAGTAATTGTAATTATTAAGATTTCACTGCACCAATTTTAGGGTGCTACATCTATAACTCTTTAAGACAATCTTGATATTGCAATCTCTTGTTCCTGAATTTGATGCTTGAGAACAGAATTTTCTTCCATGAATTTCTCAAGCCTTTTTAAAGCCAAGAAGAATTCACCTTTAAGATCGAACCCAACCTCTTCATCTCTTTTTGAATCTGTATGTTCCTCTGATAGATCCTTCTCCAAGCTGTTAGGCTTTTTCTAGAGAAACCTGCTCTGATACCAATTGAAGAACACAAGCTTATACTAAGAGGGGGGGTGAACAGTATAAGACATAACCAATTAACAATTTTAACTTTAAATAACAGAGGCATCAACACAGCATTAATCAAGACAGAAAGCATCACACATTGAAGACCCATTTTAACATGGTTCACCCAGAATGGTTGGGCTACATCCATGGATAAAATCTTTCACTAAAATTTTATCAATCAATTTCTGAGAAAACCTTTCCCGAATACAAATTTTATGGGCACCAACCCAAAGGAGACACCAATCCCCTAAACTCGAGTTCGTGGGCACCAACCCATAGGAGACACCGATCCCCTAGCTCTGCTCTAGCTGGTGATCCTCTAGAAAACCTCTACCTCCGTTGCCCTTAGCAAATGGAAATCTATCCATAGAAGACACCTGTCCTCCTTGCTCTGGTTGGAGACCTCTGTCCTCAACTCTATCACCTTCAAAGTTGGTCCTCGAATTTGCACTAAACATAGTCCTTCGGTCTAGTACAAATGTCCTCGTTCGCCTTTGCCTGTTGTGCTCACTCTGCATGCTTTGACATCATCGTGCCACTTCTGTATTCTTGCGCTCTTTCAGCTGCATCTCGCACACTTCGATGCACATTCGACTATCGCATCCAACGATTGCTTCTGCTCCTTTGTGCAAACACAGCAGCACCGTCTTCACGCACTCTGCTTCTTGACGATCGAACTTCTTCTCTGCACTCTATCTATGAAAGTCGCACTTCGAATGCACACATCGAATCGATGCTTTAACTCTTCAAAAAACCTTTCTTTTATACTAATATTTTCAAGATCAAAACCTTGATCTTAGTCGGCTGCACAACCCTAAACTATGTTGGTTGCAAACCCTAATCTTCGTCGGCCCAAATTTAACTTTGTTGGCCTCACTCCCTCTGCAACTCTTCTGTAGCTTCTGCCATGAAACTACAACATGTCGCGATATCGTGACACTTTTGCCTTCGAACACTTTCTTTTGGCTTGTGTCACGAAATCGTGACACTTCTGCCTCTGCTGACGTCATCTTCACTTCTGTCATGAAATCACGATATTTCTCACTTTCTCAACCTCTTCTCAGCTTTTATCGCAAAATCATGACACTTCTGTCTTCATAGCCTTCCTCTCTACTTTTGTCGCAAAACCGTGACACTTCTTGTCTTCATAGCCTTCCTCTCTGCTTTTGTCACGAAATCATGACACTTCTCCTATAGAAGGCCTGCATTCTATTTCTGTCGCGAAATCACAACACTTTCTCCAACCGAACGCTGCTTTCTCAATCTATCGAAAAATCACGACACTTTCTCTTCATTGCACTCTTGACTGCTTGCACTAGCGAAAATGAAACATGTCACGAAATCGCGATGCTTTCGCCTTTGAGCTCTTCCTCCTTGAACTTGTTGCAAAATCGTGACACTTCTAGCTTCCGTACGTTTTCTTTGCAACCTATCACGAAATTGTGACGCTTCTCACTTCGAACACTTTCCTTTGCTGCATGTCGCGAAATCGTGACAGTTCCCATCCCGAACTCTACAGCATGTCGTGAAATCGTGACACTTTTCATTTTTCTTTCTCTTTCCTCGAACTCGTCCTGAAATCGTGACAGTTCATACTGGACTCTAGCTCTTCTGTAGCACGTCGCGAAATCGCAACACTTTACCTTGCTTTCACTTTGTCTTCTGACTTGTCGCGAAATTGCAACACTTTTTCTCCTTAGCGCTTTTCTTTTCTTCAGGTCACAAAAACCCAACATGTCACGATATCGCGACACTTTTTCTCCCAGACTCTCTCTCCTACATTATGTCGCGAAATCGTGACACTTTTTCGTCCGTTCAACTTTCCTTGCAATATGTTGCGAAATCGTGACATTTCTGACTCGAACATTCTCTCTCCTCTTTGAGTCGCGAAACTGCGACATGTCATGATATCGCAACACTTTTCTAAAAAACTTTCTCTCTCCTGCCTAAGTCGCGAAAATGCGACATGTCGTGATATTGCGACATTTTTCCAACTTACTTTCTTTCGAACCTATCAAGCCAAAACTTCATCAAAACAAATTATTCTACATCAAATCAAATTCCTTCAAACAGCTTCTTGACATCAATGACAACTTATTCACTTGAGCAAATGCAATGTACCCAAGGTACCCAAAATTGCCAACAAAATTTGAATACTTCATTCCCTTGTGTAAATTCTAAGCATGTATTACTCTCGTACGTGACACTGTATGCTGGTACAGTGAAACCACTTCGTATTTGACTATTGAAACAAATTCCATCTCAAGAGCGAAACCGACAATGGTATTGATATAGCATAAAAATCACTGATGCTTTGATGTAGTGAAATATTTTATTTTCCTCCATATTCTACGAATCTTTCACTATCATAAATTTTCCAACATGCTACCTAATGATTCTAGACCCCCTGTGTTTGAAATACAAAGACCCCGTATATTCATTTGGGAAATCAACTTTGGTGTGCTTGATCACCATTTGCCCTATCCAACTCATCAAGTTGTCGGTGGTCCAGGGTCAAATCGTTAAGCTATTGCGGTGGTCCAAGGTCAATCACCATGCGGACCCCTCTACGTTCAAGTTATCCCTACACCAGCGTATCCCTAGGTCATGCAGGTTGGCCACGTTAATTAAACCCACCTTGTTTAAACTTTAATTAAAGCTTCTTTTTATTTTTATTTTATATATATATATATATATATTTTTTATATATACATATATGTATATATATTTTATTATTTATTTATTTATTTTGTTTTATTTATTTTTTATTTTATTTTCTTCTCTTTTATTTAAATTAAATTTCATTAACTTCAAATGTTTGAACTATTGTAGCTCAAAAGAAACGAGAAGAAAAGTATTAAAACCAATGCTTAAAATTCAAATAATGAATCCAATAAAAACATTAAAATTAAATTTTTTACAAGAAAACAAGAAGACACCACCAAATAAGGAACCTTGGAGCCCGTATGGTGAGCTCATGGCTAGTGTCATATAAAAAATGATCACTTAAAGACAACCGAAATTACCAAAACCAAAATTTTAATGTGGGTCCCCAAATTTGTGGCTAGTTGTGCAATGGCCACAACAGGTCAAACCTTGGTTAGCACGATGTGGGATTGGATTCATTCCCAACAAAAATTAGTCTTCTCCTCTATCAGGAGAAGATGATAAGGATGACTACTCCAAATCAATACATGGCTCTCAATGGGGCGAAGAGGACAAAGAAGAACTATGGTCACTCCTTAATAAAATGTCTTATAAAACTATTCGATTTGGGAGCATCAATATGCTAGAGTTGGTTCATCTGAAAGCAATTGCGACCAAAGAAAATCTTGAAGAATCATTAGATATTTGCCATATAGAAGAGTCTCTTAAGAAAATATTCAATTTAAACTCAGCCCAACCTCCTATTTAGAACAAACATCTATAGATCCATAAGAACTTAAAGAATTGGGAATAATAGATGCCCCTCTTCATTTTGAGGATGAGTCAAATCCCTAATCAAAGAAACCATAGAAGTCAACATAGGTACAGACCAGGACCCTCGCCTTATCAAGCTTGTAAAAGTCTTGACCCAAGAATAGCAAATAAAATATACAAACCTATTAAAGAAATTTTTTGATATCGTCACTTGGGGATACGATGATATGCCAGGACTCGACCCTTTGCTGGTAGTCCACCATTTGGTAGTGTGTCCTGACACCAAGCCCGTAAAACAAAAGATAAGAAAAATATATCCAAGAGTCTTTCTTTTAGTAAAAGGTGAATTACAAATACTCCTAGATGTTGGATTCATAAAGACTTTAGATTGTTTGAATTGGATATCCAACATCGTTCTCGTTGCTAAAAAAGAAGGATCCATTTGAATTTGCATCGTATTTAGGAATATAAATAATGCATGAAAATATGATTTCCCTTTTCCAAAAATAGACATGATAGTCAACTTCACTGTAGGGTTTGATATGCTATCCTTAATGGATGGATTCTCAGGCTATAATCAAATTAAGATTGCAACCAAATATTAATCTAAAATAGCTTTCACTACCCTATGGGGAACCTTTTGCTAGTAAGTCATGCCTTTTGGCCTTAAAAATGTGGGAGCCACGTATCAGAGGGCCATGCCATATATATTCCATGACCTTTGGCATAAAATTATGAAATATTACATAGATGACATCATAGGTCAATCTCAGAAGAGAAAAATCATCCTCCAAACCTTAGATGCATCTTCCAAATATTACGAGACTATAAAATTAGAATAAAGCCCTTAAAATGTATTTTTAGGGTAAAATCAAGAAAAATACTTGGGTTCATCGTATCTCGTCGGGGGATTGAAATTGATCCCTCTAAAATTGCAACCATAAAAAATATGCCGCCACAAAAAAAAATTACTGAATTACAAAGTCTGCAAGGAAAATTACAAGCCATACATAGGTTCATATCATAACTCGTAGATAAGTGTCAACCTTTCTCCAAATGATTAAAGAAATGAGATAAGTTTAAATGGTACGAAGAGTGTCAAGAAGCCTTTGAAACTCTAAAAACTTATCTCTTGATACAACCTATTTTGGTACTACCAAATCTAAATCAATCATTATTACTATATATAGTTGCTACCAAACATGCCCTGGGAACTTTACTAACACAATAAGATGAACAACATCAAGAAAGGGTAATCTATTACATAAGTAGAACTCTAGTAAACTATAAAACTTGCTGCACACCACTAGAGAATATTTACCTCGCAGTTGTCTTCTCATATCTCAAACTAAGACAATACATGCTTAGTCAAAGAATTTATGTATTGGCAAGGGTAGATCCATTATTCTACCTTATGTCAAAACCTTATCTATCAGGTAGGACTACGAAATGGGTCATAGCCCTTAGTGAATTCGACATAGAATATGTAAACCAAAAATCGCTAAAGGGTAAGTTATAGTCGATCAACTTGTCGCAGCTCCTTTAGAATTAGAACATCCCATAAATATCTCTTTTCCTGATGAAATGGTATCATCAATAGAATTCCAAGAACCCAAAACTTGGGTCTTATACTTTGATGGAGCTATATGCATAAAAGGCATAGGGGCATGAGTTATCTTAGTAACTCCACAATAAAATCTCATCCCACTATCCTCTAAGATTTGTTTCTCATGTACCAATAATACAACAAACTATGAGGCACTTATCCTAGGCCTCAGAGCCACAACAAAACTAAATATCAAGAACATAACGGTATATGGTGATCCAAAATTAGTAATCAACCAAGTAAATGATGCCTATCAAACCAAATATAAAAAGTTAAAACCATACAAAGACATTGTAGATATGTTGAAAACTCACTTCAACCAAATAACTATTGAAACCATACCGTGTTCTAGCAATCGCCATACTAATGCTATGGCTACAATAACACCTCTCATACCCTTAAAATTAGAAGATGAAGAAGCTTCTATTATTATAATATCAATTAATGAATATTCCACATTCGAATTGTATCTACAATCTTTCAACATATGCAACATTGAAACATCTATACCTCAAGAATCTTTGTATCAAGACATTTTTAATATCCTCAAAGAAGGAACATTTCCCGAAGGATTCAACTCTTAAAAACAAAGACAATTTAGAATAAAAGTTTATAAATATGTTGTCATTGGAGATATCTTATATCGATATCATTGCATGGCATTGTACAGATTGATATGATAGCATTTATTATTTTTTGATAAAGGATTGAGTATGCCGAGGTACAAATTGTGGCATACCAATCTAGTTTTGAGATGATGTATATATTGTTGATATATATATGAGATATGTTTTTTATCATGACTTGTTTTTTATGTATTTTTATGATGCTTTTATGTTTGATTGATTGATTTGATGATTGGATTGAGGCTTCATGTAATTATGTCGTTTTGAAATATTATGGTTGAAAATGTCATGCTTGAAAAATTTAAATGAAATAATCTGATAGAACAATTTGGTTGTTTGTGATGTGATGATAAAAAATAAAAGGGGACTTTTAACAATAATTTCAAAGGACATTGTCGCTATTATATACCATTTCATGGAGTCGCCGCTCACTCGGTCGTCAAGCTAATCCCAGTATAGAAATATTGTTTAAAAAGTAAAAGAGTGTTTAAGAGATTGTCTTAAGACTTTGGTGCAATGGTGCAAATGATGATGATGATGGTTTGTTTTCAGAGTTTCATAAAAATAGTATGCATGAAATAATGTTAAAATGATTTTTGCTAGGCATAAATTCCTAAGTGTGAAATTTTTTTTTTGGGATAATTCCCTAGGAATTATACCATCATTGCAAAATTGGAGGTTTGACATAATGACATGAAATAATGATAATGTGCATGCTTTTTGTTTAAAAACATAATTGTATAATAGAATGATTTAAGTCATATGGTTTTCATGATTTTTAAATAAATGGGGGATAAAAATTGTTACAATGGTTTGCGCTAGGCATAGAATATGTAGGTATAGACTTATACCATCATCGCGAAATCCAAAAAGGAGATAGTTTTATTGCATGGTTGATTTTTAATAAACAGAAAATATGAAGATGAGGACTCGCGCTAAGCATAAAATTCCAATTTTGGTTTTGGAGTCATACCATCGTCGCGAAAGTCGACAATATATATGTATGTTTTGATTGTATGGTTTGAAAAAAAATTTGATGTTTCTATTATGTATGTAGTTGTCTTTAGGCTAAACAACTATACTTGAAAAAATGAATTATTCCAAACAATTTGCAAAAAATATTTCAAAATACTTTGAAGACAAAAGTTAGATTTATTAGGAATCCCATGTGCATTTGTGAATTCATTTCCAATCTTGATTTATCATAATGATACACAAAATCTCTCAAATATAAAATGTGTGTGCAATTGCTATGTTCATTTATCAGTTTTGAGCAAGATAATTTGATACAAGTGATTTGAATGAACCAAATAAGTGTTCATTAACCATGATGTAGATGCATATAACCATACTAGACTACTATGTAAGTCGGATTATCAAGAGCTAGCTAATCCATAAGCAGACATAGGTCTGTACAAAAGAAGGTCGCTAATGTGACAGACGTATCGCCACGCTAGGAGTTACCCAAGGCCAAGCAGGTTGGGCACAAACCACCTATTATGGAGCTTACCTCATAGTTTTCGAATAATTGAGAATTCCAGGGATTCAAGCTCATCAACCCTTTTTTTTTTTTTTTTCAAAGGGTAGGGAAAGGGATTTTATTGCTTTTGCTTTTGCTTTCTTTTGCTTTTCTTTTGCTTCTTTATGCTAGGGATACTTGCTCGGATTAGCTGTAGAAAAAGGGATTTTTATTCTGGGTAGGGGTGAGCTTGTCCTTTTGCCAATTCTCAAAGATTCTAGACCATGTGCATGATAGGATAGCAGGGGAAACTTTTCGCTCAAGAAACCACTTCTACTATGTAGCAAAGCATGGAAATTACAAATATAATCATTTTATTGTGAAAAGATGTGTTTGGTTTAAGTAAATAACAAGATCAATTCTCTATGCTCAAACTTTATTTAATTGAATTTTATGGACTTTGATATAAGAGAGATTAGTAATCATGCCAGATAAAATCAAGATATTTATTTTTGTGTTTGTGAAAGTGAGGGATTCCAAATAAATGCTAATTTATCCAAAATAATTTGAAACATATAACTGCAACATTTGTAAGAAATAAATATATATATATATATATATATATATATATATATATATATATATATATATATATATATATATATATATATATATATATAGATATTGTTTTGAGAAGTTTTGAGAATGTTGATTCTCTCTGTCTTCTTTATATGGTTTTGGTTTCGAAAGAGTCAAGAATATTGTTGTTTTTATTTTTATTATTTTTGTTTGTTTTTGAAAAAAATAACAAGTGCCATAAATAAATACAACAAATAGTTTTGAAGATTTTGATGATTATGAATGTTTTTGGTGTTTTTGAATTTATAAATTGAAAGAAATACAAAATAATGAATTTGAAATATTTTAAACAAATATATACAAGGATGAACTGACCAAATTTATACATAGTAACGTTTAAGGTGCAAAATATTCATGGGTTCTTTAAGTTCTTTACAATCTAAGGTAGATAATTTGTATGCTCCTGATTCAAATTTAGCGATGATAATGTATGGTCCAAGCCGGTTGGGCTCAAATTTACCTTTAAGGTCCTTAGTTGCATTAGTATTTTTTTTATTTTCTTTTAAAACAAGGTCGTCGATCTCAAAGGATCGATGACGAACTTTAGCATATGATCTTTTAAGCTTGTTTTGGTAGGCACGGAGATGCTCCAAAGAATTGATGCGTTTTTCATCTAGGAGTTCTAGTCGATCGAGTCCGCAACTCGATATTCATCTCCTACTTCGGTATCTTGAAGTAGCAGAGCCAAAGAAGGAAATTCTAATTCAAAGGGAAAAATAGCTTCAACACCATACACCAAAACAAAAGGTGAAGTTCTAGTGGGAGTTCGAACACTAGTTCGATAGGCCCACAAGGCTAGATATAACTGAATGTGCCAGTCGCGGCCAGTTTTATTGAATAATCTTTTGAGAATTTTGATTAAGGTTTTTTTAGATGCTTTTGCTTGACCATTACCCTGAGGATAATAGGGAGTGGACCAGCGATGTTGAATCTTATATTTTTGGCATAATTTTTTAACATATTTATTTTTGAAACAAGTTCCATTGTCAGAGATGAGATTTGCAGGAATTTCGAACCTACAAATGATTTGATTAAAAATAAATTTAGAGACTTGTGTGCCAGTGCAGGAAGCTAAAGGCATAGCTTCAACCCACTTCGTGAAATACTCGATGGCGATTATGATGAATTTGTGTCCATTAGATGACATAAGATTGATTTTGCCAATAATATCTAAACCCCATTTTGAAAAGGGCCAAGGAGATGAAATAGCCTGCAGTTCTTATGCAGGCGCATGGACAAGGTCAGCATGTTTCTGGCACTTGTCACAATGGCGCACATAATCATGTGCATCATTCTCCATGGTAGGCCAAAATTATCCTATCCTAAGGAGCTTTTTAGCAATGACACTACCACTGAAGTGTCCTCCACAAGATCCATCGTGGGCTTCACTCACAGCTGATTTGGATTCTTCTGAATTCAAACATCTTAATAGGATACCTTCAAAAGATCTCCTATATAAAGTATTGTCGATTATTACAAATTGACTTGCTCGTCTACGTAATAACCGACACTGGTTTCTATTAGAATTGACAGGGAAAGTCCCATTTTGGAGAAAATCAAATATATCCATATACCAAGGTTCAGGAGTAGTTTCATTGATTAGAAACACATCTAAAGGTTCTAAGCATGACTTATTTGAAGCGGGTTCTTGGAGTCGACGAATAATCATAGTGGCATATTCATCATCTAACTCCAAGGGCAGGAGAGATGCAGCTGCAGCCATAGCATCAGTTGCATGGTTGCAAGTTCGAGGAATAGCTTCCAAGGTAACTTGATCAAATAGAGACATTAATTATAAAACATAGGCTTTATATGGGCACAGTTTATCATCTCTGGTTTGATAAACTTCATTAATTTGGTTTATAACCAGTTGAGAATCACCAAAAACTAACATATGTTTAATTTTTAGCGCCAAGGCAGCTCATAATCCAAGGATTAGAGCTTCATATTCAATAGTATTGTTGGTGCAAGCAAATGTTAATTTGAAGGACAGAGGAATAAGATGTTTTTGTGGGGATATTAAAATAATACCCACGCCAGCCCCACTCATGCATCGGGCTCCATCAAAGTATAAGGACCATTGTTCAATATGGTTTGCCTCTAATTGAAGGCATTCATCAGGAAACTCAATGATGAGGGGATGGGTAGACTCTAAGGGTGTAGCAGCTAATTGATCTGCTATGATTTGACCCTTAACATAATTTTGTCCTATGAATGTGAGATCAAACTCGCTTAGAGCAAGAACCCACTTGGCTGTGCGACCTGATAAATAAGGTCGACTCATGAAATACCTTAAGGGATCATATTTAGCAATGACATAATTTTTCTGACTAAGCATATAATGGCGTAATTTTTGCGTAGCAAACACGACTGCTAGACAGTTTTTCTAATGTTGTATAGCGGGTTTCATAACTGATGAAGGTTCAGCTAATATAATAATTAGCCCGTTCTCTCTTCGCATCATCAAGTTGAGCTAACATAGCTCCTAAGGCAGAATCTGAAGCTGAAATATACAGGAGAAATGGGTGATCAGGTTTAGGCGATGAAAGCACAGGTGGGTTAAGGAGGTATTGTTTGATAAGTTCAAAAGCTTCTCTACATTCATCATCCCAATTAAAAGGGACATCTTTCTTAAGGAGTTTAAGAAAGGGACCAGTTTTGTCCGCTAGCTTATCGATGAAGCGACGGATGGCTTGAAGCTTACCTTGTAAACTTCGTAATTTAGATATATTAGTAGGTGCGGGCATATCAGTGATAGCCGCAATATTGAGAGGGTCGATTTTGATACCACGTAAAGAAACTAAAACCCCTAATAGTTTATCAAACTTAACTTCGAATATGCATTTGGCTAGATTTAATCAAATAAGATATTCTCATAATCGATTAAAAACTTTTCTCAAATCATCTAAATGATTATCTTCAATAATAGAGCGAGCTATAATATCATCTACATAATCATGTAGGATATCATGCATCATATCATGAAAGATATAAGTCATAGCTCGTTGATAGGTTGCACCTGTGTTCTTTAAGCCAAATGGCATCACTTTCCAACAAAAAGTACCCTAGGGGGTAATAAAGGCTATTTTAGCCTTGATCTTCGGGGAGCTATCCTGATCCGATTATAACCGGAGAATCCATCCATTAAGGACATCATCCCACTCCCGGTAGTAAAGTTAATGATTTGATCCATGTTTGGAAGAGGAAAATCATCTTTAGGGCATGCAGACGTTAATATCTCTAAAATCTGTGCAAACCCTAACTTTGGTGGCTTCTTTCTTGGTGACTTGGAACTACATTTGAGATCCATTCAAGCATAATCAATAGCTTGTATAAAAACAACATTCAGGAGTTTTTCTAACTCCCCTTTGACTAGCAGAGACACTTTGGGATGCATTTTTCTAAGTTTTTGTTTAACAGGTTTAGCATCCGGATGGACCACTAGGTGATGCATGACTACAGAAGGGTCTAGACTTGGCATATCTTCATATGTCCAAGCGAAGACATCTTCATACTCTTTAAGGAATGCAATGTATTGTTCTTGTTTTTCTTGACTTAATTTTGATCCAATATTGATTATGTGAGGATTATCCTCAGTTCCACTGTTAATTTTAATGACGTTTTCTACCTCCATGTGTAGATCTCTTTCAAAATTAGGTGGGGCGGGTGAAACGCCCAATTCTTGTAATTCTTGTAAGGTTAATTTGGATAATTCATCTTGAGGATTAGCGGTCTCAAGTTGGGCTATAGTTGGTATAGAACCATCAAAATAAAATCCATTGTGTAACATCTCTTCAACAGAGACATCATGGAAGATATCTCCTTCCGACTCTTCATCGGGGTCAGCAATCATTTCAGGGTAAGCTATAGATAGCATGTTACATGTAAATGACTGATTTTTTAGAGGCAAATCAACATGCCTATCCAAATAATCTTGATAACATATGAGTTGATCATCATCGTCAAAAGGAAAGGGTTGACCCTTACTAGGAAATAGGCCCACACCACAGCGGGCAGGCCATGATTCTACCTCGAAAGTTTCTTTCATGCCATTTTGGAAAGGTCCCAAGCCTTTCCATTTATATCCCATTTTAATCATTATGGGTTTAGCTTTAATATATTCATTGGTAAAATAACACCGAGCATATCCTTCATGATGAGTTTTAATGTTTCGAGGAATTCTTCCCTAGTCATATCCTTTATAAATGAAGGCACAACTCCCGACTTGGTAAGTACTTCCCATAGGTTGTGGGAGGCCCAAAGTACGAGGAGATGGTGGCAAGTTATTTAAAAGAATTGAATCTTGCATGAAAGCATTTGTTTTTTCTGATATTTAGATTGTGGATAAACCTGGTAAAAGTTCATCAGAAAGAGCATAAGATGTAGAAGGAACATTCCCTATATCTTTAGATGTGGAAGGTATGATAGATGTTGATAATGTGGAAGTGTTAATAGATGGGTCTATAGGTTTTGAAATCATAGGGATAGAACATGAAGGATTGGTTGTGGATTGAAGATCTTTTTGAGGTTCTAGAGTGATTTGTTTAGAAGATTGTTGATCTATATAGGAGGATGAAATTAATGGAGGGGAAATAGGTGAAGCTATGGGTGTGTGTTTCACGGTTTTAGATGAAAAATAAGAATTAGGATGTGTGGATGACGAGAGCAGGGCAAATTTGCACTCCAACAGGTTCTGCCAAAGCACACATATCAAAGGGTCTAGGGTCACCATGGATAGTGACCAACTGATTTTTAAATTCAAATTTAACACATTGGTGTAAAGTTGATGGGACAGCCCGCATTGCATCGATCCAAGGACGACCCAAGAGTATATTGTACGATGCGGGGCAATGTACAATAAAAACGGTGGTATCTAGAGTTCTAGGACCAACTTACAATGGGATGGTAATAACTCCACATGTTTCTTGTGTTTCGTCATTGAAAGCTTTGATAATCATGTCAGTTTTCTTCATTTCATCACTTCTAAAGCCAAATCGTTGGTAGAAGTCAAAAGTGCAAATGTTTAGAGATGAGCCATTATCAATCAAGACTCGTTTGACAGCTACATCTCCAATTAGAGCCGTAATGTATAAGGGGTTATCCTTATGTAAACTGTGTTGTGGGATATCTTTATCCCGAAAGTCAATACAATCAACCTCTCGAGTGATGATAGTATTGGCCATGGCTTCAGGTTGAATGTTTTGAGGTACCATCATTTGGCTTAATGTAAGCATCAACTCATCCCTATGGGTAGGAGAAGATCTTAATAAATCCAAAAGGGAAATTCTGGTTGTAGTATTGGATAATTGCTCATTAATATTGTAAGGGGGTTTAGGTTGAACATGGGAAGCATGATTCCCTTTATTGGGATTTTTCAAAACAAATGAAATTGATCCATCATTCTGATTTGGTTCTTGTTGAGAATTTTGAGCCTGTTGTCGGGTAACAACTCCAATGGTACCTACAATGTTATATTGAGGACGCTAAACTAGTCTCGGTCGAGCGTTTATGGCTTGTTCATTAGGGAGGAATTGATTAGAAGAAGGTCGAGTAGTAACTCTTCTAGGAAATGGTTCTTCTGGCACCATAGCATCTGTGATGGGTTGAATAGGATCTAATTCATTTTCAGAACTATTCGATTGGTTTGAAGTGATGTCTATTTCACTTTCAGTATCTAATTCTACATCACTAGAATCTGGAGTTTGAATATTATGTAGGGGCCTGGTCGTAACCATGGAGAAAGTTGTGTCAAATATTTGAGGATCGGGATTAAGTAAATGTCCACTAATGGTTCCTACATATCGGGTAGGAGGAGGAACATTATGATGTTTGATTTGATTGGCCACCTCTTTACCATGTCTTGGTAAAGGGTGTTGAAATATGTCTAATGATTTATTAGCATTTTGATTTTGATTTTGGGGAATGTTCTTTTGAGGATTATTAGGAGCATTTTGTTTAGGTTGGAAGGTTTGCACCTCCATTTCATTATTATCAATCAAATCCTGTATTTTATGTTTCAACCGTTTACAAGCATTGGTAGAGTGTCCAGGTCCTCTATGGAAATCACAGTGTAAGTCGACTACGTATCCGGGTATAGTTGGATCAGGTTCTGGATATTTGGTAATTGGATCAAACCTCTTTTGAGTAATTGAGGTAAAATAGTGGATAATGGTTGATTCAATCTAGTAAATTCTCGAGGAGGCTTATCAGGAGGTTTCAATATAAATTTTTTTGTTGTTTTCGTTGCATTGATATTAGCAACATTTATGCTGTCAGTGACTCCGTCACCGATAACTTGTTTGTTTTTATATTGATTTCTGGATGTTTTCTCATCATCCTTCTTCCTAAGTTGGCCTCTCCTAATGAGGGCATCTTCTAATCTTCGAGCTAAATCTATAGCTTGATCGAAGGTAGTTAAGGTAACAGTTGATAGCTCATAAGATATTTGTTCTTATAAATTATTAATAAAAATGTCCAACATTTCCCTATAAGGGAGCACAAAGTGCGATTTTCTCGTCAACCTGCCTCCATCTAGCTAAGAAATCGGCAAAACATTCATCCTTGTCTTGTTTTAAGTTGTATAAATCTTTAATGGTTACATGCCTCTTGATGTAGGCACTAAATTGATGGACAAATGATTCAGTTGTTTCTTCAAAGTTTCTCAAAGAATGAGTGGGCAATTGATAGTACCACTCTAATGCCATTCCACCTAAAATTTTTGGGAACATTTTTAGTAATAGCAAGTCATCATGTGATATATCATGACATGCTATCCTAAACATGCGAAGATTGTTGAAAATTGATGGACAAATGATGTATTCCAGATTGTTGAAAATTGGTGTTTGGCTTCATTTTAGGTTTTTGCTTACTTGAAGCATGTTGATCAATAGTTTGGCGAAGTAAAGCAGTGAAGGAAGTTTTCTTTTGTGTGGGAATGATTTTAGGTTGAATAACAGGTTCCTTAAGAGGTTGGGTAACCTGTTGTTTTGACATGTTTTGAATCATAGTGACCATATCTGTATTGGATGGTCCAGCCTTACCACTTTCTTGATCAATTAAAGACAAGGGATTAGTGTGCACATCAAACATATGTTCCATGGCTGCTTGAGTGTCACTAATTTGCCCTTTATCAATACGAACTGCCATATTAAGAACACCAATGTTATCATGGAAAAATTTCCAGAAATGATCTACGTTGTCAAAAGCAGTAGTTCCATCTAGAGCTACTCTAGGGGATGATGATCCATCCTCTTTAACATTTTCTTCTTGTTCATTGTCTTCACCTAGGTCATCTTCTGGTTGATCTAGAGTTTCTCCTTCCGGAATTGGATCTTCAGGAAGTACATTTGGGTCTCTAGTTTTATTTCCTAACCAATCTTCTTCTTCTCCTTCAGTTTGTTTACCATTCCTAAGTTTAGGCATTGTGCCTTAATTTTAGATTTCAGAAAATATATATATATATATATGCATGCAACAAGCTTAAGAGGTATATATTAATTATATACCTACTACAATATTTAAAATGAAATGTTTTGGTTTTTGTTATGTTTTTTAGTTTTTCTTTGTTTTTGAAATAATATTGTAAAGATAACAAACAACACAATATGCAAGAAGTAATACTGAAAATAATGATCTAGTTTTCTATAAAAAAATTATAAATTTCATTAATGGGCTCGAGTTCTTCAGGAGTCATGAAGTGTTCTTCTTCAAATTGAAAATTTTCCTTCAAAAATTTAATGAAAAGAGCTATAGTGATATTATCTGTCTCAGATGCTGGTTGATAGAAGTAAAGCTCGTGGCAATACTCTCGATATAACACCGCTCGAGGAACTCTATTCCATATTTCCCTATCCATAAGAACAACCTCTTGGTCTTCTACACGACCTAGGAACTGGTGTACAATGGATGCGTTCTCGAGGTATTCCTCGAAGGTGAACAATTCTGAAGTTACAAGAGCTCTCCTATAAGCTAACCATCTATGGCAGGCTCTCTGAAGTTCATGATAAAATACAAGTTGATGAGGATCTAGGATTCTATCTAGGACAAGCCTCTTGATTTGTTTAAGTTTTTTTGACCTAGATGAAATGACACTAAGTCTTCTATCAAGTTCGTCCCACAAGAGTTGATTTCTATCCTGTTTAGGCACACTAAGCACAGAATTGATTTCTATGGCTGCTAATTGGTTTTCAACATTTATAGTAACTGCTAATATTTTCTTAGGAGCTACCATCTAAACATGATATGCAACTTATTAATTTTAAATGATTTGAAATGCATCTATGTTTTAGTTGTTTTATTTTTTTGTTTTGTTTTCAAAACGTTTAAAATGCATTCACGTCGGGTTCACCAAAATGTATCGCTCCAAATTTTTCACACCCTTACCTTCAGGCTATAGGATCCATGCCCGAAAGGGGGATGTGAAAAGGATGGCGCGATACCTCGGACCGAGAGGCCTTGTGAAGGTCCCACCTCTCGGGGGAGGTGTATCATGGTGATTTTTCGACGGATGGTGGGTTCACCAAGAAACATTTAATGGTAGTTTCCACGCCTAGGTTGGGAATGTGTTTGATGTGTTCAGTTTTAGCCTTAAACATTCAAGTCCTAGGTTTTGCCAAAATGCGTTTAAGCTATTCTATATGAAGATGCAGATTAAAATGAATACAAAAAACATAATTATGACAAAAAACAGAGAAATTAAGCAATATTAAAAGAAAATACCTGATCTAGATGTCTGATGAATATTTTTATTCTTGAATTAGTCAGGATCGCCTCTGATTTGATAGGATCGTCTGCTATCAGACAAGATCGTCTGAGATCTGATGAATTCGTCAGACGAATTCGTCAAAGACCTGCAAACAAAGAAATAGTTGCAAAACATAAAAAATACAGCAATGCTAGCATAGGGAAACAATGTAAAATTATAATAACAACATCAAACTGAGAATTAGAAATAGAAACATAAATGCATTATACCGATTAAATAATAATTATGACTTACTTATGCATTTGATCTAGATGGGTGAACTCCAAAATGCAGGATAGCATAAAATAATAAATAAACTAGCTAATTACAGCATAAAATAGCAGATTGAAAGATGAAGAAATGCAAACTTTGGGCATTGATTGCCTCAATGTTGACTACAGTCGAAATCATCTCGCATTGGTATGAAATCCTCTCTGATTCGATAGGATCGCCTTCGATTTGAACAGGATAGTCTGCGACGATGTAAGCTTGCTCCGATTGAAAAACACTAAGGTACCTGCAACAAAATTTGTATAGAACTAATGCAAATAACAATTTGGGATGTTTTAACGTGTGTGAAGTCAATTTACAGAGGATTTTAGCCAAGGGGTCCTAAGGGGAGGACTTAGGATTAAATAAGCTTAGGAGGGAGGTTAGGAGGTTGGAGATCATCCCTATTTGGGAGATCTCCAATGAGGGAGGGTCTCTAATGGCGTAGACATGCTTCTGCCCAGATTAGAGACGTCATTGGAACAAAAGCTAATTGAGAAAAATCAGTTTAGGGACAAGATCGTCTGGACGTCCTAGCCCAGACAAAATCGTCAGATCTGGGGTGATATCGTCTGATCGACGATGATATCGTCAAACGGTCAAAAAAAAATCTAAAAATGGCGTGGGAAATGAGGAAACAGATTACACGACGATTAACGGGCGGTTTGGGAGGTTAAAATTTGAATTTGAATTATTTACTAGAGTAATTGTAATTATTAAGATTTCACTGCACCAATTTTAGGGTGCTACATCTATAACTCTTTGAGACAATCTTGATCTTGCAATCTCTTCTTCCTGAATTTGATGCTTGAGAACAGAATTTTCTTCCCTGAATTTCTCAAGCCTTTTTAAATCCAAGAAGAATTCACCTTTGAGATCGAACCCAACCTCTTCATCTCTTTTTGAATCTGTATGTTCCTCTAATAGATCCTTCTCCAAGTTGTTAGGCTTTTTCTGGAGAAACCTGCTCTGATACCAATTTAAGAACACAAGCTTATACTGAGAGGGGGGGGTGAACAGTATAAGACATAACCAATTAACAATTTTAACTTTAAATAACAAAGGCATCAACACAGCATTAATCAAGACAGAAAGCATCACACATTGAAGACCCATTTTAACGTGGTTCACCCAGAATGGTTGGGCTACATCCACGGATAAAATCTTTCACTAAAATTTTATCAATCAATTTCTGAGAAAACCTTTCCTGAATACAAATTTTATGGGCACCAACCCAAAGGAGACACCAATCCCCTAAACTCGAGTTCGTGGGTACCAACCCATAGGAGACCGATCCCCTAGCTCTACTCTAGCTGGTGATCCTCTAGAAAACCTCTGCCTCCGTTGCCCTTAGCAAATGGAACTCTATCCATAGAAGACACCTGTCCTCCCTGCTCTGGTTGGAGACCTCTGTCCTCAACTCTATCACCTTCAAAGCTGGTCCTCGAATTTGCACTAAACATAGTCCTTCGGTCTAGTACAAATGTCCTCGTTCGCCTTTGCCTATTGCGCTCACTCTGCATGCTTTGACATCATCGCGCCACTTCTACACTCTTGCGCTCTTTTGGCTGCATCTCACACACTTCGATGCACATTCGACTATCGCATCCAACGACTGCTTCTGCTCCTTTGCGCAAACACAGCAGCACCGTCTTCACGCACTCTGCTTCTCGACGATCAAACTTCTTCTCCGCACTCTATCTACGAAAGTCGCACTTCGAATGCACACATCGAATCGATGCTTTAACTCTTCAAACAACCCTTCTTTTATACTAATATTTTCAAGATCAAAACCTTGATCTTAGTCGGCTGCACAACCCTAAACTATGTTGGTTGCAAACCCTAATCTTCGTCGGCCCAAATTTAACTTTGTTGGCCTCACTCCCTCTGCAACTCTTCTATAGCTTCTACCATGAAACTACAACATGTCGCGATATCGTGACACTTTTTCCTTTGAACACTTTCTTTTGGCTTGTGTCACGAAATCATGACACTTCTGCCTCTGCTGATGTCATCTTCACTTCTATCACGAAATCACGATATTTCTCACTTTCTCAACCTCTTCTCGACTTTTGTCGCAAAATCATGACACTTCTGTCTTCATAGCCTTCCTCTCTACTTTTGTCGCAAAATCGCGACACTTCTTGTCTTCATAGCCTTCCTCTCTGCTTTTGTCACGAAATCGTGACACTTCTCCTATAGAAGGCCTGCATTCTATTTCTGTCATGAAATCACAACACTTTCTCCAACCGAACGCTGCTTTCTCAATCTATCGCAAAATCGTGACACTTTCTCTTCATTGCACTCTTGACTGCTTGCACTAGCGAAAATGAAACATGTCACAAAATCGCGATGCTTTCGCATTTGAGCTCTTCCTCCTTGAACTTGTTGCAAAATCGTGACACTTCTAGCTTCCGTACGTTTTCTTTGCAACCTATCACGAAATTGTGACGCTTCTCACTTCGAACACTTTCCTTTGCTGCATGTCGCGAAATCGCGACAGTTCCCATCCCGAACTCTATAGCATGTCGCGAAATCGTGACACTTTTCATTTTGCTTTCTCTTTCCTTGAAATCGTCGTGAAATCGTGACAGTTCATACTGGACTCTAGCTCTTCTGTAGCACGTCGCGAAATCGCAACACTTTACCTTGCTTTCACTTTGTCTTCTGACTTGTCACGAAATCGCAACACTTTTTCTCCTTAGCGCTTTTCTTTTCTTTAGGTCACGAAAACCCAACATGTCGCGATATCACGACACTTTTTCTCTCGGACTCTCTCTCCTGCATTATGTCACGAAATTGCGACACTTTTTCGTCCGTTCAACTTTCCTTGCAATATGTTGCGAAATCGTGACATTTCTGACTCGAACATTCTCTCTCCTCTTTGAGTCACGAAACTGCGACATGTGATATCGTGACACTTTTATAAAAAACTTTCTCTCCTGCCTAAGTCGCTAAAATGCGACATGTCGCGATATCGCGACATTTTTCCAACTTACTTTCTTTCGAACCTGTCAAGCCAAAACTTCATCAAATGAAATTATTCTACATCATACCAAATTCCTTCAAACAGCTTCTTGACATCAATGACAACTTATTCACTTGAGCAAATGCAATGTACCCAAGGTACCCAAAATTGCCAACAAAATTTGAATACTTCATTCCCTTGTGTAAATTCTAAGCATGTATTACTCTTGTACGTGACACTGTATGCTGGTACAGTGAAACCACTTTGTATTTGACTATTGAAACAAATTGCATCTCAAGAGTGAAACCGACAATGGTATTGATATAGCATAAAAATCACTGATGCTTTGATGCAGTAAAATATTTTATTTTCCTCCATATTCTACGAATCTTTCACTATCATAAATTTTCCAACACGCTACCTAATGATTTTGGACCCCCTGTGTTTGAAATACAAATACCCCGTATATTCATTTTGGAAATCAACTTTGGTGTGCTTGATCACCATTTGCCCTATCCAACTCATCAAGTTGTCGGTGGTCCAGGGTCAAATCGTTAAGCTATTGCGGTGGTCCAAGGTCAATCACCATGCGGACCCCTCTACGTTCAAGTTATCCCTACACCAGCGTATCCCTAGGTCATGCAGGTTGGCCACGTTAATTAAACCCACCTTGTTTAAACTTTAATTAAAGCTTCTTTTTATTTTTATTATATATATATATATATATATATATATATATTTTTTTTTTCTTTTTTTCTTTTTTTCTTTTTTTTTTATATATACATATATGTATATATATTTTATTATTTATTTATTTATTTTGTTTTATTTATTTTTTATTTTATTTTCTTATCTTTTATTTAAATTAAATTTCATTAACTTCAAATGTTTGAACTATTGTAGCTCAAAAGAAACGAGAAGAAAAGTATTAAAACCAACGCTTAAAATTCAAATAATGACTCCAATAAAAACATTAAAATTAAATTTTTTACAAGAAAACAAGAAGAAACCACCAAATAAGGAACCTTGGAGCTCGTATGGTGAGCTCATGGCTAGTATCATATAAAAAATGATCACTTAAAGACAACCGAAATTACCAAAACCAAAATTTTAATGTGGGTCCCCAAATTTGTGGCTAGTTGTGCAATGGCTACAACAGGTCAAACCTTGGTTAGCACGATGTGGGATTGGATTCATTCCCAACAAAAATTAGTCTTCTCCTCTATCAGGAGAAGATGATAAGGATGACTACTCCAAATAAATACATGGCTCTCAATGGGGTGAAGAGGAAAAAGAAGAACTATGGTCACTCCTTAATAAAATGTCTTATAAAACTATTCGATTTGGGAGCATCAATATGCTAGAGTTGGTTCATCTGAAAGCAATTGCGGCCAAAGAAAATCTTGAAGAATCATTAGATATTTGCCATATAGAAGAGTCTCTTAAGAAAATATTCAATTTAAACTCAGCCCAACCTCCTATTTAGAACAAACATCTATAGATCCATAAGAACTTAAAGAATTGGGAATAATAGATGCCCCTCTTCATTTTGAGGATGAGTCAAATCCCTAATCAAAGAAACCATAGAAGTCAACATAGGTACAGACCAGGACCCTCGCCTTATCAAGCTTGGAAAAGTCTTGACCCAAGAATAGCAAATAAAATATACAAACCTATTAAAGAAATTTTATGATATCTTCACTTGGGGATACGATGATATGCCAGGAATCGACTCTTTGCTGGTAGTCCACCATTTGGTAGTGTGTCCTGACACCAAGCCCGTAAAACAAAAGATAAGAAAAATATATCCAAGAGTCTTTCTTTTAGTAAAAGGTGAATTACAAATACTCCTAGATGTTGGATTCATAAAGACTTTAGATTGTTTGAATTGGATATCCAACATCGTTCTTGTTGCTAAGAAAGAAGGATCCATTTGAATTTGCATCGTATTTAGGAATATAAATAATGCATGAAAAGATGATTTCCCTTTTCCAAAAATAGACATGATAGTCAACTTCACTGTAGGGTTTGATATGCTATCCTTAATGGATGGATTCTCAGGCTATAATCAAATTAAGATTGCAACAAAATATTAATCTAAAATAGCTTTCACTACCCTATGGGGAACCTTTTGCTAGTAAGTCATGCCTTTTGGCCTTAAAAATTTGGGAGCCACGTATCAGAGTGCCATGCCATATATATTCCATGACTTTTGGCATAAAATTATGAAATATTACATAGATGACATCATAGGTCAATCTCAGAAGAGAAAAATCATCCTCCAAACCTTAGATGCATCTTCCAAATATTACGAGACTATCAAATTAGAATAAAGCCCTTAAAATGTATTTTTAGGGTAAAATCAAGAAAAATACTTGGGTTCATCGTATCTCGTCGGGGGATTGAAATTTATCCCTCTAAAATTGCAACCATAACAAATATGCCGCCACAAAAAAAAATTACTGAATTACAAAGTCTGCAAGGAAAATTACAAGCCATACATAGGTTCATATCATAACTCGTAGATAAGTGTCAACCTTTCTCCAAATGATTAAAGAAATGAGATAAGTTTAAATGGTACGAAGAGTGTCAAGAAGCCTTTGAAACTCTAAAAACTTATCTCTTGATACCACCTATTTTGGTACTACCAAATCTAAATCAATCATTATTACTATATATAGTTGCTACCAAACATGCCCTGGGAACTTTACTAGCACAATACGATGAACAACATCAAGAAAGGGTAATCTATTACATAAGTAGAACTCTAGTAAACTATAAAACTTGCTACACACCACTAGAGAATATTTACCTCGCAGTTGTCTTCTCATCTCTCAAACTAAGACAATACATGCTTAGTCAAAGAACTTACGTATTGGCAAGGGTAGATCCATTATTCTACCTTATGTCAAAACCTTATCTATCAGGTAGGACTACGAAATGGGTCATAGCCCTTAGTGAATTCGACATAGAATATGTAAACCAAAAATCGCTAAAGGGTAAGTTATAGTCGATCAACTTGTCGCAGCTCCTTTAGAATTAGAACATCCCATAAATATCTCTTTTCCTGATGAAATGGTATCATCAATAGAATTCCAAGAACCCAAAACTTGGGTCTTATACTTTGATGGAGCTATATGCATAAAAGGCATAGGGGCATGAGTTATCTTAGTAACTCCACAGTAAAATCTCATCCCACTATCCTCTAAGATTTGTTTCTCATGTACCAATAATACAACAAACTATGAGGCACTTATCCTAGGCCTCAGAGCCACAACAAAACTAAATATCAAGAACATAACGGTATATGGTGATCCAAAATTAGTAATCAACCAGGTAAATGATGCCTATCAAACCAAATATAAAAAGTTAAAACCATACAAAGACATTGTAGATATGTTGAAAACTCACTTCAACCAAATAACTATTGAAACCATACCATGTTCTAGCAATCGCCATACTAATGCTATGGCTACAATAACACCTCTCATACCCTTAAAATTAGAAGATGAAGAAGCTTCTATTATTATAATATCAATTAATGAATATTCCACATTCGAATTGTATCTACAATCTTTCAACATATGCAACATTGAAACATCTATACCTCAAGAATCTTTGTATCAAGACATTTCTAATATCCTCAAAGAAGGAACATTTCCCGAAGGATTCAACTCTTAAAAACAAAGACAATTTAGAATAAAAGTTTATAAATATGTCGTCATTGGAGATATCTTATATCGATATCACTGCATGGCATTGTACAGATTGATATGATAGCATTTATTATTTTTTGATAAAGGATTGAGTATGCCGAGGTACATATTATGGCATACCAATCTAGTTTTGAGATTATGTGTATATTGTTGATATATATATGAGATATGTTTTTGATCATATGACTTGTTTTTTATGTATTTTTATGATGTTTTTATGTTTGATTGATTGATTTGATGATTGGATTGAGGCTTTATGTAACTATGTCGTTTTGAAATATTATGGTTGAAAATGTCATGCTTGAAAAATTTAAATGAAATAATCTGATAGAACAATTTGGTTGTTTGTGATGTGATGATAAAAAATAAGAGGGGAATTTTAACAATAATTTCAAAGGACATTGTCGCTATTATAGACCATTTCATAGAGTCGCCGCTCACTCGGTCGTCAAGCTAATCCCAGTATAGAAATATTGTTTAAAAAGTAAAAGAGTGTTTAAGATATTGTCTTAAGAATTTGGTGCAATGGTGCAAATGATGATGATGATGGTTTGTTTTCAGAGTTTCATAAAAATAGTATGCATGAAATAATGTTAAAATGATTTTTGCTAGGCATAAATTCCTAAGTGTGAATTTTTTTTTTTGGAATAATTCCCTAGGAATTATACCATCATTGCAAAATTGGAGGTTTGACATAATGACATGAAATAATGATAATGTGCATGCTTTTTGTTTAAAAACATAATTGTATAATAGAATGATTTAAGTCATATGGTTTTCATGATTTTTAAATAAATGGGGGATAAAAATTGTTACAATGGTTTGCGCTAGGCATAGAATATGTAGGTATAGACTTATACCATAATCACGAAATCCAAAAAGGAGATATTTTTATTGCATGGTTGATTTTTAATAAACAGAAAATATGAAGATGAGGACTTGCGCTAAGCATAAAATTCCAATTTTGGTTTTGGAGTCATACCATCGTCGCGAAAGTCGATAATATATATGTATGTTTTGATTGTATGGTTTGAAAGAAATTTTGATGTTTCTATTATGTATGTAGTTGTCTTTAGGCTAAACAACTGTACTTGAAAAAATGAATTATTCCAAACAATTTGCAAAAAATATTTCAAAATACTTTGAAGACAAAAGTTAGATTTATTAGGAATCCCATGTGCATTTGTGAATTCATTTCCAATCTTGATTTATCATAATGATACACAAAATCTCTCAAATATAAAATGTGTGTGCAATTGCTATGTTCATTTATCAGTTTTGAGCAAGATAATTTGATACAAGTGATTTGAATGAACCAAATAAGTGTTCATTAACCATGATGTAGATGCATATAACCATACTAGACTACTATGTAAGTCGGATTATCAAGAGCTAGCTAATCCATAAGCAGACATAGGTCTGTACAAAAGAAGGTTGCTAATGTGACAGACGTATTGCCACGCTAGGAGTTACCCAAGGCCAAGCAAGTTGGGCACAAACCACCTATTATGGAGCTTACCTCACAGTTTTCGAATAATTGAGAATTCCAGGGATTCAAGCTCATCAACCCTTCTTTTTTTTTTTTTCAAAGGGTAGGGAAAGGGATTTTATTGCTTTTGCTTTTGCTTTCTTTTGCTTTTCTTTTGCTTTTCTATGCTAGGGATACTTGCTCGGATTAGCTGTAGAGCAAGGGATTTTTATTCTGGGTAGGGGTGAGCTTGTCCTTTTGCCAATTCTCAAAGATTCTAGACCATGTGCATGATAGGATAGCAGGGGAAACTTTTTGCTCAAGAAACCACTTCTACTATGTAGCAAAGCATGGAAATTACAAATATAATCATTTTATTGTGAAAAGATGTGCTTGGTTTAAGTAAATAACAAGATCAATTCTCTATGCTCAAACTTTATTTAATTGAATTTTATGGACTTTGATATAAGAGAGATTAGTAATCATGCCAGATAAAATCAAGATATTTATTTTTGTGTTTGTGAAAGTGAGGGATTCCAAATAAATGCTAATTTATCCAAAATAATTTGAAACATATAACCGCAACATTTGTAAGAAATATATATATATATATATATAGATATTGTTTTGAGAAGTTTTGAGAATGCTGACTCTCTCTATCTTCTTTATATGGTTTTGGTTTCGAAAGAGTCAAGAATATTGTTGTTTTTATTTTTATTATTTTTGTTTGTTTTTGAAAAAAATAACAAGTGCCATAAATAAATACAACAAATAGTTTTGAAGATTTTGATGATTATGAATGTTTTTGGTGTTTTTGAATTTATAAATTGAAAGAAATACAAAATAATGATTTTGAAATATTTTAAACAAATATATACAAGGATGAACTGACCAAATTTATACATAGTAACGTTTAAGGTGCAAAATATTCATGGGTTCTTTAAGTTCTTTACCATCTAAGGTAGATAATGTGTATGCTCCTAATTCAAATTTAGCAGTGATAATGTATGGTCCAAGCCAGTTGGGCTAAAATTTACCTTTAAGGTCCTTAGTTGCATTAGTATTTTTTTTATTTTCTTTTAAAACAAGGTCGCCGATCTCAAAGGATCGATGACGAACTTTTTTAGCATATGATCTTTTAAGCTTGTTTTGGTAGGCACGGAGATGCTCCAAAGCATTGATGCGTTTTTCATCTAGGAGTTCTAGTCGATCGAGTCTGCCAGCTCGATATTCATCTCCTACTTCGGTATCTTGAAGTAGTAGAGCCAAAGAAGGAACTTCTAATTCAAAGGGAAAAATGGCTTCAGCACCATAAACCAAAACAAAAGGTGAAGTTCTAGTGGGAGTTCGAACACTAGTTCGATAGGCCCACAAGGCTAGATATAACTGAATGTGCCAGTCGTGGCCAGTTTTATTGAATAATCTTTTGAGAATTTTGATTAAGGTTTTGTTAGATGCTTCTGCTTGACCATTACCCTGAGGATAATAGGGAGTGGACTAGCGATGTTGAATCTTATATTTTTGGCATAATTTTTTAACATATTTTTGAAACAAGTTCCATTTTCAGAGATGAGATTTGCAGGAATTTCGAACCTACAAATGATTTGATTAAAAATAAATTTAGAGACTTGTGTGCCAGTGCAAGAAGCTAAAGGCATAGCTTCAACCCACTTCGTGAAATACTCAGTGGCGATTATGATGAATTTGTGTCCATTAGATGACATAAGATTGATTTTGCCAATAATATCTAAACCCCATTTTGAAAAGGGCCAAGGAGATGAAATAGCTTGCAGTTCTTGTGCAGGCGCATGGACAAGGTCAGCATGTTTCTGGCACTTGTCACAATGGCACACATAATCATGTGCATCATTCTCCATGGTAGGCCAAAAATATCCTATCCTAAGGAGATTTTTAGCAATGACACTACCACTGAAGTGTCCTCCACAAGATCCATCGTGGGCTTCACTCAAGGCTGATTTGGATTATTTTGAATTCAAACATCTTAATAGGATACCTTCAAAAGATATCCTATATAAAGTATTTCCAATTATTACAAATCGACTTGCTCGTCTACGTAATAACCGACGCTGGTTTCTATTAGAATTGGCAGGGAAAGTCCCATTTTGGAGAAATTCAAATATATCCATATACCAAGGTTCAGGAGTAGTTTCATTGATTAGAAACACATCTAAAGGTTCTAAGCATGACTTATTTGAAGTGGGTTCTTGGAGTCGACGAATAATCATAGTGGCATATTCGTCATCTAACTCCAAGGGCAGGAGAGATGCAGCTGCGGCCATAGCATGAGCTGCATGGTTGCAAGTTCGAGGAATAGCTTGCAAGGTAACTTGATCAAATAGAGACATTAATTATAAAACATAGGCTTTATATGGGCACAGTTTATCATCTCTGGTTTGATAAACTTCATTAATTTGGTTTATAACCAGTTGAGAATCACCAAAAACTAACATATGTTTAATTTTTAGCGCCAAGGCAGCTCATAATCCAAGGATTAGAGCTTCATATTCAGTAGTATTGTTGGTGCAAGCAAATGTTAATTTGAAGGACGAGAGGAAAAGATGTTTTTGTGGGGATATTAAAATAATACCCACACCAACCCCACTCATGCATCGGGCTCCATCAAAGTATAAGGACCATTGTTCAATATGGTTTGCCTCTAATTGAAGGCATTCATCAAGAAACTCAATGATGAGGGGATGGGTAGACTCTAAGGGTGTAGCAGCTAATTGATATGCTATGATTGGACCCTTAACATACTTCTGTCCTATGAATGTGAGATCAAACTCGCTTAGAGCAAGAACCCACTTGGCTGTTCGACCCGATAAATAAGGTCGACTCATGAAATACCTTAAGGGATCATATTTAGCAATGACATAAGTTTTCTGACTAAGCATATAATGGCGTAATTTTTGCGTAGCAAACATGACTGCTAGACAATTTTTCTAATGTTGTATAGCGGGTTTCATAACTGATGAAGGTTCAGCTAATATAATAATTAGCCCGTTCTCTCTTCGCATCATCAAGCTGAGCTAACATAGCTCCTAAGGCAAAATCTAAAGCTAAAATATACAGGAGAAATGGGTGAACAGGTTTAGGCGGTGAAAGCACAGGTGGGTTAAGGAGGTATTGTTTGAGAAGTTCAAAACCTTCTCTACATTTGTCGTCCTAATTAAAAGGGACATCCTTCTTAAGGAGTTTAATAAAGGGACCAGTTTTGTCCGCTAGCTTATCGATGAAGCGACGGATGGCTTGAAGCTTACCTTGTAAACTTCATAATTTAGATATATTAGTAGGTGCGGGCATATCAGTGATAGCCGCAATCTTGAGAGGGTCGATTTTGATACCAAGTAAAGAAACTAAAACCCCTAATAGTTTATCAAACTTAACTTCGAATATGCATTTGGCTAGATTTAATCGAATAAGATATTCTCATAATCGATTAAAAACTTTTCTCAAATCATCTAAATGATTATCTTCAATAATAGAGCAAGCTATAATATCATCTACATAATCATGTAGGATATCATGCATCATATCATGAAATATATAAGTCATAGCTCGTTGATAGGTTGCACCTGTGTTCTTTAAGCCAAATGGCATCACTTTCCAACAAAAAGTACCCTAGGGGGTAATAAAGGCTATTTTAGCCTGATCTTCAGGAGCTATCCTGATCTGATTATAACCAGAGAATCCATCCATTAAGGACATCATCCCACTCTCGGTAGTAAATTCAATGATTTGATCCATGTTTGGAAGAGGAAAATCATCTTTAGGGCATGCAGCGTTAATATCTCTAAAATCTGTGCAAACCCTAACTTTGGTGGCTTCTTTCTTGGTGACTTGGAACTACATTTGAGATCCATTCAGCATAATCAATAGCTTGTATAAAAACAACATTCAAGAGTTTTTCTAACTCCCCTTTGACTAGCAGAGCCACTTTGGGATGCATTTTTCTAAGTTTTTGTTTAACAGGTTTAGCATCCGGATGGACCACTAGGTGATGCATGACTACAGAAGGGTCTAGACTTGGCATATCTTCATATGTCCAAGCGAAGACATCTTCATACTCTTTAAGGAATGCAATGTATTGTTCTTGTTTTTCTTGACTTAATTCTGATCCAATATTGATTATGTGAGGATTATCCTCAGTTCCAATGTTAATTTTAATGACGTTTTCTACCTCCATGTGTAGATCTCTTTCAAAATTAGGTGGGGCGGGTGAAACGCCCAATTCTTGTAATTCTTGTAAGGTTAATTTGGATAATTCATCTTGAGGATTAGCGGTCTCAAGTTGGGCTATAGTTGGTATAGAACCATCAAAATAAAATCCATTGTGTAACATCTCTTCAACGAGAGACATTATGGAAGATATCTCCTTCCAGCTCTTCATCGGGGTCAGTAATCATTTCAGGGTAAGCTATAGATAGCATGTTACATGTAAATGACTGATTTTTTAGAGGCAAATCAACATGCCTATCCAAATAATCTTGATAACATATGAGTTGATCATCATCATCAAAAGGAAAGGGTTGACCCTTACTAGGAAATAGGCCCACACCACAGTGGGCAGGATACGATTCTACCTCGAAAGGTTCTTTCATGCCATTTTGGAAAGGTCCCAAGCCTTTCCCTTTATATCCCATTTTAATCATTATGGGTTTAGCTTTAATATATTCATTGGTAAAATAACACCGAGCATATCCTTCATGATGAGTTTTAATGTTTTGAGGAATTCTTCCCTAGTCATATCCTTTATAAATGAAGGCACAACTCCCGACTTGGTAAGTACTTCCCATAGGTTGTGGGAGGCCCAAAGTACGAGGAGATGGCGGCAAGTTATTTAAAAGAATTGAATCTTGCATGAAAGCATTTGTTTTTTCTGAGATTAATATTGTGGATAAATCTGGTAAAAGTTCATCAGAAAGAGCATAAGATGTAGAAGGAGCATTCCCTATATCTTTAGATGTGGAAGGTATGATAGATGTTGATAATGTGGAAGTGTTAATAGATGGGTCTATAGGTTTTGAAATCATAGGGATAGAACATAAAGGATTGGTTGTGGATTGAAGATCTTTTTGAGGTTCTAGAGTGATTTGTTTAGAAGATTGTTGATCTATATAGGAGGATGAAATTAATGGAGGGGAAATAGGTGAAGCTATGGGTGTGTGTTTCACATTTTTAGATGAAAAATAAGAATTAGGATGTGTGGATGACAGAGCAGGGCAAATTTGCACTCCAACGAGTTCCGCCAAAGCACACATATCAAAGGGTCTAGGGTCACCATGGATAGTGACCAACTGATTTTTAAATTCGAATTTAACACATTGGTGTAAAGTTGATAGGACAGCCCGCATTGCATTGATCCAAGGACGACCCAAGAGTATATTGTATGATGCAGGGCAATGTACAATAAACACGGTGGTATCTAGAGTTCTAGGACCAACTTGCAATGGGATGGTAATAACTCCACACGTTTCTTGTGTTTCGTCATTGAAATATTTGATAATCATGTCAGTTTTCTTCATTTCATCACTTCTAAAGCCAAATCGTTGGTAGAAGTCAAAAGTGCAAATGTTTAGAGATGAGCCATTATCAATCAAGACTCGTTTGATAGCTACATCTCCAATTAGAGCCGTAATGTATAAGGGGTTATCCTTATGTAAACTGTGTTGTGGGATATCTTTATCCCGAAAGTCAATACAATCAACCTCTCGAGTGATGATAGTATTGGCCATGGCTTCAGGTTGAATGTTTTGAGGTACCATCATTTGGCTTAATGTAAGCATCAACTCATCCCTATGGGTAGGAGAAGATCTTAATAAATCCAAAATAGAAATTTTGTCTGTAGTATTGGATAATTGCTCATTAATATTGTAAGGGGGTTTAGGTTGAACATGGGAAGCATGATTCCCTTTATTGGGATTTTTCAAAACAAATGGAACCGATCCATCATTCTGATTTGGTTCTTGTTGAGAATTTTGAGCCTATTGTCGGGTAACAACTCCAATGGTACCTACAATGTTATATTGAGGACACTAAACTGGTATCGGTAGAGCGTTTATGGCTTGTTAATTAGGGAGTAATTGATTAGAAGAAGGTCAAGTAGTAACTCTTCTAGGAAATGGTTCTTCTGGAACCATAGCATCTGTGATGGGTTGAATAGGATCTGATTCATTTTCAGAACTATTCGATTGGTTTGAAGTGATGTCTATTTCACTTTCAGTATCTGATTCTACATCACTAGAATCTGGAGTTTGAATATTATGTAGGGGCCTGGTCGTAACCATGGAGAAATTTGTGTCAAATATTTGAGGATCAGGATTAAGTAAATGTCCACTAATGGTTCCTACATATCGGGTAGGAGGAGGAACATTATGATGTTTGATTTGATTGGCCACCTCTTTACCATGTCTTGGTAAAGGGTGTTGAAATATGTCTAATGATTGATTAGCATTTTGATTTTGATTTTGGGGAATGTTATTTTGAGTATTATTAGGAGCATTTTGTTTAGGTTGGAAGGCTTGCACCTCCATTTCATTATTATCAATCAAATCCTGTATTTTATGTTTCAACCTTTTACAAGCGTTGGTAGAGTGTCCAGGTCCTCTATGGAAATCACAGGTGTAAGTCACTCTGTATCCGGGTATAGTTGGATCAGGTTCCTGGATAGCTGGTAATTGGATCAAACGTCTTTTGAGTAATTGAGGTAAAATAGTGGATAATGGTTGATTCAATCTAGTAAATTCTCGAGGAGGCTTATCAAGAGGTTTCAATATAATTTTTTTTGTTGTTTTCGTTGCATTGATATTAGCAACATTTATCGTTGTCGGTGACTCCGTCACATCGATAAATTGTTTGTTTTTATATTGATTTCTGGATGTTTTCTCATCATCCTTCTTCCTAAGTTGGCCTCTCCTAATGAGGGCATCTTCTAATCTTCGAGCTAAATCTATAGCTTGATCGAAGGTAGTTAAGGTAACAGTTGATAGCTCATAAGATATTTGTTCTTATAAATTATTAATAAAAATGTCCAACATTTCCCTATAAGGGAGCACAAAGTGCAGTTTTCCTGTCAACTGCCTCCATCTAGCTAAGAAATTGGCAAAACATTCATCCTTGTCTTGTTTTAAGTTGTATAAATCTTTAATGGTTACATGCCTCTTGATGTAGGCACTAAATTGATGGACAAATGATTCAGTTGTTTCTTCAAAGTTTCTCAAAGAATGAGTGGGCAATTGATAGTACCACTCTAATGCTATTCCACCTAAAATTTTTGGGAACATTTTTATTAATAGCAAGTCATCATGTGATATATCATGACATGCTATCCTAAACATGCGAAGATGCTCTATGGGATCTTCGGTTCCTTTATATATAGGCAGGATGGACATGGGAAAATGCTTAGGGTAAGGTTGTGCTACAACTATGGGATCCAAAGGTTGACTACAGATCTCTCGATAATTGTACGAGGGACGGTAAGGATCTATCTAGTCCATACGCGAAGCTAACTGTCTCACCATGGCTTCTAGATCACTAGTTTGCCCACCATATTGGTTCGGTAGGGTATTGATATGGGATTTGTGAGCATATGATGGAGAGATATGAAGATTAGATGCTATGTTGCTATTGTGTAAATTTTTGGTAGGAAAAGTGTTATGAAGGAATTTTGAAATGGTATTATGATGTATTCCAGATTGTTGAAAATTGGTGTTTGGCTTCATTTTAGGTTTTTTCTTACTTGAAGCATGTTGATCAATAGTTTGGCGAAGTAAAGCAGTGAAGGAAGTTTTCTTTTGTGTGGGAATGATTTTAGGTTGAATAACGGGGTTCCTTAAGAGGTTGGGTAACTCTGTTGTTTTCACATGTTTTGAATCATAGTGACCATATCTCGTATTGGATGATCCAACCTTATCACTTTCTTGATCAATGAAAGACAAGGGATTAGTGCGCACATCAAACATATGTTCCATGGCTGCTTGAGTGTCACTAATTTGCCCTTTATCAATACGAACTGCCATATTAAGAACACCAATGTTATCATGGAAAAATTTCCAAAAATGATCTACGTTGTCAAAAGCAATAGTTCCATCTGGAGCTACTCTAGGGGATGAGGATCCATCCTCTTTAACATTTTCTTCTTGTTCATTGTCTTCACCTAGGTCATCTTCTGGTTGATCTAGAGTTTCTCCTTTCGGAATTGGATCTTCAGGAAGTACATTTGGGTCTCTAGTTTTATCTCCTAACCAATCTTCTTCTTCTCCTTCAGTTTGTTTACCATTCCTAAGTTTAGGCATTGTGCCTTAATTTTAGATTTCAGAAAATATATATATATATATATATATATATATATATATATATATATATATGTATGCAACAAGCTTAAGAGGTATATATTAATTATATACCTACTACAATATTTAAAATGAAATGTTTTGGTTTTTGTTATGTTTTTTAGTTTTTCTTTGTTTTTGAAATAATATTGTAAAGATAACAAACAACACAATATGCAAGAAGTAATACTGAAAATAATGATCTAGTTTTCTATAAACAATTTATAAATTTCATTAATGGTCTCGAGTTCTTCAGGAGTCATGAAGTGTTCTTCTTCAAATTGAAAATTTTCCTTCAAAAATTTAATGAAAAGAGCTATAGTGATATTATCTATCTCAGATGCTGGTTGATAGAAGTAAAGCTCGTGGCAATACTCTCGATACAACACCGCTCGAGGAACTCTATTCCATCTTTCCCTATCCATAAGAACAACCTCTTGGTCTTCTACACGACCTAGGAACTGGTGTACAATGGATGCATTCTCGAGGTATTCCTCGAAGGTGAACAATTCTAAAGATACAAGAGCTCTCCTATAAGCTAACCATCTATGGCAGGCTCTCTGAAGTTCATGATAAAATACAAGTTGATGAGGATCTAGGATTCTATCTAGGACAAGCCTCTTGATTTGTTTAAGTTTTGTTGACCTAGATGAAATGACACTAAGTCTTCTATCAAGTTCGTCCCACAAGAGTTGATTTCTATCTGTTTCAGGCACACTAAGCACAGAATTGATTTCTATGGCTGCTAATTGGTTTTCAACATTTATAGTAACTGCTAATATTTTCTTAGGAGCTACCATCTAAACATGATATGCAACTTATTAATTTTAAATGATTTGAAATGCATCTATGTTTTAGTTGTTTTATTTTTTTGTTTTGTTTTCAAAAGGTTTAAAATGCATTCACGTCGGGTTCACCAAAATGTATCGCTCCAAATTTTTCACACCCTTACCTTCAGGCTATAGGATCCGTGCCCGGAAGGGGGATGTGAAAAGGATGGCACGGTACCTCGGACTGAGAGGCCTTGTGAAGGTCCCGCCTCTCGGGGGAGGTGTATCATGGTGATTTTTCGATGGATGGTGGGTTCACCAAGAAACATTTAATGGCAGTTTCCACGCCTAGGTTGGGAATGTGTTTGATGTGTTCAGTTTTAGCCTTAAACATTCAAGTCCTAGGTTTGGCCAAAATGCATTTAAGCTATTCTATATGAAGATGCAGATTAAAATGAATACAAAAAACATAATTATGACAAAAAACAGAGAAATTAAGCAATATTAAAAGAAAATACTTGATCCGGATGTCTAATGAAGATTTTTATTCTTGAATCAGTCAAGATCGCCTCTGATTTGATAGGATCGTCTGCTCTCAGACAAGATCGTCTGAGATCTGATGAATTCGTCAGACGAATTCGTCAGAGACCTGCAAATAAAGAAATAGGTGCAAAACATAGAAAATACAGCAATGCTAGCATAGGGAAACACTGTAAAATGATAATAACAACATCAAACTGAGAATTAGAAATAGAAACATAAATGCATTATACCGATTAAATAATAATTATGACTTACTTATGCATTTGATCTAGATGGGTGAACTCCAAAATGCAGGATAGCATAAAATAATAAATAAAATAGCTAATTACAGCATAAAACAGCAGATTGAAAGATGAAGAAATGCAAACTTTGGGCACTGATTGCCTCAATGTTGACTACAGTCGAAATCGTCTCGCATTGGTACGAAATCATCTCTGATTCGATAGGATTGCCTTCGATTTGAACAGGATAGTCTACGACGATGTAAGCTTGCTCCGACTGAAAAACACTAAGGTACCTGCAACAAAATTTGTATAGAACTAATGCAAATAACAATTTGGGATGTTTTAATGTGTGTGAAGTCAATTTACAGAGGATTTCAGCCAGGGGGGTGCTAAGGGGAGGGCTTAGGATTAAATAATCTTAGGAGGGAGGTTAGGAGGTTGGAGATCATCCATATTTGGGAGATCTCCAATGAGGGAGGGTCTCTAACGACGCAGACATGCTTCTGTCCATATTAGAGACACCGTTGAAACAAAAGCTAATTGAGAAAAATTAGTTTAGGGACAAGATCGTCTGGACGTCCTAGCCCAGACGAAATCGTTAGATCTGGGGTGATATCATCTGATCGGCGATGATATCGTCAAACGGTCAAAACAAATTCTAAAAATGGCGTGAGAAAGGAGGAAACAGATTACATGATGATTAACAGGCGGTTTGGGAGGTTAAAATTTGAATTTGAATTATTTACTAGAGTAATTGTAATTATTAAGATTTCACTACACCAATTTTAGGGTGCTACATCTATAACTCTTTGAGACAATCTTGATCTTGCAATCTCTTCTTCCTGAATTTGATGCTTGAGAACAGAATTTTCTTCCATAAATTTCTCAAGTCTTTTTAAAGCCAAGAAGAATTCACCTTTAATATCGAACCCAACCTCTTCATCTCTTTTTGAATCTGTATGTTCCTCTGATAGATCCTTCTCCAAGTTGTTAGGCTTTTCTCGGAGAAACCTGCTCTGATACCAATTGAAGAACACAAGCTTATACTAAGAGGGGGGTGAACAAGTATAAGACATAACCAATTAACAATTTTAACTTTAAATAACAAAGGCATCAACACAGCATTAATCAAGACAGAAAGCATCACACATTGAAGACCCATTTTAACGTGGTTCACCCAGAATGGTTGGGCTACATCCACAGATAAAATCTTTCACTAAAATTTTATCAATCAATTTTTGAGAAAACCTTTCCCAAATACAAATTTTATGGGCACCAACCCAAAGGAGACACCAATCCCCTAAACTCGAGTTCGTGGGTACCAACCCATAGGAGACACTGATCCCCTAGCTCTGCTCTAGCTGGTGATCCTCTAGAAAACCTTTGCCTCCGTTGCCCTTAGCAAATGGAACTCTATCCATAGAAGACACCTGTCCTCCCTGCTCTGGCTGGAGACCTCTGTCCTCAACTCTATCACCTTCAAAGCTGGTCCTCGAATTTGCACTAAACATAGTCCTTCGGTCTAGTACAAATGTCCTCGTTCGTCTTTGCCTGTTGTGCTCACTCTGCATGCTTTGACATCATCACGCCACTTCTGCACTCTTGCACTCTTTCGGCTGCATCTCGCACACTTCGATGCACATTCGACTATCGCATCCAACGACCACTTCTGCTCTTTTGCGCAAACACAGCAGCACCGTATTCACGCACTCTACTTCTCGGCGATCGAACTTCTTCCCCGCACTCTATCTGCGAAAGTCACACTTCGAATGCACACATCGAATCGATCCTTTAACTCTTCAAACAACCTTTCTTTTATACTAATATTTTCAAGATCAAAACCTTGATCTTAGTCGACTGCACAACCCTAAACTATGTTGGCTGCAAACCCTAATCTTCGTCAACCCAAATTTAACTTTGTTGGCCTCACTCCCTTTGCAACTCTTCTGTAACTTCTGCCATGAAACTACAACATGTCGCGATATCGTTACACTTTTGCCTTCGAACACTTTCTTTTGGCTTATGTCACGAAATCGTGACACTTCTGCCTCTGCTGACGTCATCTTCACTTCTGTCACGAAATCATGATATTTCTCACTTTCTCAACCTCTTCTCGGCTTTTGTCGCAAAATCACGACACTTCTGTCTTCATAGCCTTCCTCTCTACTTTTGTCACGAAATCGTGACACTTCTTGTCTTCATAGCCTTCCTCTCTGCTTTTGTCACGAAATCGTGACACTTCTCCTATAGAAGGCCTGCATTCTATTTCTGTCGTGAAATCACAACACTTTCTCCAACCGAATGCTACTTTCTCAATCTGTCACAAAATCGTGACACTTTCTCTTCATTGCACTCTTGACTGCTTGCACTAGCAAAAATGAAACATGTCACGAAATCGCGATGCTTTCGCCTTTGAGCTCTTCCTCCTTGAACTTGTTGCAAAATCGTGACACTTCTAGCTTTCGTACGTTTTCTTTGCAACCTATCACGAAATTGTGATGCTTCTCACTTCGAACACTTTCCTTTGCTGCATGTCGCGAAATCGCGACAATTCCCATCCCGAACTCTATAGCATGTCACGAAATCGTGACACTTTTCATTTTGCTTTCTCTTTCCTCAAACTCGTCGTGAAATCGTGACAGTTCATACTGGACTCTAGCTCTTCTGTAGCACGTCGCGAAATCGCAACACTTTACCTTGCTTTCACTTTGTCTTCTGACTTGTCGCGAAATCGCAACACTTTTTCTCCTTAGCGCTTTTCTTTTCTTCAGGTCACGAAAACCCGACATGTCACGATATCGCGACACTTTTTCTCCCGAACTCTCTCTCCTGCATTATGTCGCGAAATCGCGACACTTTTTTGTCCGTTCAACTTTCCTTGCAATATGTCGCGAAATCATGACATTTCTGACTCGAACATTCTCTCTCCTCTTTGAGTCGTGAAACTGCGACATGTCGTGATATCGCGACACTTTTCTAAAAAACTTTCTCTCTCCTGCCTAAGTCACGAAAATGCGACATGTCGCGATATCGCGACATTTTTCCAACTTACTTTCTTTCGAACCTGTCAAGACGAAACTTCATCAAAACAAATTATTCTACATCAAATCAAATTCCTTCAAACAGCTTCTTGACATCAATGACAACTTATTCACTTGAGCAAATGCAATGTACCCAAGGTACCCAAAATTGCCAACAAAATTTGAATACTTCATTCCCTTGTGTAAATTCTAAGCATGTATTACTCTCGTACGTGACACTGTATGCTGGTACAGTGAAACCACTTCGTATTTGACTATTGAAACAAATTCCATCTCAAGAGCGAAACCGACAATGGTATTGATATAGCATAAAAATCACTGATGCTTTGATGCAGTGAAATATTTTATTTTCCTCCATATTCTACGAATCTTTCACTATCATAAATTTTCCAACATGCTACGTAATGATTCTGGACCCCCTGTGTTTGAAATACAAAGACCCCGTATATTCATTTTGGAAATCAACTTTGGTGTGCTTGATCACCATTTGCCCTATCCAACTCATCAAGTTGTCGGTGGTCCAGGGTCAAATCGTTAAGCTATTGCGGTAGTCCAAGGTCAATCACCATGTGGACCCCTCTGCGTTCAAGTTATCCCTACACCAGCGTATCCCTAGGTCATGCAGGTTGGCCACGTTAATTAAACCCACCTTGTTTAAACTTTAATTAAAGCTTCTTTTTATTTTTATTTTATATATATATATATATATATATTTTTTTTTTTTTTTTTTTTATATATACATATATGTATATATATTTTATTATTTATTTATTTATTTATTTATTTTGTTTTATTTATTTTTTATTTTATTTTCTTCTCTTTTATTTAAATTAAATTTCATTAACTTCAAATTTTTGAACTATTGTAGCTCAAAAGAAATGAGAAGAAAAGTATTAAAACCAAAACTTAAAATTCAAATAATGACTCCAATAAAAACATTAAAATTAATTTTTTTACAAGAAAACAAGAAGACACCACCAAATAAGGAACCTTGGAGCCCGTATGGTGAGCTCATGGCTAGGGTCCTATAAAAAATGATCACTCAAAGACAACCGAAATTCCCAAAACCAAAATTTTAATGTGGGTCCCCAAATTTGGGGCTAGTTGTGCAATGGCTACAACAGGTCAAACCTTGGTTAGCACGATGTGGGATTGGATTCATTCCCAACAAAAATTAGTCTTCTCCTCTATCAGGAGAAGATGATAAGGATGACTACTCCAAATCAATACATGGCTCTCAATGGGGCGAAGAGGACAAAGAAGAACTATGGTCACTCCTTAATAAAATGTTTTATAAAACTATTCGATTTGGGAGCATCAATATGCTAGAGTTGGTTCATCTGAAAGAAATTGCGGCCAAAGAAAATCTTGAAGAATCATTAGATATTTGCCATATAGAAGAGTCTCTTAAGAAAATATTCAATTTAAACTCAGCCCAACCTCCTATTTAGAACAAACATTTATAGATCCATAAGAACTTAAAGAATTGGGAATAATAGATGCCCCTCTTCATTTTGAGGATGAGTCAAATCCCTAATCAAAGAAACCATAGAAGTCAACATAGGTACAGACCAGGACCCTCGCCTTATCAAGCTTGGAAAAGTCTTGACCCAAGAATAGCAAATAAAATATACAAACCTATTAAAGAAATTTTCTGATATCTTCACTTGGGGATACGATGATATGCCAGGACTCGACCCTTTGCTGGTAGTCCACCATTTGGTAGTGTGTCCTGACACCAAGCCCGTAAAACAAAAAATAAGAAAAATATATCCAAGAGTCTTTCTTTTAGTAAAAGGTGAATTACAAATACTCCTAGATGTTGGATTCATAAAGACTTTAGATTGTTTGAATTGGATATCCAACATCGTTCTTGTTGCTAAGAAAGAAGGATCCATTTGAATTTGCATTGTATTTAGGAATATAAATAATGCATGAAAAGATGATTTCCCTTTTCAAAAAATAGACATGATAGTCAACTTCACTGTAGGGTTTGATATGCTATCCTTAATGGATGGATTCTCAGGCTATAATCAAATTAAGATTGCAACAAAATATTAATCTAAAATAGCTTTCACTACCCTATGGGGAACCTTTTGCTAGTAAGTCATGCCTTTTGGCCTTAAAAATGTGGGAGCCACGTATCAAAGGGCCATGCCATATATATTCCATGACCTTTGGCATAAAATTATGAAATATTACATAGATGACATCATAGGTCAATCTCAGAAGAGAAAAATCATCCTCCAAACCTTAGATGCATCTTCCAAATATTACGAGACTATAAAATTAGAATAAAGCCCTTAAAATGTATTTTTAGGGTAAAATCAAGAAAAATACTTGGGTTCATCGTATCTCGTCGGGGGACTGAAATTGATCCCTCTAAAATTGCAACCATAACAAATATGCCGCCACAAAAAAAAATTACTGAATTACAAAGTCTGCAAGGAAAATTACAAGCCATACATAGGTTCATATCATAACTCATAGATAAATGTCAACCTTTCTCCAAATGATTAAAGAAATGGGATAAGTTTAAATGGTACGAAGAGTGTCAAGAAGCCTTTGAAACTCTAAAAACTTATCTCTTGATACCACCTATTTTGGTACTACCAAATCTAAATCAATCATTATTACTATATATAGTTGCTACAAACATGCCCTGGGAACTTTACTAACACAATACGATGAACAACATCAAGAAAGGGTAATCTATTACATAAGTAGAACTCTAGTAAAATATAAAACTTGCTGCACACCACTAGAGAATATTTACCTCGCAGTTGTCTTCTCATCTCTCAAACTAAGACAATACATGCTTAGTCAAAGAACTTACGTATTGGCAAGGGTAGATCCATTATTCTACCTTATGTCAAAACCTTATCTATCAGGTAGGACTACGAAATGGGTCATAGCCCTTAGTGAATTCGACATAGAATATGTAAACCAAAAATCGCTAAAGGGTAAGTTATAGTCGATCAACTTGTCGCAGCTCCTTTAGAATCAGAACATCCCATAAATATCTCTTTTCCTGATGAAATGGTATCATCAATAGAATTCCAAGAACCCAAAACTTGGGTCTTATACTTTGATGGAGCTATATGCATAAAAGGCATAGGGGCATGAGTTATCTTAGTAAATCCACAATAAAATCTCATCCCACTATCCTCTAAGATTTGTTTCTCATGTACCAATAATACAACAAACTATGAGGCACTTATCCTAGGCCTCAGAGCCACAACAAAACTAAATATCAAGAACATAACGGTATATGGTGATTCAAAATTAGTAATCAACCAGGTAAATGATGCCTATCAAACCAAATATAAAAAGTTAAAACCATACAAAGACATTGTAGATATGTTGAAAACTCACTTCAACCAAATAACTATTGAAACCATACCGTGTTCTAGCAATCGCCATACTAATGCTATGGCTACAATAACACCTCTCATACCCTTAGAATTAGAAGATGAAGAAGCTTCTATTATTATAATATCAATTAATGAATATTCCACATTCGAATTGTATCTACAATCTTTCAACATATGCAACATTGAAACATCTATACCTCAAGAGTCTTTGTATCAAGACATTTTTAATATCCTCAAAGAAGGAACATTTCCCGAAGGATTCAACTCTTAAAAACAAAGACAATTTAGAATAAAAGTTTATAAATATGTCGTCATTGGAGATATCTTATATCGATGCTCCTTTGAAGGCATACTTATCTGATGTGTAAATAAAAATGAAGCCCAAGCTCTCATAAAAGAAGCCCATGATGGGTCATGTGGTGGTCATTTTAGTGGGTTAGCCATAGCCAAGAATTTCCTTAGGATGGTCTATTACTGGCCCTCCATGGAAAAAATACTTATAATTATGTTAAAAAAATGTGACAAGTGTCAATGACATGACAACCTTATTCACGCCCCTTCCCAATAATTACAACATATCACATCTCCTTGGCATTTCTCTTCTTGAAGATTAGATATCAAAGGTAATATCAGCCCTCAATCATACGATGGACATAAGTTCATCATCACAACTACATAATATTTCACTAAATGGGTAGAGGCCATACCTTTATCTTCCATCATGGGAATCCAAGTATCAAAATTTATTCTAAACCAAATCATCAACCGATACCTTCTATCCTAATTTCTGATAATGGTACCTCTTTTAAAAATAAGGAAGTTGCCAAAATCCTCGTCAAATACAAGATTCAATAAAAGTGGTCCACGCCATACTATCCGCAAGGAAATGGATAAACTGAGTCCCAACAAAATGTTAATAAAAATCCTTAAGAAGCTAGTAAAAAAAAGTTGAGATTGGTATTTACAACTCTACCTTACCTTATGGGCATATCGCACAAGTGTGTGTACTCCCATAGGGGTAATACCATACACTTCGGTTTATGGTATTGAAGCATTATTTCCTTTTGTGTTTGAGGTACTATAACATCCCCATTATTTGATTAAATAATTGCTTATTTGCTTGAATTATGTGATACTGCTAAAATATATCTATGAGTGCAAGTGCAGGTTTTCGTTCCATAGCAAGCAAGCTTGATGAGAAGAGCATTCATCCCTGGCGGAGACAACGGTTGTAAAGCGTCAGGTAAGGTGAGATATAATGTTGTACTTTATGCACCATGGCCTATGGGTACATGGAAGCCCACTGTAGGAAATTCATGTAGATCATGCTACCTATTTAAATGCATTATGTTAATATAGCTTAAATTAGATGCATTATGCATGTTGAGTGAATTTGATGTGTCAGAAGTATAATAAACCATGTTCAACTATATAAATATATCATCTTATTTAATAGATAAATAAATAAAATTAAAAATATATATATAATAAATAATATTAACAAATAAATTAATAACAAAAATAAGTTATAAATAAATTTTATTTGGTATATAATTTAATGAAATCTATTCCTTTATTGGATGTGTAAACACCACCAACTGGCAGCTAAATAAGCCACCTTCCTGCATGACCTACTATTATGTGTGGGGAGTATTACATAAATTCTATAAATCAAAGAAAAAGCTTTCAATCATTTTTCATGGTGGAGAATGTTTGGGTGATTGGATCATCTCTAGATAAGCACTGTAGAGTCTTGGTAAACAACGAGTAGTCGTCGTTTATCCGAAACTAGGTTGGTTTTCATTTGCTGAACCAGCATTTTGTTTGGAGTATTGTGTGGACAAAAACTAGGAATTATTGTTTTTACAAATAATATTTGCTTTTATAAGATAAATGGTGAAGTTTCGTGTTTGAGTATTTACCAGTAGAATTTGGTTATCAATAACAAAATTGATGGAAGCTATGTTTGAAATGAAACTTGGTATAATTTAAACTATTGCTAATTGTCTTAAAAAAATATTGTGAAGCTTTGTTAATGTGTAAATTACCAGTAGGGTGTGGTCATAATTCTAATGAACAAATTTTTGTGTGCATACTAAGCATTGCTTTCCGGTATCATTGAAAAATATTGGTAAATGGATTATTATGCTAGTTTAGTGATAAAATGAAGCAACTCCAGTGTATGTTGCATTAGTTAATTTAATAGAAGTAGATGCATATCATTCAAGGCCATGCTAACCCAAAAGCTTTCAACTATAAGTCTCTCCGCCATGTCAAGGAATATGAAGAGTTTATAATTGGATCTTAGTCCTCTTGATTTGCAGAGCTCCTTCATTATGGGTCCAGATATGTTCAATTAGACTGTCCACAAGTATTGTTTTCATGTTGGTTCGTGTGCGGATGCTATCGTATTTGAAAGTATGAAGCTACTGTGTAAAAATATTTTATGCTCATAAGACCTTGTATGCGCATTCATTAATGGTGAACTCTGAATTTATCTATAAGCGCTCTTGTTTACATAATTAAATTTATCATCGTTTGTGTGCTGTAATTTTCAATGGATGGGTGATGTTTATATAACTAATTCAACTATGAAAGTCTTTTTAAAAGAATTCCATAAATATTTTTTTTATTTCTTCCATATGCGTGTGTGGTGTTGTCTGAATACCAATAGGTATACTTGAATGTAATTGATAGGGTAAATATTGCTAAATTTTATGTTATTTATGGATGATTTCTTTTGTTGGAAGTAATGTTTTATATTTAAACCTTTTCTGAGGAACTCTTTTTGTAAATGCAATAGTTGTATATTATTTTATACAGAAGAATCTGAATAAGTAGACCTGAGGCAACTAAGACCATAGCTTTATGAATGGATATATATATATATATATATAACATTTTCGAAGAGGAACTTGTATATTAAGAAGTGCTATATTATTTTGGTCTGAATTTTGTAAAACAATTTAGGGATGTGTAGTGAACACATATCATAATCACTGGTGCTACTTACATACATTTATTTTACCCAATAGGTGGCCAAATATGTCCGAATCTTTTTGACATCCATCCTATGATGTAACCTTTATGATGTCACTTGGTTTGAAATAATAATATTAGGTTGGTAAAGGTTTTGGATACCTTGGACGCATATATTCATGATACCAAATCCAAATATGTCGTAGAAAAATAAATTAATAGTGCTATACCTTCAGGCGATAGCTTTGAGGTTTAATATTTTGTTATGAGGAGTTGCAAACCGTGAGAATCTAAAACATAGAAGCTTTTTCTCTTAATGTCATTTAAACTTATAGTCTGCTTCTTGCAAAAAACTTAGATAAGTATCCTCATATATATAGTATAGGGTAAGTTCCATTTTCTTTTTATGTATTGAATATTTGAATTTTTAGATGTGTCGAAGTTATATGTTTCCGAATAAGTCCTTTGTTTTAAAAATCTGATATCTTCTTTAAAAATTTGTTTATTAAATTATTATATTTAAATAAATATTAAGACTTGAATTTAGTAGTATAAAGTCAAAGGAAGTCTTAAACAACTAAATAAAATATTTAATAGTTAGAATTTTATATATATATATATATATATATATATATATATATAATATATATATATATAAAAAAAGTGTTTTCTTTGTTTTAAAATTAGACAGACGAAATTAATATATGAATATCTAGAGTAAGGATTAGTAGGATACACTTTTTGTTTACATAATATATTTTGTATTATTTCTTTCTAATAAATAGTATTTTAGAGTTAAAGATGTTAACCTACTTTATTCTTGTATATATTATTTTTGTGAATCTTTATATTTAACTATATAAACTACTCAATCCTCAACAAAATTTCAAGATAAATTAAAAAGAGAAATAAAAAAGGAACAACTTCCTTGTAGAACCAAAACCAAACTGAAAAGGTTTTAAAAACCAACGGGAAGGTTGGTATCCAAATATTTTCAAAGACCATTGAGAAGGATGGATATAAGAGCTATAGTGACATCGAGCAAGATGTTCATTCACCCAAATTCGACAACTCGTAGATGGTGATTGTCATGATTTGGGAATAAATGTTCTCTAGCAAAATTGCATTGGTCAGAGGACCTTATGCTATGCTAGGTTCTCAAGATTCATAATCCAATTGTAGAATAGCGAACAATAACTCGTGACTGGGGAATCTAGTCTTGGAATTGGAAGGTCCAATGATAAACGGTATAAGATGTCTTATCGTCAACTATGATATGATCTGAGATACTTGGACCTAAAGCCAAAGTGTTGGTGGGCCTTGATAGCACCCATAGGAAGATGGATTGTTATCAGGCACCAGGCATAACAATGCTAACTCTAGAATGGACTTAAAAGCTTAATCAAGACAAAGATAAGATCAGTGGACCATTAGGATGAAGATAAGGTTAGTAGACCGATGTCCTCCATGCTACAAGACGGGGAAAATATGCGTTCACCCTTCCAGGTGTTATGGGCCTTGGAAGGATAACTCCTTTTAGAGTACCTAGAACTCGAGTCAAGAGAAGGTAGGTCTCATAAATGGTAGTTTTTTATGAAAAATTAACCAATGTCAAGCACTCGTGATTTCCTCTATAGCAGTATTTTACCTCGGAGTGTGAAACCTTATGCCTATGTACTAATATAAGGTTGGGTGCACATGTGTCAAATGTGACTTTGCTTTTGTAATAAAATAGAATTTTGAATTTGTGATTTGACAACCAAGAGAGTTTTTTTTGAAAATTTTGAAAAAACTTGTATTAAAACAAAGATCAATTACAATTTGGGAAGAGACTTTTCCCAACCGAAGTCAGGAGAGAACACATGCTTACAATAGTAAAAGAAGATTTGCAATGGAGCCAAATCTCTTGAACCATTAACTAGCTAACAGGGGGATCGGCATGGTCAGTTGATGCAACTTGTCGCGATATCGCGACACTCTTTCCTTCTTCTCCTTTGGCCGCGAAAATGCAACATGTCGCGATATCGCGACACTTTTCTCCTTTGGCCGTGATGCGAAAATGCAACATGTCGCGATATCGCGACACTTTTCTCCTTTGGCCGCGAAAATGCAACATGTCGCGATATCGCGACACTTTTCTCCTTTGGCCGCGAAAATGCAACATGTCGCGATATCGCGACACTTTTTCCTCCTTTGGCCGCGACGAAGCAACATGTCGCGAAATCGCGACATTTTTTCTCCTTGGGCAGCGACGTTGCAACATGTCACGAAATCGTGACACCTTTTCCTCCTTTGGTCGTGACGAAGCAACATGTCGCGATATCGTGACACTTTTTCTCTCTTGGCCGTGATGTTGCAACATGTCGCGATATCGTGACACTTTTTCTCTTTCGGCCGCGACGAAGCAACATGTCGCGATATCGCGACACTTTTTCTCTCTTGGCCGCGATGTAGCAACATGTCGCGATATCGCGACACTTTTTCTCTTTCGGCCGCGATGTTGCAACATGTCGCGATATCGTGACACTTTTTCTCTTTCGGCCGCGACGAAGCAACATGTCGCGATATCGCGACATTTTTCTCCTTTGGCCACGACGAAGCAACATGTCGCGAAATCGTGACACCTTTTTTCCTTTGGCCGCGAAAATGCAACATGTCGCGATATCGCGACACCTTTTCTCCTTTGGCCGCGAAGATGCAACATGTCGCGATATCGCGACACCTTTTCTCCTTTGGCCGCGAAGATGCAACATGTCGCGATATCGCGACACCTTTTCTCCTTTGGCCGTGACGATGCAACATGTCACGATATCGCGACACCTTTTCTCCCTTGGCCGCGAAGATGCAACATGTCGCGATATCGCGACACCTTTCCTCCCTTGGCCACGAAGAAGCAACATGTCGCGATATCGTGACACCTTTCCTCTATTGGCCGTGACGAAGCAACATGTCACGATATCGTGACACCTTTCCTCCCTTGGCCGCGACGAAGCAACATGTCGCGATATCGCGACACCTTTCCTCCCTTGGCCGCGACGAAGCAACATGTCGCGAAATCGTGACACCTTTCCTCCCTTGGCCACGACGAAGCAACATGTCACGAAATCGTGACACCTTTCCTCCCTTGGCCGCGACGAAGCAACATGTCACGAAATCGTGACACCTTTCCTCCCTTGGCCGCGATGAAGCAACATGTCACGATATCGTGACACCTTTCCTCCCTTGGCCGCGACGAAGCAACATGTCACGATATCGCGACACCTTTCCTCCCTTGGCCGCGACGAAGCAACATGTCGCGATATCGCGACACCTTTCCTCCCTTGGCCGCGATGAAGCAACATGTCGCGATATCGTGACACCTTTCCTCCAGTGACCACGACGGTGCAACATGTCACGATATCGTGACACCTTTCCTCCCTTGGCCATGACGAAGCAACATGTCGCGATATCGTGACACCTTTCCTCCCTTGGCCGCGACGAAGCAACATGTCACGATATCGTGACACCTTTCCTCCCTTTGCTTTTTCTTTGATCATTAGCTCAAGGACCTTTCAAGACCCTACCTAATCACCTCATCCTCAATAGCCATGTCACTGTGCAACTGAACCCCTACCTCCTTCTCGGCACCCATCTTAGCCAGGAAGTCGGCCGCTTTGTTTAAATCTCTACTCACATAAACTGGAATCACATCATCTAATTCCCTCCATAATTCCTTAATTTGAGTGACAAGAATCCTCAACCTCCATGCTTTCAAAGCAAAGTTCCTCATGCAATCTAGAGCTCCAACCATTATTTGAGAATCTGATTCAAGTATTATCCTCTTGTGGCCCTGTTTAACTGCCCAAATAGAAGCAGATTTGATAGCTATGGCTTCTGCTTCATTGTTTGTGGCTCTTCCCAAGCCTTGCAGTTCCCAATAGAGCACTGTTCCAACATGATTCCGGCAAACCACTCCAATTTCGGCTCTACCGGGATTGCCTTTTGCAGCTCCATCAGTATTAATTTTAATCCAACCTTTTGGGGAGGTTTCCAACTAGCTCTGTCCTGTCCCTCTTGCACTTCAACTCCCTCTTCCATTGCCCCAATAACAACTTGAGTTTCCTCTTTAGCATAGAGAGCCACAGTTTATGTGACTTTGCTCCAAATGACCTGCCAAACTCCATCTAACGAAGAAAAAGTTTCTCTAAAAATTCTAGCATTTCTCTCCAACCACACTTGCCACCAAATAAAGTTTAATCCAAGCTCCCAACCAATACGAAGAGCTTTAGATTTAAATCTACCCCTCTTCCATCTTTCCCGAGATATTAATTCAATTCAAGTCACCACTAACTTGAATATTATAATATGAAAACCATCTCTTCCAAATGTGGCGCGTGAAAGGGCACTCAAACATCAAGTGATCAGTTGTTTCCTCGCTCTTGTAGCATAAGACACATTGAGAAGGACCGATGATTCCTTTACATATGAGATTATCAAAAGTGAGAATTCCATTGTGCATGAACTGCCAGGCAAAAAGTTTACTTTCAGCCAACCTTTGGAATGCCAAATCTTTCTCCAATCCTCAACTTGATAAGTATGAGGGGGAGGCTCTGGAAGGATCTTGTCATATCCGTCCTTCACTGTGTAGACACCAAGGCTCCCATAGCCCCAAGCTAATTCATCCTCCTCGTCTCTACCTGTGAGAAATATTTTTGTCAAGATTTTAGTCATGATGGGTGCCAAATCCGGAGGGATTGAAATTGGCCACTCATCCAACTTCTTGAACTGCTTAAACTTATACTCCCCAGCTGACTAGTGGTGAAATAACTTTCAATTTGGACCCATCCCTTGGTTTCAATGGCTGCTTTTATTGGTTGCAATTCAGGAAATTCAACAATGATAGGTGGGTATTGATCCCATGAATCTGTCCAAAAACGTGCCTTCTCCCCTCTCCCCACTTTCCAAAATAATCGATCTTTTACTACCTGAGATCCTAACTTGAGAGCCTGCCACACTAAGGATCCAGTACCATCCAAAGGGAAACGGCCCACCTCATTTGGGTTAACATGTCCCAGATATTTACTAGTTAGGATTCTCTTGAATAAGGAAGTTGGTTGGGAAATCCACCTCCAATAAAGCTTTCCAGCCAAAGCTTTGTTATTTATCTTGGATCTTCTCGGTCCCAAACCTCCTTTTACCTTGGGGTGGGTTACTTTGTCCCAACCTACTAAGGCCCATTTCCTCTCTCCTTTTACTCCTTCCCATAAAAATTTTCTAGCCATCTTGTCCAACTCTTTCCATATAGTATGTGGGGCAGCCGGGATAGAGAATTTATAAATTGGCATGGCTTTGAATGATTGACTGTAAAAAAGTTAATCTACCCCCGTAGCTTAACCATTTGTGAGACCAATGATTAATTCTATCCTTGATACAATCCAAAATATTCCTCCGAGATATCTATTTTTAGTTTTTTAAAGTGCAAAGGGACCCCCAAGTAAACCACTTGGAGAGAAGTCCTTGTGAATCCCAAGATCTCTAAAACTCTGTCCTGAAGCCTTTGATCAAGATTGAAAAAGACCACTTTGGATTTTTTATCATTGATGACTTGGTTTGTAGCCCTAAGGTAGACACTAAGAGTATCTTTGATCATTCTTGCTTCCCTGAAGCTGGCCACTCCCACCAATCCAGTATCATCCACAAACTGTAGGTGAGTCAAAACTTCCTCACCCACCTTGATACCTGTTAGCAAACCTTGTTGTCTTCTCCTCAAGAAAAGTCTACCTAGTCCTTCGGCCAATATGAGAAAAATATAGGGAGAGCAAGGATCCCCTTGACGAAGGCCTCGAGTGGCTCCAAATGGTTGCGAGGGAAGACCCTTGATTAACATTGAGTATGTCGGAGTAGAGACACAACTCATGACCCATTCTATCCAATCCTGAGAGAAACCAAAGGCTGCCATCATCTTTGCCAAGAAGCTCCACTCCACCCTATCATAAGCCTTTGACATATCTAATTTTATGAACATTCCTTTATTACCGAGATGTTTGCATTGAATGGATTGCCTCCTGAGCTAGAACCACCCCATCCAGGATCTGCCTACCCTCTACAAAACCCCCTTGCTCTGAGGAGATAATGTTATGTAAAAGAGGTTTTAGCCGCTCAGCCATTACCTTTGTGATTATTTTATATATCACATTGCATAAGGCAATAGGTCTATAATCTGAAATATGTACCCCCTCCTCCCCTTTTGGAATTAAGGTAATGAAAGTATGATTTAGTGCTTTAAGCATTCTTTTACTACCTCTGGACTCCTCTATAACAACCATTACATCCTCCTCCAAGTTATCCCAAAAGGCCTGAAAAAACTCAATTGGAAAGCCATACGGACCTGGAGTTTTTCGGTGCTCATTCCAAAGACCACATTCTTCAGTTCCTCTCTATCAATGGGTTTAAGAAGGGTCTGATTTTCTTCTTCAGAGATAATGGAAGGTATGACAGCAATAACGTCGTTTTGAGCCTCTTCATCTTGCACCATACTTTCCTTAAAAAGTTTAGAAAAATAATCCATTGAATGGGAATGCATACCTGGAAGTGTATCAAAGGAGTGCCCATTCTCATCTTGAAGAGCTTCCATGTTATTCATCTGTCTCCTAGCACAAGCGGTCCGATGGAAAAATTTGGTATTTCTATCACCTTCTAATAACCAAGTGGTTCTTGCTCTCTGTTTCCAGTAGGTCTCCTCTTGGTTGTCAATGTCCTCAACCGCTTTACGCAAGGCATCATCCTCGGCTTTGAGCTGCTCTGTAATTGTTCCTTCCCTAAAGTGTTTTTGAACCTCATCCCATCTGGCCACCAAAGGAGCTCTTTGGACCTGGAAGTCTGTCTTGTTAGCTCGCCTCCAATGTTTCAGTTGAGCTTTGACATAATGAAGTTGTTTGTGGAATCTAAACATTGTTGTCCCATATTTTGGGCGGCCTTCTTCCCACCACTGTGGAATTTTCTTTCGAAGTTCCTCTTTTTGTAACCAAAAATTCTCAAATTTAAATGGTTTGTGATGTTGCCCTGTCTTAGTCCCTCCTTCCAACAAAATGGGAAAGTGATCTGAAACTGGACCTTCCAAAATCTGAAATTTTGTATTCCATTTTACAAATGCCTCCTCTGAAACCAAAAAATGGTCTAACTTTACCTTCTTGCTATGTGGCTCCCTCCTCTTATTAGTCCAAGTATAGTTGGTTCCAGGGCATTTAATATCCACTAAGTGTAAAGCCTGGACTTGGGCAATCATAAGTCGATCCCCTGGGTCCAAAATTGGGGTTCCCCCTTCCTGATCTCTAGAGGATAATTTAGCATTAAAATCCCTAGCAATAATCCGGTCTAAATCTTCCCTTGAGATTCTCATGTTATGCACAACTTTCCATTGAAGCCTCTGACCATCAATGTTTTGAGTCCCATAAAAATTTGTGATTAAAACATGTTCAATTGTGACATTATTCCTAAAATGTGATGTGAGAACACCCCTCCAAGCTAGATGTTCTATTGCAGTCCATTCAAGAGAGTTCCAAAGAGTAACAATCCCCCTTGAGGCACCTTGGGCAGCCACTTCCATATGACCAGCACCCCTCCAAATTTTGTTAACTGTTTTACACATAAGATCTAACGACATTTTTGTCTCCTGAATAAGCAAAAAATTTGTTTTACATTTTTCTAAGAGTCTTCAAATAGCGGATTGATGGGTACTACTATTTAAACCCCTAACATTCCATGATTGTATAATCATTGGTTACCTTGAGAGCAGTAAGAATCTATTGGCCTCACCGATCCTCCAGTGATCAGTTTGTCTCCTTGAACTGCTAGCAATTCCTTATTTGATTTTCTACCCACTCCTTGAGAGTTGCTATTTTTTTATCTCTTTTCCACCTGAGTTATCCCTAAAGTTGGCCTTTCTCTATTCTTTTCTGCTATTCCCATGCTGACATCCTTAATTATTGGCTGCTCTTGGTTATGCACTATCAATGCCCCTGCACTCTCTGGTTGTGGTAACTCACTGAGGTCAATTACTTGCTCTATGACGGGGGGAGATGAAAGAGGAGCTTGAACGAGGATGTTATTATTTTCACTATTACCATCCACTCCTTCCATGAATTGTTCCTCTTGGTCCACTAGTGTCTTAAATATCTCATACCTATTGGCGGGCTTGAGATGGGTTTGCTCTTTACCATCTTTTTTCTTTTGCCTTCTCCTTCTTTTGGGTTGTTCAAAACCATCTCTCTGAGCTTCTTTACCCTGAGAAGTATTGGTTGGTTCTTTGTTTATTGTTGCCTTACCCTCCTTAGGAAGATTTGACATTCCTAGAGGAGCCTCCATTTTTGTGTTCATATTATTTGGGCAAAATCGGGCCAAATGCCCGTATTTGTGGCAAACTCTGCATCTAAAGGGCAGAGCCTCATAATCCAGTTGTTGAATCCAAGATAGTCCTGCAAGTTCAAGTTCCACCTCTGTCGGTAGAGGTTGGCTAAGATCCATTTCCACGCATATTCTTGCATAAACAGCTGTGTTCCCTTCTATTGTGTCTTTGGAGACACCCAAATGTCTTCCAAGGGAATTACCGATCATCTCCAAAACCTGCTCACTCCAAAACTCCATTGGAAGTGCATACAAACGGATCCAAAGTCGGGACAATAGTGGGTTCAATTCGAGGATCGAATCCCACTCTCCAAGGTTGAACAAATAATTCTGTCGGACCATGATTCCTCTTTTCCGATTCGAAAGCCCTATTTCTATCGGTCGAAGAAGAAAAACTGACAATAAAATACCCATTGCTAATAAACCATAAAGAGTACTCACCATGAGGCTCCTAGTTTTGTCGGACCCAAGAGTGCAAAAAATTCGGGGTAGGGTGAATACCCATGAATTTATAGATCAAGTCGTGATTGGCTCTGTATAAGACTGTTTCTTCGACCATCCTTGGCTCAATGACAATCTTGGGCCTTGATTCGGACTGTGGCAGGCATCCATTAACTCGATGCGCTGTTGATCTGTTCCCAACAGCCGTGAAGAGCATTTTAAATGCAGTTCTTTGAGCTTCGTCAGTCTTGGATGGAGATTTATCTTTGAACAAATCTGCATAAGAGCTATTTCTCCCTAGGAGAGGATCCGGAGAAGTCCCCATTGGACCCTCCTGGGGCAGCAATCTTGCCTTCAGATCCACAGTAACCAGAAAACACTTCGGCAACCCAACTGATGCCCTAGATTTTCCTTAGCTCCAGAAACCCTAGTTCATCGCTTCCCGCCTGCTCGCTTCCCACTCCATTTTCTTTCCGACATTAATCTTTTCACTGCAACATTTCAAACATAATCTAGAATAAATTCTTGCAAATTTTACTACAAACATAGTTCGACAACCAAGAGAGTTAGACTTGGGTTATTATAGTTGGTATCAGAGCCTAGGTTGCAAAAATTCTAGGTTGTGAAAAAATAAAATGTTGTTTTGACATAGCTCTTTTGTCACCAGGTGTAATGGTAGGGAACTCAAAAAGGGCAAGTGCTACTCTGCAAGAGGGGATTTTAGAGGTTCCTAGGAAGATACTGAGATGACTCATAAGGGATTCAGGTCATGTATAAATAGTTGAAGTACCTCGACATGTTTTAAGAAAATAATAGGATCCAGCAGCAGGAAGGGTTGCACAAAATGATGATAACATGACTAAAATGCTTTATCTGATGTAAGAATAGTTTAATCAATAGGAGAAAATGGAAATTCAAAGGGCTTATATGAGTGAGCACATGGAACAGTAGAGAGCACAAATTCCTTAGGAACAAGAAATTATTGCACAGCAGCAGAAGGTAATAGAAAATTTAACTAAAAGAAAAGAATCAGAAAGGATACAAAGTGAATTTCTTGAGGGATCATCAAGAAGGAAAGTCGGTGTGTTGCAAAAAGAATTCAAAAAGTTATATATCTATAAATTTTATGGAAAGGGGGATGGTGAAGTAGCTGTAAATTGGTTAAGTGAAGTTGAGGGGTACTTTTCCATTCAACCCCGTGAATCTAAAACTACATGGGTTGTAGCACACTTAATTGGTCCGACGAGGGATTAGTGGACCATATATAAGAAAACTAGTCAAAAAGAGACTACTAATATTCCTTGGGATGTGTTTGAGAAAGAATTCAAGGATAGATTCCTCACACCATAGTTTTATATTGAGAAATATGCATAATTCACCAATATTCATCAAGAAAACATGTTAGTGATAGAGTATTATCAAATATTTGTTCAGCTTCTAAAGTATGCTCTTGAATATGATAAACATGAGGAGTTTAAAGCTCACAAATTTATGTTAGGCTTGCATCCTAGAGTTGGATCTCCCATTGGACAGATCAAACCAAAGAATTTGGCTAAAGCCCTTGATGTTGCACATTATGAAGAATTAAACCAGAAACATAAGAAGGCATATTATCAAATATTTGAGAAAGATGAACCTAAGAAAATAAGATACCCAAAACCCGCTAAAGGAAAGGATCGGTATAATAAATATAGAGAAAATGACCAATTTAGAGGGGATAAAAGGAATAGAGGTAAATATTAGGGTAATAAAGGGTAGCAAGATAGGAAAAAATTTCCATAAAAAGCTACACAAAGATCTGTAGCACAAGAAAAAGGAAAGAATACTACTAGTCAAAATAAGAATGGGGACAGATGGAAGAACAAAGGTCCAAACATCTGCTTTATCTATGGAGCTAAATATCATTATTCAAATCAATGTCTGGAGAGAGCGGATAAGAGAAAACCAGTTGAAGAAGTACCTCACAAAATTTATGTTGCCATAGGTAACCCCAATATTTTAGAGTAAGCCACTCCATTTTTTTTAAAAGGAAAATTATGCAAGAAAGATATTCGTATTTTGATATATAGTGGTGCAAATGATAGTTTTATATCCTCTAATATTGTGAGGGACATACCGGTAAGACCTACGATTATGGCAAATGGATGGCAAGTTGAATATGTATCAGGATAAACCTATATGGTCAACCAATGTTTATTTGACTTCCAGTTAGATATACCCCAAGGAAAAATAAATTGGCACTTCTATGTGGCACCTTTACATGCTTTTGATGTCATCATAGGAGTAGATTGGCTAAAAGATCACAAAGCCTTGCTAAATTTTGAAGAGATATGGCTAGACTTTACAAATGATTCCAATCAGCGAGTCTGAGTCCGTTGCAAATGAGTGACCCTAAAACCCCACTTAGTGACTGTTATGAAAGTTAAAAGGACCTTAAGGAAGGGATGTAGGCTTTATGTGGTCAAATTGAATAAGAAAGAGGAAACTGAATCGAGCTCTACTCTATTCCAATAGTATCCAGTTTTGAATGATTTTAGAGATGTATTTCTTGAAGAACTGCCTGGACTGCCACCGAAGAAAGAATTTTATTTCTCTATTGAGTTATTACTAGGAGTAACACCCATAGCTAGGACCCCTTATCGAATTACTTCCCTTGAATTACAAGAGCTTAAAACTCAACTACATGATCTATTAGAGAAAGAGCATATCAAGCCTAGTGTTTCACCTTGGGGTGCACTAGTTCTATTTGTTAAGAAGAAAGATGGGTCCTTGATATTGTGTATCAACTATCGTATGCTCAACAAGATGGCTGTTAAAAATAAGTATTCCTTGCCAAGAATAGATGATCTCTTTGATCTACTTAGGGGAGCTACTATATTCTCAAAGATCGACCTTAGATCAGGGTATCATCAATTGAGAATGAAGGAGGATACTTTCAAGACTACTTTTAGAACCCATTATGGGTATTATGAGTTCATAGTGCTACCTTTCGGATTAATCAATTCTCCTGCTGCCTTCATGAACTTGATGAACAATGTGTTGCAGGATCATTTAGACTAATTTTTGTTAATATTTCTAGATGATATATTGATCTATTCTCGGAGTAAGGAAGAACATGATCAACACATGAGAATAGTTCTAGAAATACTTAGAAGAAATCAGTTGTATGGAAAGTTATCTAAGTGTGAGTTTTATACACCACAAGTACAATACTTGGATCACATAGTCTCAGTCGATGGGGTTGTGGTTGATCCTAAAAATATAGAAGCCATAGTAGACTAGCCAACACCCGCTAGTGTAACTGAAGTGAGAAGTTTTATGGTAATTGCTGGATATTATAGGCATTTTGTAAAGGGGTTTTTAAATATTGTCTTTCCTATAACAAATCTGCAAAGGAAGGAAAAAAATTGCATATGGACTTAGTGTGAGGAGGCATCTAAAACACTTAAGGAGAAGTTAACAACTGCACCTATACTCAAAATTCTAGATCCAAGTAAACCATTCATAGTTTGTACAAATGCCTCACTCAAAGGATTAGGAGGTGTCCTGATGCAAGACGAGGTTGTTGTGGCATATGAATCTAGAAACTTAAGAAGCATGAAGTTAATTATACCACTCATGACTTAAAGCTAGCTATCGTAGTCCATACCCTCAAAATTTGGTGGCACTACTTATTGGGTAAACCATTTGAATTAAAAACATATCAAATTTTGAAATATATCTTCACACAACAATTATTAAATGCAAGACAATGACGATGGATGGAATTTTTGGCCAAAAATGATTTCAAGATAGAGTACATTAAGGAGAAAATAACAAGTTGGTTGATGCACTCAGTAGAAGAAGACATGTAGCTGCTTTAACTTGATGTCAGTATGGACTAGTAGAACAAATTAGAGAGTTGTAGAAAGACGATGAATTATGTAATCAATGTCGAATTAAGGTCGAGCAAGGACCAAATACGAATATGGATTTCAAAATAAAATAGGATCTTCTATATTTTAGAAATCGAATAATAGTCCCAAATAATGAAGAGATAAAAAAGACTATTTTTCAAGAGGTACATTATGCTTCATACTCTACTCATCTAGGAGTAGTGAAAATGTGTGAGAACTTGAAGAAATATTACTTCTGGTTGGGAATAAAGAGATATGTAACTCATTTTGTTGCAAAGTGTCTCAAATTTCAGAAGGTTAAAGCAAAACATCAACATCCTGGGGGACAACTATACTCTTTTGATATTCCAACACAAAAATGACAAATGATTTCCATGGACTTTATAATTGGTCTCTCCATAAATTGATTTCAATATGATGTAATATTTGTTTTTGTTGATAAATTAACTAAGGTGACACATTTTATACCTAGCAAAGTTCATGATGATGCTCCTACAATAGCTTAGAAGTTTTCTCAAGAAATTGTAAGATTGCATGGTTTCCTTGAGATAATTATCTCTTATAGGGATTCATGATTTACTTCTGAATTTTGGTAAGCTTTGCATCAAGCATGGGGTACAAAGCTTAACATCAATACTACCTATCATCCTGAAATGGATGGATAGATCAAGAGGGTCAACCAAGTACTGGAAGATATGCTACATATATATTGCATGGATCACTAGAGTAAGTGGGAAGATTACCTCTTCCTGGTGGAATTTGCTTGTAATAATAGCAACCAAACCACATTGGGCATGGCCCCTTTCGAAACCCTATATGGGCGCAGGTGTAGAACACCGTTAACGTGGGATAACCTGGATGATTGAGAAATGATCGATCCTGATGCTACAAAAAGAATGAAGGTCCAATTGAAAGAAATATTCCAACGACTTTGAGAAGCCACAGATCGTTAGAAGAGCTATGTTGACCTAAAACAAACTCCTAGAGAGTTTGCTATTGACGATAAAGTTTTCTTGAGAGTAAAACCAACCAAGAGCTCCATAAAGTCCACTAAACTTAGCCCCAAATTTGTAGGACCATTTAAAATCATTACCAAAATTAGTCCTGTTGCTTCCAAGTTAGCTTTGCCACCTAATTTATCCAAAATCTATAGTACCTTCTATATTTCCCTCCTAAAATATGTGGTTTATCCTTCACACATTTTGGATGTTTCTCATTTACAAACATCATACCTGCAGCTCATTGAGGTTTACACTGTCAGGATTCTAGGGTATAGAACCAAGCAGTTAAGGAAAAGAACCATTGACCAGTGTAGAGTCTAGTGGGATCTCTACTCGGAAAGAAATGCCACATGGGAAGATGTGGCAGCAATGAAAGAACAATTTCCATTCTTATTTGAAGATTGATATTTACATGAACATTTGGATAATAAATATACATTGTGTGTATTTTGGATTTATAAGGGGTAAGTTCCATTTTATTTTTATGTATTGAATATTTGAAGTTTTAGATGTGTGTCGAAGTTATATGTTTTCGAATAAGTTTTTTTTTTTAAATTTGATATCTTATTTTTTTTAAAGTTTATTAAATTATTATATTTAATATAAATTTTAAGACTTGAATTTAGCAGTATAAAGTCAGAGAAAGTCTTAAACAACTAAATAAAATATTTAATAGTTAGAATTTTTTAAAAATATATATAAAGTGTTTTATTTGTTTTAAAATTAGACAGACGAAATTAATATATGAATATCTAGAGTAAGGATTAGTAGGATACACTTTTTGTTTACATAATGTCTTTTGTATTATTTCTTTCTAATAAATAGTATTTTAGAGTTAAATATTTTAACCTACTTTATTATTGTATATATTCTTTTTGTGAATATTTATATTTAACTATATAAACTACTTGATCCTCAACAAAATTTCAAGAGAAATCAAAAAGAAAAATAAAAAGGAACAACTTCCTTGTAGAACCAAAACCAAACTATAAATGTTTTAAAAACCAATGGGAAGGTTGGTATCCAAATATTTCAAATACCATCAAGAAGGATGGATATAAGAGCTATAGTGCCATCCAGAAGGATGTTCATTCACCCAAATCCTACAACTCATAGATGGTGATTATCGTGATTCGGGAATAACTGTTCTCTAAAAAAATTACAATGGTTAGTGGACCTTATGCTATGGAGAGTAACGAATGGTGGTATGGGACGTCATTCTAGGTTATCATATGAGGTAGTACGTGAGGGTTCTCATGATTCATAATCCAGTTGCGGAATAGCCAACAACAACTCATGACTAGGGAAGCTAGTCTTGGGATTGGAAGGTCCAACAATAGATGGTATGGGACGTCTTATCATCAACTATGATATAATCTGAGATACTTGGACGCAAAGCCAAAGTGTTGGTGGGCCCTGATAGTACCCATAGGAATATGGACTTCTATCAAGCACTAGGCATAACAACACTAACTCTAGCATGGGCTTAAAAGTTTAATCAAGACAAAGATAAGGTTAGTGGACTAGTAGGATGAAGATAAAGTTGGTAGACCAATGTCCTCCATGCTACAATATGGGGAAAATATGCATCCACCCTTCTAGGTGTTATGGGCCCTGGAAGGATAACCCCTTGCTGAGTACCCAAACTCAATTCAGGATAAGGTGGGTCCCATAAATAGCAATTTTTTGTAAGAAATTGGTCAATTCTAAGCACTCGTGATTTCGTTTGCAACAATATTTTATCTCAGAGTGCAAAACCTTATGCCTATGTACTAATATAAATTTGGGTGCACATGTTTCAAATGTGACTTTGCCTTTGTAATAAAACAAAATTTTGAATTTGTGAATTTGACAACCAGAAGATTTAGACCTAGGTTGTTATAGATACCTTCTCTAAGAGTCTTGCTACAAGATTCCTCGATAGGAGATGAGTACCACTCAAGTCGCTTACAACAACTTAAACTCTTAGAAGAAAAATGTATCAATGCTCTAGAGCATCGCAAAACATACCACAAAAGGCTTCGACGTACCTATAATAAGATGGTACATCTAAGATCCTTTGAGGTTGGGGACTTAGTCCTCAAAGAAAACCAAAAAAATACTAATGTGACGTTGACCTAAAATGAAAGTTCAAACCTAATTGGATAGTTCCTTTCATCATCACAGCCAAATTTAGATCTGGAGCCTATCGCCTAGCCACATTGGATGACCAAGAACATAAAGAACCAATCAACATTATTCCTCTTAAATGGTACTACACATAAAACATCGAGTTGTTTGTTTCTTCATTTGAATGAATGAATGATAAACATCACCATATCATCACATACACTTTACCCCTTGCATGTTTGTTTGGTTTTCCTGATCATACCATATAGTTAGGAAGATTTACTATGATGTAAAGGCCAATCCTTATTATGAATACATCTGCATTGCATCTGCCTAGGCTAACCATATGTTGAGTAAACTCTCTCAGTACAAAAATATCATCTTCAAAAATCTTCTTCTACATCCCACTTTGTTACTATCATACTTATCTTCTTCTCTCTCTTGGGTTAAGTGATGTATAATACAATCATCCAAAGCCTTGATGACCTATCCTTTTTGCTTTCTTCTATCCCAACCTTGGGGTATTCGACAAGAAAAACAACAAAAAATTACTCTTGCCTTCCTCTATCTCATCCATCATACTTCTTCATTCTCTTCAAAATAAGTAGCACACATAACTTACTTTCCTCTATTTTGTACATGATTACATCACTAATATCAACAACATTTTACAATAATATTATCAACAATATATCTACAACATCTTTCAACAAAAGAGTCTTTTTTTATCAACATTCATGATTATTTAATAGACTCCTCAAGGACACCTTTTTCTCTTCTACAATACATCTATGACCTTTTGCAACCTCTCTTGCAAAATGATGTATTATATAAGATAATTTTAAGAGCAGTCTATTAAATGTGTCATGACATCTACTCATCATATTCTTCAAATACAACTCATTTGGTATACTGGCTAGGTAGGGGGAAAAACATTTAATCAATCTCTCATGAATTCATAAACATTTGTGGATTTCAGTAGTTACTGGTTAAATGGAGTTCTCTTCCTTGATTGGCCTATCATCTGAGTTCACAAAATCATGCTTGATATATAAACACCAAATCCTAGCCATTCAGGATTCATTCATCATAATCAAATCATAGCCACTCATATATATATATATATAATATATATATATATATATATATATATATATATATATATATATATATATAATCCATCCATAAAAACTCCATCTTAATACGCTGTGGTAATCCTTGTCACTAATTAATCACAATCTGTTTCACTTATCAAGTGACAATCTTAGCCGCTCATTGTGTCTTAATCCTGGTCGCTCGTTGGTATCATCACAACCTTAACATGAATGAGGGAAATCATAAATTTTATTCACTTTTTGTGAATAAGGATAAAAACAATTGCAAAGAGATATCATTTGCATTTTCACACAAACCCTAGCTACCATAATTGTTGTAGTTCGCTCGTTGCAATCCTTGCAAACTAGATCTAGACTCTACTGAGAATTCACTATAGTTTACAGACACCTTAGGGCATCTCCTAAATGCTACAAAGTATCTCTCGAGTGCTATAGGGTATCCCCCAGATATTGCATTACATCTAGCAATCCCATGGATACTTTTTGGTATCCATGCGATACTATTTTGAGCTCTCTAAAGCATAGATCATCATCAGGAGTTGACAAGGTAATTGTTGTAATTTTATTTATGTTTCTTGTATTTGGTTTTATATTTTGTAAGTATTCCACCTAGGGTTAATAGATTTACTATTTTTTTTAAGAGGGCCTCACACCGTGCAGGCTTCACATGTGCAATTGACCTATTTTTGATGGTTTTTTTGTGTATAGATACATGTTTCAAATTTTTTGATAGTTGTTGTAGCTGGAGTGGTCCTGTAGAGGATATTCAAGAAGCTTACTCAACCTCTTGTTTGGAGTGAAGAAGATCTGAAGACACCACATTCTATTGATCAAGGGTTTTATTACCCCTTTTGTAATTATTATATCAAACAAGTAATATTTTGTAACCCCCATGATTTAGGGCATATCAATGTTGTAACAGTGGAGATCCAGGCTCCCTAAATCAATATAATATCATTCTTTCATTGTGTATACTACTTGTTTTTTATCTATTATTGTTATTTTGGTGTTGATATTTTTTTGTTCACAAAATGGTGATCATGGTGGGACCCCCAAAGGGTTTCATATTTTGATTTGCCTTGTCATATCTTGAGTTTTTTATCTATGATTTTTGTTTTTTACTGTATATTTTCATAAACTCGATTGTGCGAAAGTCACAAAAATATAAAACTAGAGTTTTTGGAAGTTGTCGGGGTCCAATCTATGCTTGCATATATGTCATATCGTGTTTGGGAGATATGACATCACATATGGAAGATGCAACACTGTATCTCAAAGATACGACACCACGTACGGAAGATATGATACTGTATCTGGAAGATACGACACCGCATCTATGAGATACAACATTACATCTGCAAAGCTAGGGGAAAAATATGTAAACTTTTGGGTAAGTCATTTTTAGAAACCCTAGCTATATTTTTTATAAAAAATAAAATAAAAAGAAAAGAAAATATTCATATTTTTATGTTTTAAAAAGCAATACATTAAGCATTCTTAGGCATATTAGGCATTTAAAAAAAAAGTGCATTTTAGGATAGTGATTTATTTGTTTATGAAAAGTCATATAGACTACATTTAGGGGTAGATCTGCACTTGCAAATACATTTTTAGTTGCATTAGGGTTTCAAATTCATCTTATTCTGTTTCTGAATTTGTATGTCAAAAATATTCTAAGGTTTATTTGGAATTCACTTACTACATTTTGGCTCAGGTTTTCTATTGTTTTTGAAGTTCTATTTTCTATTTTGTGTGCTTTATATGTTTTTTAGGCAATAAACTAAAATTGCATATTAGTTGTACTCTATGATAGTTTTCTTTTGCACTTTGTTTTTTAAGAAGTACCATAGAAAAATAAAACTTAAAAGGAACATCACATACTGCATGATCCACATTAAACATCAACGATTTGGATTTCATCATCAACCATTGATCGAGACCAACAACAATGGGATTCATCTCCATCCATTGGCTCATCCCTAGAAATACTATTAGCCCCTAGCAAGTGGCTTTCTGGATTTAATCACTAGAAATCCCCCTACTCTTGGGTGCACTCATAGTAGGAAGGATTAGTAATGCCATTTTACCATAGGGCTCAATAATAAGTGGAATGTAGTTGTCAGTATTTTCTGAGCATGCCCGAGTGTGAAGCAAAAGCTCGGCTAGACAAGTAGTAGGACTTAGATAGTGTAACCTCCCTCGGGGGGTAATTGTGATTCCTTAGGTTTACTTTGAACCAATCATACCCTAGGAAGCTATTTTTAGCTATTTGTGATTCATCCTTCATTAGAGGGGTGAATTCGAACACACCCTTTTAGTTGCATCCATCATTCACCTTGTATAGTTTTTCTAGGCTTAGAAGTTTTAACACCAAAATGCACAAAATCAAAAAATAAAAATCAAATTCAAAAATAAAATAAAAAAGAAATAAGTAGAAAAAAAAAAGTTTTTTCAAATACATAGAGAACATTTGTTTGCTTAAGTGATGTGCGTTGTTTTTTATTGTTGCATCATAATTTTCACACATATGCCCACATGTTCATCACCCCAACTTACCTTTTAGCTTATGGTATTGACTAGAAATAAATCCAAAACTATGATTCGGTCGCTCACCAGCTAGCCATTTCCATCTACGGAGTGCTCCACTCCTTTCCCAACCACTTTTGTGGCTAACCCAACCTATGTGACACTAAAAAGATATCATGACTTGTCTATTGGATCCTCTCATATGGAATCCATTTTGTATGTAGATATAATGTAGAGGGCAATCCATACTTCCATCCCTAAAATTGAACCATCCACACCAATCGACCATCGCATCACTTACATAGATTCTAAAAAAGTTAGAGCCTATTTAAGATCAACCAATTTGGTTCTATAACCGCTTAACATCCTACCCAAATATGTTCCTTCCTCTCAATAGGAACTCGCTCACTCATACACCAATAGTTTTAACCAAGTCATCACCAACCCTCTTTTTGAGACCACATTTGCACCCTCACATCAAACCCTTCCACAACCATTTAGTCAGTGCACATCCATTCTGCCTACCTATACTACCACTCACTCCAACCCACTCTATGAAGCACAAGTTAATGTTGCTTCACATATTACATCCACCATTCGATTAACATCATCTTGGTCTACCATATCTCATTTAGTAGTGATTCCTTTCACAACTTACCCACCATTAACTTCAACCAATATTTCCAACACTTACACTATGTCAATCTCAGCTACCAATACAACCACATAATCTGCATTTGAAATTGCCATACAACAAGCATGGCAACATCTAAACCAATTTCTTATGGGTAATAAAAATACTCATTCTTATCCACAACAGTAGTTGTAAGTAGCTAATTTAAACCATCCACTCACATCCACACAAAATATATTTTTCACCCCTAACCAATATTGGGTATCGCAACCACCCACAGTCATTATATCTACCTGTCCACTCCATCACATCCATGCCATATCAACTACTTAAAACACCACCATCCCTCAAACTCCACATCATCAATATCCACCTTCTCACCACCAAACATTCCATAATAAATTTCATCAAAACATTTAGCACCACCACATACCCACCAACACCAACCCATTAGCCAACCAAAACCTTATTTCATCACAATAGTTCATCACCCAACATACACCACTCACATACACGCGCCATGCAAACCAGGGCTTCCAAAAACCAATGGAAGGTCCTAAAATTTAGTCTATGCAAAATTAGATTGATAGTTTGATGTTAGACACATCGGGTATGGCATATTAGAAACCCACATTAAGACAACTGATCAATCATCCCATTCATTCTTCGGTACAATCACCACCATATCCTACAGATTTCACATTACCAAAGTTTGATAAATTCAAAGGGGTTGAGGACCCTAGAGAACACATAAATGCATTCATCTACTCATGTTTTAGAATTCAATAGAATGATACTCTAATGATATGAATTATTTCTCAAACACTTGGGGGGATGCCTTAGAATGGTACAACTACTTGCCACATCACAACATCTATACATTCAAATAGTTGGCAGACCAATTCTTAGAAAGGTTCTCCCTCAATATTAAGAAGAAAACCACATTAACCGACGTATATAATTTATGATAATTCGAAGAAGATTCAGTTTATGATTTAGGAAATCGTTGGAGGGCAATCATTACAAAATTGCCATTCTCCCTCCCAATGGAAGAATTCGCATGAATGCTTACAAAAATTTATCTAAAACCTATCTCCTTGTTACTTCAACTTCAACAATATAGAAAATTTGAATAGGCTCTTGCCCAAGCCCGGATCATTGAATAAATAAATATCCAAGAGGGTGATATTAAGCCCAAGAAAAAATAATGGCAAAACAAGGGCCAATATAAAATAAATTATAATGGCCAAACAAAAACTGGTCAGGTGAACTAGGTGGTTTTGAGTGAACCTACCATGCAAAATCAACAATATCAAGACCACATTCAACAATCACAACCACAATCACAATAAATAACATATCAAGCGGTGCCACCCCCACAACAATACCAAGCATCAACTATGAACAATAACCAATTCTCACAGTTTGTTCGACAACCCTACAACTATACATCATTTCCCGAGTCTTACTCATTCATATTTCGAAGGTTGTATGAGGTAAATGAAATTGCCTTGCTAGCAATAAAACCTAAAGACCCAACCAAACAAGACAAGGACTTTAAGGAGCACTTATTTTTTCCCTTTCATTGGTAGAAATGCCATGATATCAACAATTCCTTTACATTCAAGGATATCCTACAAGATTTGTTAGACTTGGGTGCCATTAAGTTGGATAACTCCTTGGCACATTAGAACCAAAATATTGGTATTTTTAGACACCACTTCCTCATCGAGAGGAAGCACAAAAAATGGTGGAGGCATCGACTACTAGGACTCTTCTTAACCAAGTTAACCATGTGCAACAAAACCAAGGTTTTGTAGGGGCTATCCATGTGGTAACCCAAGGACAAAGAAGCATGAACCGCCAATAACAATTGGATGAGCAACCTCAAGTGACACCACCAACAAATGTGTGTCCACAACCGAACCCTGTCAATCTATCTCCATCAATTCATATTCCAAGTAATCCACCCCAACCCATTCATCTTCCAAGTCTTCCAAGTCATCCGCAACAAATAGGAGTCTTCAAAGACCCCTTGCCAACACATGAAACTAACACAACACTTGCCAATCAAGCAGAGCAACCTAAGCAAGTGAATCAGGTGCATGATAGTCCACCTCACCAAGATTTTATGGGAATGATCAATGTTGTGACAGAGGACCAAGAATACCCAAATCGATATACACAACATGTAGCTCCTTCTAATGTTTCCTCCACACCATAAGTGTTGTTGCCTTCGAATCAAGTCACACCTACTCCATCTCACCTGACATATCCATAGAATCAAAAATAGGTGTACACACTACACCAATATAAGGATAATCTAGCTATCACAGTTGAACATTCCAAGTTGAATGAGGAACATGAGCATGTAGATATACCCACTAGAAAAAAGCATCATGAACCATCCACACCAGCTCATATGTTGAGGAATTTCGATCCACATCAACTTAATTGTTCCCCATCACTTGCATCCAATCCACCTCCACTACCCACCAATTGCCAAAAAAATTCAACATCCATCCAAAAATCCCCTCAACAATACCAACAACCACTACCACTAGACTTACAATAAATCTTGGATCGGTTAGCTAACATCAAGCTACAATCAAGTTGCCAACACACTCCAATTATATAAAAAATTTTAACTTAACTTACAAACATTGAGTTACAGTTGAGTCATCATCAATCTCATCAACATCCATATTAGCAACCTCAGCAGTTGCAACATCCATTTCCACAATCCACATCTTAGGTTACACTACCTGTGCCACAAACTCAAAATCAACCACAATCGAAAAATCACACCAAGTATCCTACGAAGCTTCCTCGCAACTACACGTTACTTTCAAAGTCTTATTCAACCATATTTCAAAAGCTTTATGAAGCACAAAATATTTTATTACCATAAATAATAACAAGAGATCCCAATAAACCATATGACAGGGGTTATACGAAGCACTTGTACTATCCCTATAATTGACAAGTGGGTCATAACATCAATAACTATTTCACATTTAAAAATGTAGTCTAAGATCTTATTGATAGGGGGCATCACCATTCCTAGTTCACCTCATTCAAAATTCCAGCTTCGTACATACACCCCTCGATCCGACATGTCGACCATATTTTAAAAGTTGCAAGAGGTAAAATAATTATTTTACCGATGTGCACCCTCTCGATCCGAACAAACTTAAATCCAAGTCATATCATGAAGATTATTATTTTTTCTATCACAAGAAAATGAGCCACAACATCAAAAATTGATACACATTTAAAGAGATGATCCAAGATCTTAATGATAGGAGGGTCTTTTCCATAGATGATCCATTCACCTCATCTTAGCAGGATCTTGGTAGTAACTAAAATAATAGCGAAGATGCTCAATGTATCCCACCTTTTCAGTCATCCACATCATCAACCATCAAATAAATTAAGGATTCTCAAGGTATCACACATTCCTCGACCATAAAAAAAATTAAGGATTCTCAAGGTATCACACCTTCCCAATCATCCACATCATCAACCATCAAATAAATTGGGGATGCTTAAGGTATCACACCTTCCCCACATAAAAAATTTTAAATACAAAAACATTGCATTTTGTTCATCTATCCATGCATTCATTCCAATCATATTGCATTGACGTATTCATATCATCTGCAACCATGCATGTCACCCACCATACTAGTGGTCATTTTCTTAGTTTGGATAATTGTTAATCCAATAAGTTTAGACATCCATCCCATTTCACCATTTCATAAGTCATGTTATCATTTTTAACAAAAATTCATCACCCCTAGGTGTTTTCGATCACTCATAAATTCCTAGTGTTTTAAGCAATCTCCATTGTGGGTCAATTTTCTCTAGGACCAAAGCACATTTTCACTAAGAAAATCTTAAGTTTTGGGATTTAATTCCAGCATTCTTGAACCAAACCCATATAACACTTATTTATAATATCTTGTGTCAAATAAGGATGACACCATGATTGGACTAAACTTCAAAGTAAAAAATATCTTCTTGCTTGTCCCATTATGCACATTGTCTAAGAACATGTGGTATTCACCACTTACAACACTTAAAAATAAAAGAGTGAGTACTAAGGATAGGGTAAAATTCTCCATTGAGGTTGTAGATGCTTGACTGGTAGTGGAGTATGCTCATGCATGGTGACACATCTCCCTTGAAGAGACCTCTAACCGCACATAAGGACAAGCTAGCTTCCTAGTCTTCTCTATGATGGGTTTCATATCACCTTACTCAATATGGGTAAATGAATTCACTTGCACACACATTGGTTCTTGATTGGTTTGTCATTACCATGCTCATGATTGATATATAAATATCCACTACACACATTTTGGTCTCTAAGAAATTCGACATAGCTCCAAAACATGAGTTTGTTTGAAATCACTAGGATGTTTGAGCCTTTGCAAAACTATTCTAGACCCGTTATCCATAAGCAAAAACAACATCCATACCATAATCACATCACTACATGAGTCTCCCACTTCATATCCCACCATTATATGTTGGTGTCCCTGATTAAGCAACAAAGGTAAAGTTGGTCAAGCAAGAGTCTAAAAACTTTTATGAATGATCATTAAAACATGATTCTATTCATTTATTTGCATACATCAAGCAACTTGGGGTGCTTAAGGTATCACACCTTCCCCATCAATCAAATAAAGTAAAAAAAAACAACTAGGGGAAGGTTCAAGGTCTCACACCTTCAATAGTTGCAATCAACAATCAATCAAGCAAGCAATTGATTTGGGGATGTTCAAGGTATCATACCTTCCCAAATAAAACAATCAAAAAAATTTGGGGTACTTAAGGTATCACACCTTCCCTATCAATACAAAAAATAGCTCAATCAATACATTAATCACCGGGTTAAAAAGGTTGCATCCTTTTGTCAAAGGTTGCACCCTTTGCCTTGCATTCAATCAATCATCAAATCAATTGCTAGGTTCAAAAGGTTATATCCTTTTATTAAAGGTTGTGCCATTTTCCTCACATAAAATAAATAAATCCATCATAATCCCTATTCTACCAGGTAAAATGCAACATCATCCAACCAATAACCCTATTTTGTTGGGGTAAAAACATAATCCATCAATCCATCAATAGCCCTATTCTATTGGGGTAAAAGTAGAATCAATCCAACCATCAATAGCCCTATCCTACCAGGATAAAGGTAGAATCATCCAATCAATAGAAAGAATGAAATTCACTTACCCCATCTCATTCCATAAAACCTCTCAAATCAACACCATGAATTCAAATCATCATTTCAAGTGAACCTTGTATATAGTGATTTACTCTAGTCACCTGGAAATTACAACGATTAGTCATCCATGCAATCTGATAGGATGAGCATATGGTAAAGGACGCTTGCTCAAAATCATCATCCAACATCACCTTGATTAAAATCAAATTAGTTTGGTCCCTCAATTTTGAAATGCGACTACGTTTGCCCAAGATTTTCAATAATCCCTCTTCGCAAGATTATAAAGCGAAAATCTCTCAAAAAATAAAAATTGGTCAACCGCACCAATCCAGTCACAAAGGGGTCAACCGCACTCGCAATGGCTAGTCGATCTATCAAATTGCACCTAATACTATTAAAGGTAAAATTTTGACAACATAGATCAACCTCAAACTTGGGGCAACCAAACTTAACTTTTATTTCAACAATTGCATACATCGTATACATCCATTGCATTGCATCATCCACTTTTGGGTCAATTGGCTTGTGGTTTCCATTCTTCACCCATTCACCAATTGATGAGGTAGGCTAGAATTCAAAAAAATTATAATCTTCTTACACGTTGAGTCCATTCCATCCAATCAAGTGTCTTTTGTTTTTGCATCGTCTTGTGTTCTTCACAAAGCGATACAAAAGAGACATATGTAGACACCAAATCCTTGTCATTCACAATCCATTCATCATCAAAAAATCATAGCCATTCATATATTTATATTATATATATAAATAAATCAAATCCATCCATCAAAACTCCATATTAATGCACCATGTGGAAATCCTTGTCATTCATTAATCACAATCAGTGTCACTTACCAAGTGGTAATCTCAATCGCTCATTATGTCTTAATCCTATCCACTCGTTGGCATTGTCACAACCCTAACATGAATGAGGGAAATCATAAAATATTATTCACTTTTTGTGAATAAGGGTTGAAAACATTTGCAAAGAGATATCATTTGTATTTTTGCACAAACCCTAGCCACCATTGTTTACTCGTTGTAACCCTTGCAAACCAAATCTAGACTCTACCGAGTGTTTGCCATAGTCCACAAACACCTTATGGCATCTCCCGAATGTTGCAGGGCATCCATAAAATATCGCACCACATCCAACGATCCCATGGATGCTTTCTAGCATCCACATGATACTATTTCGAGCTCTCAAAAGCGTATATAATCATCAAGAGTTGACAAGGTAATTATTGTAATTTCATGTATATTTCCTATATTTAGTTTCATATTTAGTAAGTATTCCACCTAGGGTTAATAGATTTACTATTTTATTGAAGAAGACCTCACACCGTGGAGGCCCCACATGTGCTATTGACCTATTTTTGGTGGTTTGCTTTGTGTGTAGATACAGGTTATGAGTTATTTGATAGTTGTGTACTTGGATCAGCCCTGTAGAAGATATTCAATAAGCCCACTCAACCTCTTATTTGGAGCGAAGACACCGCATTCTGTTGATCAAAGGTTTTATTACCCCTTTTTGTAATCATTGTGTCAAAATAAGTAATATTATGTAACTCCTATGATTTGGATCATATCAATGTTATAAAAATGGAGATCTAGGTTTCCTAAATCAATATAATATCATTCTTTCATTGTGTATACTTCTTATTTTTTATTTGTTATTGTTATTTTGGTGTTGATCTTTTTTTGTTCGCAAAATATATTATCACTAGTTTACTTATTCGGTTGGTTGCACGAGCCAAGAAGCCCCTAATCATCCATTATCCTGTGCATTAACAATTACTTTTCAACTTATACGGTATTGTATGATTATGGGTACTCTTCCCCATTTGACATACCATTTCAGTATGCAATCAAACATAAATCAAATTCTCACGTGTTGCCTCTCTAATAAGTCATAAGGATTGTAAGATTTCATTGATCTAATATCTCATAGGTTTACAATTTCTTGCAAATCTCATTAGGCAATGGATCAATGCTATCTTTACTTTCTCTTTGATTTATTACATCAGCACACTATCACATTTTATAAATCTCATTTATTAACTTTGATAGTCCACGAGGTTGTTGAAGACTCTATCGATTCAAATCTTGTAGATCTACAATCATTTGTATATCTTACCAAGAATTGGATTTATATTTTCCTTGTAGCCTCCTAGTTCATTTTATTAGCATTATATCAAACTAAAATCATGATCTATCACTAGCTATTGTTCAAATAGGTCTATCAGACTATGAAGCTACATGAATCCAATGCCTTGTGAGCATACAATTATTTTTGCATTTCACCAGATACTAGATCTATGTTTTCCTCATAGCCGCATGATCTTCTACAACAATAGAATATCCGTAAATCATGCTCTCTTCATCAACTACTTTCCTAATAAGCCATTCGATCATTAAAATTTTGTTTTCAATTGGCTCATTATGCAAATACGTAATAAACATCTATTCTCAAAATAGTTCATCAAGAATGCTAGATATTCTCTATCTATTTGTATAAAATATCAATCAATAGATAGAAAAATTTCTCCATATTGATGTATGACAACAAGCTATCATTTATTCTTCTCTTAAAAACTAAAACACCCAAACTGACTAATGGGTCCTTTGAGAACATTGAGATTTAGTAATCAACACTTTAAATACCTATAATTGTTTATGATTGTGTTAAGCAATCGATTATCATATCCCTGTACCTCTTAATGGATTGTAAGCCAATATGGATGTTATCTACTCATTCATACATCAAGATCCTTCAGACTAAGGGTAATGTTGTCACATGAACCTCCTAAATAAGGGGATTTATTTTTCCCATGCTCTACACATATACATTTCCTTGTACACATGTCAAGCAAAGGAGAAGAGCTTCTTCTTCTCTTGGATTATCCATATAGGAGTGTTACCCTCATTTTGAAATATTTTGCAAAACAAAATCCTTGAATCTTTCAACACATCAAAGGTAGCAATGAGTATTAAGTCTAATTCCTCATGTACATGTAAATATTTACATATGCGTTAGGTAACGGACTTATATACTCTTGTTACCCTCTCTCATGTGTTAAGAAACTCAACATTATCAATTTATTCAAATAAATTGCTTTCAAATGATGAAAAAAAAATAACAACACGAAATTATCCTACGAGCCCTTTTGTAAACATCGACATCATTAGATTTGTAAAATGTTTGGCAATCATCCAAACATTACATTGCAAACAATTCATAAATCATCATTGTAGTACCTTGCAAAAATCCTTTTGCAAACATCACAATATAAATAACATTACATTACAAACATCATCTTGATTATGTAAAAGTTGAGGTGGCAGTCATTTTTACAATTTGCTACTAGAACCAATTTATAAAAAGGGCACAAAGATACATTTAAATACAAATAACTTGGTTGAAACATAGTGGAAGTAGAATGCACGCAATGCCAATAACAATGGAACGAAGCTAGCCTTGATAAAATTATCCCAACCTTGAGAAGGGTATGAGAAAATTTATTAAAAGGAAGAAGAAGGGTTTAGGGATGCAAGGGCCTACACAACACAAACATAATTGAAACAATACCAAATTGGGAAAAGGATATACACTGAACAATGAAGGAGCCCAAATAAATTTACAAGCACCCATCCACAAAATTATGCAAAAAGGGTGCCTTTGCATCAAACCCTCACAAATTTTTAGAAAAAAAAGGGAAAAAAACTAGGGTATGGACATATTGTGTTAAGAAAGTAGGCTAGTAAATTAAGGAAAACATGCCCTATAAGGAAGAGGAATATGGAAAAATAAAAAGCCTACAGAATGTGCATGAATGTGGGAAAGACTATCATAAAAGTAGATAGTACAATAGTTGCAGGTAAATTAGTGAAGCGATAGAACTGTACAAGCAAAAGTACAATTTGTGCAACCAAAGGAAGTTATACAACTAGGGTAAAAAGAATTGCACAACCAAAAAAATAAAAACTATATGGTTGATGGTAGAATAGACCAACTAAAGACATCGTACAACCAGAGGAGAATCTATGATTGCTAGAAAGAATTTTATAGCTAGAGGAGAAATTGTACATGAAATTGTATAGTAGAAAGCATATCATACAATTTCTAGTGGAATTGTATAGTGGTAGAAAAATCATATTATTGCTAGTTAAATTGTAAGAACTGAGGGTAAATCATACAATTAAGGGTCAAATTGTACATTTGAAAAACTAATCATACAATTACTGCCAAAACCATATGATTCTTGGCAAGAGTGTACAAAAAGGAAAGAAATTTTGTATAGAGATGGTAGGGAAACATGAGCACTTTCAAAGAATGAGTGAAGAGAAAAAAATTTGAGATCACATATAGAGAATTTCTAAGAGCAGAGTGGAGCATTCACCAGGTTCATTACATCAAAGGGACCTATGGCCCAAACAAGGAGGATACCAACTTTCATCATAGTAGGAGGCAACCTACTACCCATAAGGACAAGGATGAGGGTTTAAATCAAGGCAAAGACATGGCTATCATCTATGGAGATGAAGAGATTATCGCTCGTGGAGAGGATATGGTAATTGGCATGGTGGTAGAAAGGAAGAACAAAAGCAACCTTTAAGGGGACCTCAAATAGAGCCTCCTAAGGCACGCTAGAGGGAACTTCATAGTGAATTTCATAGAAAAACCACACTGAAATACCAAAGTGATCTACAGAGTGAAGAAGAAGGTGACCAAGTGGTATTGAAGGACATCACTTTCACCCAACTGACAAGAGAATTTTACCAAAAATGGAGTGGGAATCTGGAGAATCATAAATTGAATATGGAATTGGAGAAAGCCAGTGTGGATAATCTAGCACAAGTACCTCCTTTTGATAGGAATTTATTCAATGAGTACATGTAGATTATGCAGTCATATGATGCCAATAGGAACTACACTTTTATCCATCTAGGGAATCGACATCTCAAGGTTGAATTCTTAATCGAGAGTTTTTTATGAATATTTGGACTACCATAATAAGGATAACCTATTAAGAAATAACATGTAGATTTGATTGAATCACATAGACTAATTAGTGAATTAACAGTTCTTAAGTCTCCAGCAACAACAAAGTCCTTTGGTCTTGGAGGACAAGGAATCAAGTAAAGCCAATGAAGACAAAAGACCTCTAGTGCATCATAAACATTGTCATATCACAAATATCTGATGAGACATGATCATCCGAGATGCTAGTATGGTTGGCATAGTATGTAAAAGGCATTACTAAAGGCATGCAATATGATTTTGGTAAATACTTAGCTCAACAAATTCGATGATTGCTGCAACAATCTATGAAGAAATTCTCCATGACATTCCATGTGAGTGTAGTAATGCTGGATGCAGCATCTTAGGTTGTCATACCATTCTATGGAATGATAGCACCCAAAGACCTACCAAAGGATCAACCTTCAATTTTGAGATGGGTGAATTTAGTTTCAATAAAGAAGACAACTATGGAGAAACAAGAGACCAAAATAAATACAGGGAAACCAAAGTTAGTGATAGTGGAGGAGAGTGTAACTTTGAAGAAAGAAGTTCATCATCGAAGGAAAAGGAAAAAGTTGGAATTAGAGCCTAAACAAGAGGACATCACACCTCAAAATTTGTTGTAGGAGTAGCCAATGTCTCAGAAGTAGGAAGAAGAAGAGCCTACACCAAGTCCTATAAGGATAAGGCGATAATGGGAGTAAGAAAAGAGGTCATAGGAGAAGCTTCTAGTATAGAGTGAGCAGCAACAAGTATTTCTCACTAACCAGATGAAGAGGTGCAATTAGGCTTAGATGAATTTGATTTGATGGAAATCAATATACCAATAGAAGAGAACTAGCCAAAAGGAGTATTGGGATCACCTATATTGATTGATGTTATTAAGTTTGAACTTCTAGAACAAGAAAAACAGTGCATGGACAAAGTGGTAACACCACCATGACCAAAATAAAATGAAGTAGTAGCGGTACCACCTAAGGCAAAAAAGAAAAAAAAAGAAACAATTATGAATCGTCATGCTAGGTGGTAATAGCCACAAACTAGTGAAGAGAACAAAATAGAGGAAGGAAAACAACTTGACCTCATACCAACACTGCAGGAGCAGATTGAGGAACTAGGATAAGAAGTCTAGGTGCAAGGTGAAGAACAACAAATGCTTAGAATATATAGAGGAGATCAAGATAAAACATGAAAAACAACAAGAGTTAATTGTAGCACAAATCAATCTGCAAGAAGAAACTAAAATCAAGTTAGTAGAGGATATTGTTGAAAGATCTTTTCAATAGGAGGAATCTGAGGAGAACTAGACACATGGGGCAGATCAAGGGTTACAAACACATTTTTTGATTGAAGTACCTACCATTGGGAATATTTTAGGGTGGAGAAGAGACAAATGAACAAGTGGACCATTTCTTCAAGCAGATATCTGAAATATTTGTAAACATCCAATTATATTTTTGGATAGGTTGTATAGGACAACTAAAATTCTAGAAAAAATGAGCATTTAGTGAGATGGAGAAATTAATCGGTTGGGTGTGTAATGAAGACAGGATGAAGAAAGTAGCAAAAATATATGTGCAACTCCCTTGGCAGTTACCTACAAGAGAGGTAACAAATATGTTAGGATTTGATGACTTGCTAGAAGAGACAAAAACCAATTACAAAGTGCCTTCAAGGTTATATCTAGACTTGGATAAATTTCAAATATGTCCAGTAGATATAGCAAAAATGAAATACTAGAGACCACCACTAGAGCTAGTATTCTTGTTTGGAAAGTACAATTTCCTAATGCATTGGATAGAGTGGCTTACCTTGGGGTTGGAGCAGATTTATCAAGCCAAGGAAAAGAAAAAGTGACACACAAGGAAATGACTGCAATAGAGGATGAGCTTGACCGTATTAAGAAAGAAGGTGAAGTTAAACAAAAAGATACAAAAATTGAAATGAATAGTATGAAACAAGCCTTTGATGACAAGTTGAAAAGTATAAAGCAACAGATGGAAGATTAGATGAAATAACTCTAGGAGCAAGAGGAGTTGAAGAAATATGCCAACCAATTGAAACAAGAGGAGCAGTTGAAATTGAACAGTCAATAACTTAAATATCAGGAAGAGCAATTAATAGTTAAGACTAAACAATTAAAAAAACTTGATCATTTGAAGATGAACAAAGAACAACTGCAACTAAAAGACCAAAATGTGACTGAGATGACAAAGAATATGGATAGATACAATAAGAAAATTCTTGAATATAAGGCCACACTTTGGCTTAAATAAGATTAGCAATAGGTTCATTAGATAGAACTCCAACAATGGGATCAAGTAATTACAGATAAGAACGATGAACTCGCCATCGCTACCAGAATAGAGGTAGCCTTGAAAAAACATTTACGTAAGGGAACATCAAATCGGGAAAATGAGCTATTGTAGACCTTAGAAAAAGTTGAAGAGAAGGAAAATAAATATGGAGTGAAGGCCCTAGAGCTCAATAATTATGTTGCCAAGTTACAAGATGATCGAGCAATCCTCTAGGCTTAAATTTTAGATGTCCAAAAGCAGGAGCATATAGCCAAGACCAAATAGTAAGATTCAACAGGGACGTCAACTGATTTAAAGGGGAATAAAAATGTAGGCAACAAATCCACCTCCCAAAAAAAGAAGAAATAAAATCATACAAAGGGAGTTTTGTGCAATTTTGAGTAAAATGTACATAAAAGGTTGTGTGAAATATAAGTTGAAATGAAATTGAAATTTAATAAAATTAGGTGAAATGCATGTGAAATGTAATTTGATAAAAATCAAATTAGACTTTAGAAAATTTTAATTAAACGTTAGAAAAAACAATATGGTAGTTGTGAATAATGCATTATCTTAGGAACCTCTCAAGAATTATCTGGACACGCATTATAATACCCCCCATTCACTTTTGTGGTTATTCATGCAATAGTAGAGAAGGGGTTTAGGGAATGGTTATAATGAATCATGGTTATAGTATGTGTATAAGTAGTGTTATGCAAGGGTAATTAGGTGATATTGTAGTATACTAGATATTTGCATTGTCTGTAATATACCATTGTTATGTACAATAACCATGAACAATGAGAATTACCATTAAACTAGATCTATGTATGCATGTGTAGATAATGGAATGTTTCTCTAATAGTAATGTTATCTTTGTAGTTTGATTGCTATTGTATGCATTGTTACTTAAGATTCATGGCAGATTGACATAACTCAAAAACCATACAATATAGAACAGACTTGTACTAAATGTGCAATAAGGATATACTAAATGCAATTGACAATTACGATCATATGACAGTGATTTCTATGCAATTGATACATGTTTAGGAGAAATATAGGATTAGTTGACTGTAGTACGAATAATTTTTGACTTGTAGTATTAAGGGTTTAGGAAACTATATAATCATACATTGTACGATTTGTAAGCGTATAGTCATCCAATTACCCTATAATGTTGCATGAAATCACATATTGAACGCTTTGGTTGAGGTAGATTAATTGCCAATTGAACAAATGCAATGAACAACTGGTGATATTAACTGATTACTAACTGAACATTTTTATCATTTTGGTAACCGTACAGTCAGGTGCCATTGTACGTTTGTAACCATATGATCATACATTATATGATTTGTAACCGTACAATTGCATATTGAACGTTTTGTAGAGTTGTACAATTTGAATCATACAACTGTATGGCTGTTGTTGCATACCAATAGTGAATATTAGCTTAAAATCTATCATCACACCCCCCTCATCGGGAATACCACCACACGTGCTATAGTTGATACTTAAGTTTCTTAAAGATAATTTGACCCAAACCCAAAATCACATGAAACAATAATAGGATTCACACCATTCTAAATTTGTTCCTACAACACTAAAGCAATAGTTCTTGAAGACAAAGTCTAGTCAAAATTTGGATCCTTAATTTTATGGGTCCTACAAGGTGGTTCATTGCATTGGTCAAGTGGCATATTAGTTGGAGCTTCCACCATATTTCCACATCCATCCTATCCTGTGTATATTATCTAAAACAAGCTATTGTCCAAAAGGTATGATCCTAGACAGAGCTTCTAGTACTCAATGAAGAAGGTCAAATCACTCTCTAGATTAAAGTAGTGCTATAGTCCATAGTTCATCATCTTTGATCTTGAAAAATTTAGGAGTTCCTCATCAAGTAGCAAGACCTTCCTGTAGAAGAAACTACGTGGGATCTTGAGATCATTTTATAATATTTTTTAGCTTTGAGGACAAGCTTTCGAAGTGGAGGATCCATTTAACGGCTCTAATATAGCCATGCCAACTATCTTTATTTTTGTTAGCTTAGACCCTAGGTTTAGATAGTCAACCCTTGAACATTAGGGTTAGGGTTAATGTTGATTTAATCTATAAATAGGAAGATTTATGTGGTTATTAGAATAACCTTTCATCTTTAGATTTAACTCTTGTCTTCTATGCAGATGAGACTTTTCCCTCTCCAAGTGGCTAAGACTTCACCCTCTCTAATTGGCTATGAGACTTCACCCTCTTTAAGTGGCTAAAAATTTGCATTAATTTCAATCAAAATTTGGATTATTGAATATTTGATTTAATAGCAATTAGATTTGAATTATTATTATCATTTGGGTATGTTATTTGTGTATTATTGGCTTGCTACTACTATTGCTATTATTCTTAAAGTTGTTTCATAACAATTACTACCTTGGGAATCCACCCATTTTAAAGAAGTGCAAAACATTTTGAATAGATCAATTAAGGCCTCTAAAACTCAAATTTTTCTAAGACCTAAGAAGTGATTGACTCAAAATGATGTGATTGGTTCTACAAGAGCAAAGCACTAGTCAATAGAGAGTGATTAGTTCACAAGAGCAAAGAGCAAGTAGACTAGAAGTGATTTGTTCACAAAAGTGGAGCACTAGCATATTAGAGCAAAAGACTCTAAACAAGAGTGATTCACTCCCCTCTTGGAGCAAATCACTCATGGACAATTAGAGGGATAAAAAAAGATGCATGGATTTCAAGAAATATTTTTAGAAAGTGATATTTTGGCATGTAGTAGCACCAAAAAGCACTTTAGAGGTCTTCTAAGAGATCTACAAATGTGTTTAGAGGATTGTAATATTTGAAAGTGCATCATTCATTATATATGTTCCCAAATATTTACTTTTACTAGGGAGTAAGAATTGAGCCATGGGCTCCATTGTAAACATATTTTGGCCTTGAGGGAGTTAGAGTTGCACTTTGTGAGACCCACATTATACTTGCTCCTTAAATTAGTGAGACTTTTTGCTTTTTGTCATTGACACTACCTCATAGATTGTGGAATAAATGATGATTGTGACATTGCCCTTTTATCCTCGTCATTCCTTGTTAATTTTATTTCATGTGCATGGGATTCCATCGTTGTTATTCAATTTCCTCATGATTCAATTGACCACACACCTTCCTTGCTATGGTTATGACCATATTTACTTTTAATCACACTCTAAACTTTTGAATTTACTTTTCATGCATATTAATTTATGCATTTACATTACACACTTCACATTTAATTTCATGAAATTAGATTAGATTAGATTAGTTAGACTAGCAAGGATAGTGGGGAGCTGACTTAAATCCAAAGGTTGAAAGGGGCATTATCCCTTTCTTAAGATTGTTGAAACATAATTACATGCACTTAAGAAGGTTTTTTTTTTTAAATTCAACACTTACATAAGGAAATGAGCCTATAACTATCATAAAGAACCTTATGATATTTTAGGATCATTTTTTTGTTTATGATTGTCCTTTATTATAGGCACCAAATAATTTTTAACAATATTCAAGAAGTTCTAAATGAATCTAGATGAGGACCTTTCAAATCCTTTTTTCTTATCATGCTTCACTCCAACTATTTTTTTCTAATTTCATCCTCATAAATTGGAATCTAGGGACAAACATTATCCTAGCGTCAGACTAAGTGCAAAATTTTGTACAACATTTTATTTAGGCCAACTCCTCCTTATAAACCTTCTTCCTAAAATATTCTTTTATAATAATCTTTTGCTAGACTATGATTCTATGAATATTTGATTTATTTTGTTCCGTTTTCCATCAAGATTCCATGTATTCCCCTACGATGGTGATTTACAAGTATATTTCTACAAAAAAAATAGTGGTTTTATCTCCTTTTCTTATCAAATCCATATATGGAATTTTTGCTTGTAGAAGATATTTTCTTATATAAATACTTTGTCTAACTTCACCTTTTGTTCTTATGTTAAGTTGTGCTTTTGTACGAACTATTAGATCTTTGATAAATTATCTTCAAGTTTCAGTTTTCATTTAGAAGAGATCATAACAAATATATTAGTTATAAAGTATTAAATTATTTCATATATTTTGTAGTTTTTATTGGCAAGTTTTCATTTGTCTTAAAAGGGGCTTAAACCACTATTCTTGAACTAGACCTAGAATATCTTCATACAAACTTCACAAAAGCTAAGTCTTGAAAGTTATGTCTATATTGGCAATGCCCATGAATCATGAATTCCATAGGCCAATCATCAAATCCATCATAAATCCAAACTATGATTTTATTTTTGATATCTAGCCAATCATATCATTGAATAAAAATCTATCGAGCTATTGCTTGAATTCACAAGGTTCTATAGTTATGTCATGTAAAGGTTTAGTTTTCTGGATTTGCATCTTAAATAATTGTTTAGAATAAAATTTAGGAAGTTCTTTGTATCCTCTACTCTCAAGATACCTAGTATATTGATTCAAAAAAAACAACCACAATTTCCTATTAGAATCCATGAGGCATATGAATAGGTTCTATGATTTTTTGTTATTACATCCCAAACCTCTTCTCTAAATTTTGTCAACTTAGAACCATATATTTTGGCTAGTTTATAACATAAATCCTATTCTAGATGTATTTTTTTTCAAATTGGTTATATGGGATTAAAATGGACCCCACCCACATTATACATGACCAAATATTAGTATTATAACAATATACATGTGTCACTTGACTAGATTTGAACCCAAGTCTCCTTTTTAGAAGTCAAGGAATTTAACCCATTAAGCTTACACCATTTGGTTAAAATATTAAAGTTCATCCATGGGATTGGAACATTGGTCTATAGTGTGAAACTCCTTCTTACTACTGGCCCAAACCCTATGGGTAAATACTCTTCTAGAAGTTAAGTGATATACTTATCCAATTTTGCCTTCCCCTATTAAACTAGATTGTATATTATTAGGGTTTGGAGATGTAAAAAGTCTACATAAGAAGCCTATATTATATATATATATATATATATATATATATATATATATATTTTTAGCCTATTTAATTCTGGCATTAACTCAGCTAACCATATTCTTCAACGTCCATTGTTAAATGATACATGCATAATTGCCAAGTTGTATTATTCAAGTGGAGTCGTTTCAATCCTATTTAACCTATTAAAAATCTTTCTATAAAGTATTCTAATTATCTTCCTCGTTCTAGGGACATTCATGCCCCTAATAATCTAATATACAAGCTTAATTAATGCTCTCTTCAAGACAATTCTATCTTGGTTGTATAATATTATTTATTTATTATAATAAATTATTATTATTATTATTTTTTAATTGAGTAAATACTTCTTATACATATACATATACATATCTGGGGGATGGAACTCGAGTCACATCACCGATAATGCAAGTGGCGTCCTTGTCGGTAGACCACATCAATAACAAATTATTTTTAAAAATACTATATATAGAAAGAGATATTTTAGATATTGTGTTAGTATTCTAAATCAATTAAAATGTGTTTTAAGCTTTCCAAATATTTCACTTGGGTAGGCTACTTAAATTGGTGTTCAAGTAGCTAAGGATAATATTTGTGTGTAAAATTCAAATTCATTTTAGTTCTTATAAAAATGATTTAAATTGTATATGGTGCCATTATTTGTAAATTGAATTTAAATTTAATAAATATTTTAATTTTATAAAATATTAAACAATTTACAAAAATAAAATTGTATAAATTTAAAATTATATGCTTAAAATTTCAAGGTTCAAACCGCGACCTAAGCAAGTGTGTGAGGGGGTGGGTGTGTGGTGATTGTGTGTTAAATTCCCTATTGATAAGCATAGCTCTCGGTTTTACGAGAGGTTATGGTTGGAAGAAGATTGGTCAGCCCTGTGCGTTTGTCGTTTCTCACACTAACTAGATATATATATTTTAGATAATTGATTGTTTTCTTTATAAAAAGTTGAAATAATTTTTTTATTGTCTTTAAAAAAATTTATTTTATTTTTTTGGTTGCATAGGGAACCTTTATAAACTCAGTGGGTAAAGAAGAAGTCAACGAGAAACCCAACCATCCAAAGGGCAGCCCACCAGCAAGCACTCGACTACTACCAATTGCCCTATCCCTTCTGGGTTATTGTCTTAACAAGTTTTTTTAATAAAGGTTCACTATGGTTATTGTTCGACACTCATTGTGAATGAGATCAAGAGTTCAAATTCCTTCGTACTCAACAATGCTTCTTATGGTCTCAAGTCCTCATATGTGTATAACATCAATTAATAAAATATCTTAAATCCTAAAGAAGTTAGGAAGTAAAAGTTGTCTAACATTCTATTCGTAAAAGTTCTAATAATAATTTTTAAAAAAATGGTGAAAGTCATTACTTGAATTTTTTTATATATTTTGAGCCCATTATTTATAGCTATAATAACAATTCACACTTAAATAAATGCATGATTATTTTGTTTATTCATAAAATGCCATATCCTCATATTTATGTTGTAAATATAAAAATAAAATTAAAAAAATCAATAACCCTAAAAAAATAAACTCAAAATGTTTATTGTTATATGGGGTTGAAATGCTTCCAACTCATAGTACATCACGATTGCATTGACCAAATTATTATGGAAGTATCCATCACATCACAATATAAGGATTTGAAAACAACTTATGTGGTATGATTGCATCCCATTTATTGTTAATTCATAATGCATTAAATAACAATAAATGGCAAAAAGATTCATGTATTATATGCTATGTATTTTTTATAAATTAATAAATGCTTTTCTTTGTTGTATATATGTGGTGAAAATATTCATGGTAGGACTTGTTTCACACAGTAGCCATTTCTAGGAAAGGCAATTCTAGAATTTTAATAAAAAATGTAACAATGACTTCATTGTTAGTCCCTGTGATTGTCATGCCCATTACCCTAGTGACATTAATAATCAGGAATTGACATTGACAAGGCAAACACAAAATAAGTATAATTATTTAGAATTATTTTTTGAATATAAAGGCCTAACTTTTAATTAATTTAAAAATACAAGTCTTTACAACAAAAGAAAAAGGGTGGATAGGCACACCGCAATAGGTAGTCACACTAACTTAGTTTGATCAAAATAATTATAATTATTTAAAATTAGTTTGCAATAGTGGCTCTCTCCCAAAATGGAGACAATACAAAAAACCAAATTATCTTATAAAATACTATAAATAAAATGACAACAAAACATATGTCAATGGCCAATATGATATAAGGGAATAATATGTCCTTAACGATAGACACCAAGGGGCATATTTTATAAGATTCTTACTTTGGATAATGGCCACAATCTTTAGTTACATACATGGATTTTTACTTTGCATAATGGGAAACTAGGAGAGAAATCGTGAATATACTCGTAGGCTATATAGGTCCAACTAGAAAATGTCCAATGTTAATCATACTAATATTAGAAAGAATACTTGGGAAGTCAATTTTTGTGAAAATTAATATATCAAGAAACCAAGAGGTACTAATATTATAAACAAGTTTAGTTTATAAAACAAATAGTTATATAATGGAAACTCAACTCATAATTGTTAAAACTAGACTTAAATAATTAGGTCATGTAGCATATTAGTTAGAGGAAGAAGAAGAACGCACTTTAAGAGGAAGAAAATAGTTATTTATGTCTAATAGCAAGGTCCCTACATAATATTATTAGGATGGAAAATAAAACTGCAATAAACACTGTGATAGGAAATAAATCCACAACCAGCCTATATCAACCCCTCTTATCCATAAAGAATAAACTTGACTGCAATGATCTAGGGAATGTAAGAGAATCATGGAAAGAAATCAAAAGTTGGCAAAAAGTAATAGAATGTTGAAGGAAAAAATATTAGAGCTATAAGGAGCAACACAAACAAAGATACAAGAATGCTAAGGTATAAAACAAAATATGCAAAGGAAGAAATAATGGATTAAGGTAAGTAATATTCAAGTAGGTATCACAAATTATAATATATATATATATATATATATATATATATAAGAGCAACATGTGAGGAATACCGTAGTGGTAAGTCCTTGGATTTGCATCCAAGAGGCCCAAGTTTAAACTCAAATACAAGGGGACCGAGACCCCTCAGTAAACTCAATTTTTGACCCGTGAGGGATACAAGTTCTTGGGTTTTCATCTAGAAAACCAAGTTCAAACCCTGGTACAAGGGGACCGGGATCCTTTATAAAAACCCATGTAAACTTAATTTTTTAATCAAATGATATTAGCTCAACTAGTTAGATTCCTCAACATTCAAGGACCTAGATTCAAATCTTGTCAAGAGAGCATAAATAATATCCAAGCTCTATTGTAATACCCCTATGTGGTGATGATGTAATATGGGTGGGGCCCGTTTTAATCCCATATAACCAAATGAAAAAAAAATGAAAGAGAGCAAAGTTAGAGAAGGTCAAAACAGGGACACAAGTCGTTACGTCGTTATCCACCACTAACGTCGTTTTTCTAATCCTAAATAGTAGCATCATCAACCACCACTATAATAAGTTCTCCTTTGTGCTTATAAATTAAAACACGTCTCAAGCATGGGCAACCATCTCAATTGCCAATGTGAAACAGTAACACAACTATAGGCGCTTTTTATGCTTAGGCATTAAAACCCATCTCAAGCATGAGCAACCATCTCAATTGGAAACGTGGAAAGTATCATCTAACAATAGCATAAGACCAACATTAGTTCCAAGCACTAACACCGTATGTCAACAATGTGCATACACTTCTTAAGATGCATGCATCTTGTCAAAATTCCAAGCAATAACACCCCATGTCAACAATGTGCATACACTTTCTTAAGATGCATGCATATTGTCAGAAGGTGTGCACACACCATGTGACACATACAATTTATAAGAGGTGTACAACTTCTAAAGGCCTACACTGTGACTTAAAACAAATCATACATGCAAAATAACAAGCATTACTAATCATTAGAAACTTCCCACTTATCATTATTGTCAAGTCTACCAAACTTTACACCAAGCACAATATAACATTATACAATATACTCAATTGTATATAAATATGTTAGCTTATCACCAAGACATCCTAAAAGTTAGTGAAAATTCCTTGAATCCCATAACCATTGAATGTTGGAATCACCTCACTTCTTGATGATAGCTCTTCATAATTTGTTGCATACACATGCATTAAAAACATTGTTCCCAACACAACTCAATGGGAGTAGGCAAAATCCCAATAAAGATAAAAGTTAAAGATCGGGTAGTCAACATTAATTCACATTTCACCAATAAAATTAGTTGATGCAAAAATCCATCACTTGGCTTCACTTGTATCAACACCTCTTCTTAGGGATACAACACGCCTCGTCATATTTCTCAATAACACAACCTTTGCCACATCTCTCCACATAGATATGATCTATGCTACATCTATCATTCCTTCTTAAGGATTCAACTTGCACCAATCACAACCCTTCTCAAATAAACATTTCTCAATAACACAACCTTTGCCACATCTCTCCACATAGATATGATATATGCTACATCTATCATTCCTTCTCAAGGATTCAACTTGCACCAATCACAACCCTTCTCAAATAAACATTATGTGCTTCAATACATCTTTTTTCCTCTAAAAAAGTTTTATGTAAAATAAGTTTTATATATTTCAAGGATATCCACTTGTATTCTATTTTGTCTACATAATTCACTTGTCATCATAAAGCTTAGACCAATATTTTTTTAAAATTTATATAAAAAGTTAGGTCTTAATGAATGTGTTCCAAAACCTCACTAAAACTTCTAAAATTAGTTCATTATTTATTAGTAAAACATTATAAAAACACCTCAAATTTCCCTCCATGATGCTTGTGGGATGAATGGCAATTTTATCATTCGAGCACTAAAAGACTGCCATATTCCACCACAAAGATAGGTGTCAAATTCCATGTGCCACAAAGAGAAGCAACCCCACACACACTTGTCCCACTCCCACAAAGGACATTCACCATGCAAGTCTTTGAATGACTGTGGGAATATATTAAAGCCCAAAAACAAATTTGCCTCATGCATATGCCACAACTAAATTCGTTTTCCCTCTAAACGAATCATACTCTAAAGTCTTTAGATGACCGAGAGAATACATTAAAGCCCAAAAACAAAATTGCCTCGTGCATATGCAACTAAATTCGTTTTCCCTCTAAATGAATGATACTTTCAAATAGATAATAACATGTTCTCAATCTTCACCATTGATTTGATCAATTTGATGGCTCTAATCGTATTTTCCCAACAATAAAAAACAATTAGGGTTTGTTCCATTCTCCATACTCGACACCACTGTGTTCTTGCTTTATAGCAATTATTTATTCTTGCGACAACACGCCTCTCAATTTGAATCCAATATTGCATACATTTGAAACACCTTTCTTCTTCACATAACAACTTCAAATTCAAACACCTCTAGCATTGTCATGCCTTTGTTTCCCCTCAAAACACTGTACACCTTTGTTACGAAAATTGCCAAAAAATTGTCGATTTTTTTTCTAGTTTTTCAAAATTCTAAGTCACCTCGGTGTGAAATCAGAGATAACCAATTTTTTTTTTTGGTGATTTTTTCACAATTGCAATGAAAATTTGCTTTTTTTTTTTTGTCATTTTTTCCCGATTCCCAATTTCTCTCGATTCTTTCTCCAACATGTTTCTAAGCCAATTCCGATTTTTATAACTATGTTGTACACAATGCCTCAACCCCCACCCTCCAACAACACTTCCATCCTCCATTTCACCAAACACCACGGAAACATGCTTCAAAGTGAAGCACCTACTTAGCAACTCTCAACAAAAGCACTGAAACAATAAAACATGACAACCTCCTACACTCAAGAGACTATCCTTTCTCCTTTTTAATGTCTTTCAAATTACAGTTGAGAAAATTGGAATAAGATCAATTTCAGCATGGAAAAAAATCAGGAAAAATCAAGAATCAAAAAAAAAATTGTCAAAAAAAAAAAAACTAACAAAATACAATTTTTCATTGAAAAAAAACTTATCATGCATATCAATTTTTTTTTAGCAAATTGACAAAGATCACTGATTTTTTCCAAAATTAAAATATCAACATTCCAATGCAATATAAGTCGGCAACCTTGCTTAATCAGAAAACATTGAATCAGATCAATGATTAAATTAGGATTTCGTAACTATGTTTCAAATAATGCACCGCTAACATCTCAAGCTCACACTAGTTACACCTCCTATCTTATGCCTTCCATCATGTCTTGTGCTACGTAATGACGTCATCCAACAAGAATGCAAGTCTCAACAAGCAACTTGTTTTCATCAAGAAGTCACAACTAGCACCATTCTTTATTGGCATTTAGAAGGTATGTGAAATCAGTTAACCGACCCGACATACTACCAAAATGGCCCAATACATGGCTCATGCAACCGCCTTACATTGGCATCTTCACATCCAAACGTGACAACCCACCACATTTCTTCAGATATCACATTCCATTCTTGTACAAAACAAGTGTCTCCTCTAGACGACCATGTGTACGAACTCTTGAGAACTCCATAATAGAAGACGTAATCTCATCAGATGACCTATGCAAAACTTGATGAAAGCCACATTTCTCTTGAACTGACATTTTCAAATAACCTCTTCACACGACAACCCTTTCACTATGCCTCGATGACAACCCAACTCACGCTCATGACAACCCTATCACCTTATGAACCAAACAATAGTTAATATCGACAACCCTCGACATGTTCCACATTCAAGACTATCACTCTTTCAAACAACAATTCTTGTCACCAACTTAGACGTGGATGACTTCTTCACAAACACCCATGTTTTGGCATTATATTTTCATTTCACAAGATGGTTTTGTAGACACACATAGATGGCAAGTTGGTAGCAAACATATATAATCAACATCACAAGTTGTCACCAGTCTCAGTTACTGTTGACGACTTCCATTCAAATAGATAGCCAAACTCTTCTTCAACGTTAATGTTTACATTTTGATGATATTCAACCAATGGAACTGGCTTATTTAACCAATGGAATTGGCTTATTTGTAGAGAAAACCTTGAACAAATCTTCTTACAACAAAAAAAAACAAGATGGACAGCAAATGTTCTCTTCTCCATAATTCAATCAACATGATATAATTGATAATGCAGTCTCTTCTCCATAACTCAATCAACATGATATAGTTGATCATGCAGTCTTCTTCATGCCACATTACAATCATCACTCCATGTTCAGAAACAAGCATACATGACATTACACATCCTCAAATCTTTTTACGTATTGCCCTAGGCTGAAATCTGCTTCTACGCATCATCCTCTTTGGCAAACAATGCCTTTATCTTGTTAAGGTCGGTCAGATTGACAAAGAAGATTGGTTTCCTAATGCCTCTATAAAACACACGATCAATTAACTCCTCAAAACGATCAAGAAGCAACAAGAAAGACTGCATGTCAACTTACCACCTACAAAAAAAAAGAATGCAATGAAAACACAATCTTCATTACTTTGGCATTTGATATCTCAGCCTGGTCACCTGTTCTGAAATATTTCTTTGATATCCCACTTTGATATCCCACTTTTGGACTAGCAAGGATGTTGGAAAAATTGTCTTACTAGGTAATTTTACTTTATACAAACAAGCTTGCGTCATTTATGGTTGGTTGTCATAACAACCAATAATCAACTCATGTAACGGGTGTAACCCCTTATAACTCGTCAAACACCGTTTACAATGATGTAATTTGTTGATCCATGGACTTGCCAAATGTCAGGAACACAATGTAATATTATGGAGAGCTTAGTGAAAATAGATTTGAAATATGTCAATCTTTGGCAAGAGGATATGATAACCACCTACACCTTAGTTCATATAACTACAAGCGAAGGTAGTGCACAGGTCGTCTAAGGCTTGTAATGAAGAAATGCTTTAGACAATCAGTGTTTGGCTTGACAAAAAGCCATGCTAAAAAACTCTAGTAATAAATGCATCTTTTATCAATTGTTGGTGTCATTTAGAGATATTCTTAGGCTTATTGACCTTTATCACCTTCCAAGTCTGATGCAACTTGCATGCAAGCTGGTTGTAAGCTTATAACATTCTGACTTTGAGCCAAAGAAAGAACCACATTGACAAGCATTCATCAGGCTTATTCAGCAGATGACAAATATGGTGACTGCCCATGTCATTTGATCAAAAAGTATCAAGTCCAATGTTGATACTCTTTATGATTGTAGGATGTCAGATATTAACACACTAGGTTTCTAATTTAAAATCCCTCTGTATCATTACATTTCTTGTGTGTATATATGTTTAACTCAATCCCATGGATTGCTCTCAAGAACACATTGTACAAAGGAATTTGATTTCTATAGAGGCTTACATGGTGGAATCTTACCGAGGTTACAAGTATAGTGAATGGAATGTTCTTCAAGGAAATAAAGTCTACTTCATCCATTTTCTACCTTTTTCGGAACACTTCCCAGCATATATAATGTTGATAATCATAACCCCAACCATATGCTACTAGCTTTCATGTCCAAAGTTATATCGCTCTTGTTTCATTTGCTTTAGGTGGGTTCTATGCACAACAAATGTTCATAACTACAACTGAAAGCCTGATATTCATGATGATGATACCAGGTTACCAAGAGTAGTCATGATTCCTAAGGCATAGAATTTAATTAAGCAATCTGAACACTGAGCAGAAAATTACAACTAGCATATTTGTTGCTAATCCTAGCTTTAGCTCCGAGATTTACAAATAATCTACAGCAATTGACATGATCTCAGGCTGATCAGAGATGTCATCATGGTACCCATGAAACATGATGCAGCATGTTTAAGAGTTTTCGTCTAGAAATAACATGAGAATTATAGCAGAGTAACTTAACATGGGATAAACTCCGGCATTGAGGAACTGGGCATATTGTGCCATGGCTGCTTCCCTATTTGGTAGCTTTTCATCCAGGAAATCATATGGTGGGGCTTTGCTTGTGTCAACAAGAGGCTCCCACTTGAAACCCGGCCGTTCAGGTAAGGTGACAATAACTGGAAGATGACTGGTATTAAAGGCAACATAAAGATCCCTCTTTTTTGAATCAACCTGTCCACAATCAGAATGTAACTTTAATTTTTGAGGAAACTGAAGTTCTTCCAGAAAATGCATCAATAGAGAGAAGAGATCAGCATTAAAATACCCTCTCTACATATGAACAGTAAACGTAAAGAAACCTATATGTTCATTTGAAATTGCAGTTTTACAACAAAACAAACTGAACAACTATTGTAACTGAATCAGTTTCTGTTGGCTATAGCTACCCATTGAGAATTGTAAAAAGCATCCATACCATGGAAAACGCAACAAACCGACTCGAATCAGACCAGTCTGGCATCTCTGGCTGGTGACCATGCCACTGCAGTCGTTCTGCAGTTGGGAATTCTTCCAGTCCAAGTGATTCACATTCCCTATCAAAAGGGAGCATAAGAGGCATGAGAAAAAAACAAAAAAACAAAAACATATATTTAACATGTTTTCAACTCTAGATACCATATTATTAACTACCTCCGAAACTTTGCCATATGACTACAGAATTTGAAAAATGCAGCTTGTGAAGTTTCCTTCTTATCCCAGCGGAAATAATTCACCTGTATCATACAGGACTATCTCAATATAAATCCATAGATATATTACATTGACAAGTGGATTACATTGACATAAATACCAACGAATATGACCTATCAATTTAATGATGAATAGTTGCTACAAGCAATTACTACTATCTTCACCATACATTGCTATCATGGCAGTAGGTGTTGTTGTTTCCGCCTTTAGTGTGACCATATTCATCGCCCATGGTTAACATTGGTACACCCTGGTAATAAGTACCAAGAATAAGCTCAATTAATCTCAAGAAAATTAATCAATTAGAGTATGAATTTCTATCTTTTCCATTTAAAGGCACCCCAAATTGCAGAGGTCTTGACCATTTTGGGAATTCTCAGCATCACAGGGTAACACAATTCCAGATTGGACATCCTTCTGACTCATGAACCTATTAGTTTAACATCCGAGTGTATCCTAGAAAAATTATTGCATACAGTGGAACAAAATTCCATGTGAGTATTTCTCAAATGACCAGAAACAAGTCTATATATTTGCTGTCAACTATCACAAAGGATCACAACTCACCTGAGAAACCATAAGACAAACAATAAAGTTCCGCATTTGTCTCTGTCTCAACCACTGAACAGGTAGCCTAACAAGCTCGCCTTCCTGGAGATGAAGTCAAAGATCAAAGATCATATTACTTTTGAAGTTGATTTTAGCAGTTCTATTATGATTTCCCCTCACAAGATTCTCTCTAGGAACAATCAGTAAACAGCAAATTCTGTTCGAAGTAGAATTTCAAATGTAATGAATTTTAACATTTCATGCCAATCTTTGACCCAGAAAATAGAAAAATTAAAATAGAGAATCAGTAAGAATTTTATTATAACAATTTTTCAACCTGCAATAGCCATGAGAACATTATATGCAAAATCTAGGATGAACACAATTATTATAACGACTAAATTTTAATAACTACACGCTAGCAAAATTCTCTAAGTTACTACTCAATATATAATTCAAATTATTAAGATGCAGAAAGGCTAGTAGTTTATGACTTCTCATAGTTATCATGCAGATGGGATCGAGGAAGTACAGACAATGTAGTAGCATAGGAAACATGCCAGCCATCAAGAAACTGAAGAAAAAGAGACAAACACAAGTACACTAATAAGTAGAAATCTTGAATTACATAACAAACAAGGTTTAATTTATGCGAGGAAAAGAGGGGAAAACATTCAGGTCTCAACTGTAATGGGGGCAACCAAGTTTACCAGTAAGGATTTCTCAATCTACAATAACCATAAGAATTTTGTATGCCTAATCCAGGACAAATGCAGAAATTATGTAATGATTTAAGTTTGATAATTACATGCCAGCAAAAATCAAATTCAAGTTACTAGTCAATATATAACTTTAAATATTATGATGCTGAGAGGCTTGTAGCTTAATAAGTTCTTTTAGTTATGATGCAGATGAGATGTGGGAAGTACGAAGTTACAAACAGTGAAGAAGCATGGGAAAAATCAAGCAGTTGAGACAAGTACACTTAAATATAGAAATTATACAAACTTCTACATAAAATTACATCACAACCAACGTTTAATCAATGCCAGGAAAAAGAAGGGAAAACATTGAGATTTTAAGATCCATAGGAGCAGCCAAATTTGTATTACTGCCAAGAAGAGGTCGACATGAAGAGATAAACATTCTGATAGAAGAATCACCTTGGAAATTCAATATCATAATCAGCAAACATGAGGACCTCAGAACAGGATACTTTAGTAAATTTAAGGCATGAACATCACTTGTGTGTGCATGGTACCAAACAGTGCAGCCTCCCATCTATAATTTGCATATGACTGCAGCAAAGAAAGTGCCAACGAAAACAATATACAGACAACAAGCCACTATAGAAAAAGGCAAGCAATGAGGATGCAAAGTTGTTATGATCATATTTCAAACTTTTTTATCCATACAATTTTAATTGGCAGACAGAGGCTGGATAGACATCACCACAAAATCATTGGGAGGTCAACCTAATATCAAAAACCTTGAAATCTGTTGTTACAAGTCTCTCAACTCAACAGCTTAAGATGAAAGTAAAAATGTTCTGAAGTTTGATAACACCAAAACAGGTTCAAGGCTGTAACAAGCTCCAAATATACTGAAGCACATAAGATATAATCAATAAATATTGGATCCAATAGCCAGTGAACTCACTATCATCGCTTCAATAAGCTTGTCAAATGCAGCACAAAGAAAGATAGAGAGAAATTACATGTACTTCCAGATACGGCAAAATATGGCCAAACAAAAGAATCTGACTATGATATATATAGAAACTCTAAAATATGCTCAATTTTATGTCATGGAGGAAACAGATAAAAGTCCTCAAGATCCTTTTTTAACAAATTATAGGTAGAGAATCCCGCAGCGAGTGCGAGCGCTAGCGCGAGCGGGACAGGAGCGCAGCAGTGAGGGCGAGTGCGAGCATGAGCCGAGTGAGAGTGCAGCAACGAGTGCGAGCGCAATCCAGGAGTGAGTGTAACAACGACTACGAGCACAAGCTGGAAGTGAGTGTAACAATGATTACGAGCATAAGTTGGGAGTGAATGTAACGACGACTACGAGTGCGAGCTAGGAGTGAATGTAGCCAAGTGCAAGCGTGAGCCGGGAGTGAGTGTAGCCAAAAGCGAGTGCGAGCGCGAGCCAAGAGTGAGGAGGAAGTGTGAGTAGGAAGTAGAAAGCAAAGTGTGATCCAGTTGAAGAAAATCCAATGCGAGCTAGGAGGAAGTGCGATCTAAGAGGGATTGCAAGCCAAGATTCAATCATGGCGAAAGAGCAACGGGTTCATCCGGAGTGCATCAATGCTTCAAACCCTTACCACGAATGCATGGAACATTGTTTCCAAAAAATTGTTGAAGTGAAGGAACGTCGGGAAAAAGAAGAGACAAGGGCTATTGCGAGCCAAGAGGGAGTGCAAGCCGGGAGCGAGTGCAAGGCAGGAGAGAGTGCAAGCTAAGAGGGAAGGTGAGCCAAGAGGGAGTGCAAGCCAAGAGCAAGCCCCATTAGCTAGTATGGAAGGAAAGTCATATTTGAAAGCCCTAATGGGAAGTCAGGATGCCCTAGTTGGAAGTATGGAGGCCCAAGTTGGAGATAAGCAGAAGAGCGAATACATGGCAAGTTCGATCTAGGTAGCAGATGTTACACCAAAAGTGAGTATCAAGGATGAGATGATTGAGCATGATATAATGGTTCTTAAAAGTAGAGGGTTAATATGTAAGTTCCATAGATCATGGCCAAGGTTTTTGGAGATTCAAAATTGGATCAAGTGGAAGTGGGGATTAAATTCAAATTACTCTGTGACTTTTCTTCTTAAAGGTTTTTTTCTCATCATCTTTTCCAGTTCAGAAATTAGGGATAAAATAATGGTTGGTGGCCCATGGTTTAGGGGAAGAGATGCACTTTATTTGAGACCATGGAATGAAAATTTTTCTGTTGAGACAAAACTATTAAGAAGCTTCCAGTATGGGTTAGGCTTTTTGGACTTCCATATCAGCTTATAAATAAGGATGTTCTGAAGAATATTGGAAATACCCTAGGGAATTCATCAAGGAAGGACTAACTACTAAGGAGCGAAAGCATGCTATATATACTCAAATATGTGTTGCTATGGATATTTCAAAACCTTTGCCACAATCCATTAAGATAAAATTTGAATCAAGAGAATGGGATCAACAAGTAGATTATGAAAATATTGCATTTCATTGCCACAATTGTTATGAGATTGGACACATGGCAAGAGTTTGCAAAGTGAAAACTATGAAGAAAGAGACAAAAATTCTAGCCATGAGATAAACTTCAAGATGAAGCAAGGAAATCATACAGTAATAGAAGCTAGATCAGATCAAGGATATTCCACTCCAAAAGAAGAGGCAAAGAAAGCCTATCTACAGTATCATTTGGCAAGTTCAGAAGGAATTAAAGGTGCAAAAGAAGATGTGGAGAGAAATCCTAAAACAAAGACAGCAAAAGAGGTCAAGTTTATTCCAGGTAAATCATCTTCATTTTCCTCAAGTAGTATAGAATCCTCTCCAAGTAATAAGAGTGAAAGGGATGAAGATGTTATCCCTTGCACTTCAAGGTTTCAAGAGCAGCATAATAAAGAAATAAGGATGGAGGAAACCCATAACAATTTAGGTTTTTTAGAGCAGAATAAGAAGGTAATTGCTACAGAAGAGCATCCTTGCACTTTAGGGTTTCTAGGGCAACATAAAGAAGATTGTGCTTTTGAGGTTATTCCTTGCACTTCAGATCCTTCAGAACAAGGCAAACCTAAAGATGATAAATCTTACTATGAGCAATGTGAGAAGATTGAAGAGATTGATGAAGATGAAAGTATTGCTGGGAATGAAAAAAAAAGAGGAAGACCCAAGAAGCAAAAACAAAGAGAAAAAGAAACCCAGAGGGATATTGATATGGGAAAACAAAAGCAAATATCACAAGTGCTAACAAGAAGTGGGGCTAAACCCACAAATAAAATAAAAAAAATAACAATAAAAATAATATCTTGGAATATTAGGGGAATGGATAAGAACCTTGAAAAAAAGGTATTAAGAAATTGTGAGGTTATTATAAACAAGATATTTAAAGATATAGAAGTTGGGTAACAAATATTTTAGCCATTACCAGTGTTGAATTTCATCTTCGCAGAATTTAAATTTCAGAAGGCATTTGATAAAATAGAAGTTGATCCCCAAACAAAATCACCTTCCACCTAAGTTGTTCCTGAATCACCGGACTATATATCCACTTTGCCTCTTTCCACACCTTCCTTGCTCTTGGGCAATCCCAAAAAATATGTTTAATGGTTTCACTTCGTCCACAACTGGAGCATTTATCCGAATAAAGTAGCCATTTAGCAAGCCTAGCCTTACTTTGCAGGCCCTGCATAATGACCAGCCAAGCAAACACCTTTAACTACATAGAGACTCGGAACCTCCATACTCCTGCCAAACGTTTCCTCCATTTCTTGAAAGGACAAGTAATACCCCATCTGGCATTCAAAACATCCCCTAAGGGAATAGGAGTCATCAAATGGTAAATTGGCTTACCATAAAGCTATCTCCAGTCTCCAGATAGGACCAAGAAGACCATTTGAAGGCTTCAGTTTAAACTTAAAAAGTAGTTGCTGCCACGGAATCCATTGACCAGAATTCTCATCCCAGAGTTCAGCCCATCTAATTACTGAGCAGTTGAAAATTTTCAGGTTTGATATCTTGAAAGATTGCCTTAGAATTGACAAGGGGCTTAGAGCGGATTGCTTGCTGCTTTTGCGCAAGCTGATGTAAGTTTGGAAGGCTTGATTCTTGTCTGATGTATCTTATTGATTATTCTTTAATATGATGTATTTTTTCAATAAAATAGGAGTTGATTGTGGAAACTTAGTAGTTTGAGGAAAATGGAGATTGATAGATAGGCAAAGTTGGATATGCTTTAATTAACTTATTAGAAATGTAAGAAGAGCAATGTAATGTTTTGTTTTTGTAATGGAAGTGGGCAAACGTAGCTTATTAAAACAAAAAAAATTATACGATGGCAAATATTCTAGCCAAAAACATGAAATATATGGTGGCAAATATCCACATATGAAGTATATTGATACAATTTTCCTGAAATACCATATCCAAATACATGTATACTATATTTGGACATATCTGATACATGCCATTGTTGAGCCATATCTATATATTTGGAAATGGTTTAAGACAGTTGAAGTCATTGAAAATGTGAAAACCGCATAAAACTCCCATCCATGTAGTGAACAAATGTCAATTTATTTTTTTACTACAAGATTGTAACAGTAGTTGTGCATGTTCTCTTTCACATCAGTTGGGTAGAGGAATTTGTAACTTAAGGGACGTAAAAACATTATTCCCAACGACCAAAAATAGAGTAGACTCAGTTAGATGTTGTAAGTGTAGTGTGTGTTGTAAAATCAGATTGTAATTGCTTGAGAAAAACTTCTATGATGTATTTGCCTTACTATTGTTGCTTTTTAAAAATGTCATGCTGCCACGAGCTTCAATTGCACCTCCTTCAAACCTTAACACAACGCGTTTAGGGCCTTTTTTCATTCTCCATTAATTCATGCTTCAATCTGGGTGCTGGGGCTGTAGTCATAAAAGAGCAGATTTCACATGTGGAATTAGAGCCATTGCTGGTCTTGGGTTATAGTGAGGTTGGGAACTTGATCTTTCTAACCATTGATCATGGCCAACAATAACTCCCTATTTCAGATTTTAGTGGGCAAAATAATAACAACTAGAGCATTGAGATGAGGATGTTATCGACTGGGAAATATCTTTAGGATATTGTTGAGGCTGGTTATGATAAGCCAAAAGATTGGTCTATTATCCCATATAATGATAGACAAGCAAAGGAGGAGGCCAAGAAGAAGAATTTGGCATTGTACCATGTTCAGTCAGCTCTAGACAAGAGCTTGTTTCAAAGGATTCTAGATGCAAAATCAGCCAAGGATGCTTGGAAGGCTCTACAAGAGGCTTACCAAGGCAGTGACCAAGTGAGAGTGGTCAAGTTGCAAAACTTGGGGATGCAAGAATCTAAAAATGTAAGTGAATATTGTGTTAGAGTAAAAGATGTGGTTAACAAAATGGCCACTCTTGGAGAAACAATGGAGAATGAAGTTGTGAAGAAAGTGCTAATAACTATAACACCAATAAGGAACCATGTTGCCATCATTATTGAAGAGAGTAAAGATTGGACAACAATGGAGTTTGATCATCTTGTTGATTCTCATATGTCACATGAAAAAAGACTATAAGATACCTGTTGGTTACGAATCTGCCATGAGGAAAGGATTTGGTATAATGCGCCCCAAATTCGCCCACCAGATTGAAAGGCCGGAAGGAAGGAATGCCTTTCGTGCCAATCTCTGGAGAAGGCCGGCTTCCTGTGGGTTTTTAGTGTGTAAGCTAAGAGTGCAGGAAAGAGATAAATTGCGGAAAGAGAATCCAAATGTGATTGGAGTTGGGTGGGGGGAATAAGCAGCACGAAAACGATCAATCACCACTACTAACAACATTCCTATACAAAACACATTGAAACTACAGCTATCATTCATCCTATGTATCCTCTATCTATGCATTCCAGGAATACTTAATCACCAAATACTGGAGTCCAGAGTTCAGTACAACAGTAAGCAATGAAATAAGAAACATGAGGCAGAAATGACAAGGAGAGGCAGCATACAAAATGAAGACAGTAAGCAGAGCCAAGTATGTATCTTGTATTTAGAAGCAAACGCACAGCTACAATTGTTGCCTAGCAGTATATTCCCCTTCCCTCTTTTTACAATGAAATGTATGGCTATTTATAGCCCAAGTTCCCCCCGATTACAATTGCGGGCACGAAGTCCCAGACTAGACAATAGTTGACACAAGCGGCTGAAGAGTTGCTGATGCTAACTCCTGTCGACGAGGACTGCACTTGCAACAAGGTCTCCCTGAAAGTTGTACAACTACGTGGCAATGCGTTCGGTCAAACCTTTGGTCAGCAAGAATGTGGGTAGCTGCGGTAGATGAAACTTCTCATCAGCTTAAATAGGGGCAGCTGGCGTAGGTAGTGCAGCCCATGCTTGTCCTTTATCCCGTCACATCTTGGCTCGAATCCCGAGGATGGACACTTGTCGAATTCAAATGAGTGACACATGTCTGCCTTGAAAGGCACTTTATCCAACTTCGCCCGGGATCAGAGCGCTATCGGGTAGCGCAGGTGGGAAACAGCGCAATCGAGGAGGCCTCCGTGCCTTAGTCAATTTCTGGCTTGCTTGGTGAATCTTACCCAACTGCGCACCGGTCAAAGGGCGCACCCCGACTTCACTGCGAAGTCGGGTTGCGCATCGGTACTTGGCTGATTTTCCCGCTGTTCGGACTGTGCACCAAAAGGGGGAGCGCACCCCGACTTCGAAGCGAAGACGGGTTGCGACCTAGCACTCAACTGATTTTCTGCACACTGCTTTCCCAACTGCGCCCAGGAAGAAGGGCGCACCCCGACTTCGCTGCGGTTGCGACCCAGCACTCAGCTGATTTTCTGCACCACTGCTTTCCCAATCGCGCCCAGGAAGAAGGGCGCACCCCGACTTCGCTGCGAAGTCGGGTTGCGCCCCACACTTAGTCAAATTTTGCTCTGTTATTCTGCCTTCGCACTTCGCATCCCCTACTGCGCTCAGACTTGAAGGCGCACCCCGACTTCGCTGCGAAGTCGGGTTGCGCCCCCACACTTAGAATTTTTCAGGGGACACTTGCTCAGTTTTGCGAAGTCGGGGTGCGCCCCCACACTTAGAATTTTTCAGGGGACACTTGCTCAGTTTTGGGCATTTGACTGGGGGAAGTACAAGGGAAAAAGGGAGGAATGAAACTGCAGGAAAGGGGAAAAGGAAATATGGAGAAAGGGAGAAAGAGAAGGAGGGAAGGAAGAGCAGCACACTTACAGATTTTTGAAAACATGGCATCCCGTGTAAAATGTGGCAACATTCCTGGCGGCTCGCGGGGTGTCGAGCTCACCTCGACGCAAAGAACCAGGCCTTCATCCATTGGGTGCAGAGGAACTTCCTTCCCCTGCTTTCCGCTGCTCTTATGGCTTCTCCCCAGGCAACCGTTCTTCTTCAGGATCACTTCTGACAGTTGCCTCTTCTGTTTCTCCCTCCGAATCTGAAGGTTCTTCGCTGTCAGCTTCCCGCTCGCGGATGCATTCATATGCAGCCTTGGCTTGGTCCCAGACAGCTGGTTGGAAGGGGGCCAGGTCGCTGACCTCTCTTAGTCCTGCGTGGAATGCAGCAACTGAATACAGGTCGATGGTGTTATATCTTTTTCCCAACTCCTTAAGAAAGGAGTTGATCTTGCAGTATTTTGACACCATCTGGGTGACCTGAGCTTCCCCGGATCGGCTCGCCCAGCTATCAATTTCTGCTATGTCTACCTCAAAAGACAGCCAATTCTGCTTTATCTGCTCACGGGTCAGAAACTCGCCATCCTTGATGTAGCTCGGGCACCCGTGTTCGGACAGAGTTTGAAAGGGGGCCAGCCAAATGCTCATTTCATGTTCTAATGCATCCAACATCTTCCTAGCAGTTCTTATCTTCTCTGTCTTATCAAAATAAATATGCAAGGTTACCCTTGCGTCTACCCACTCTGAGGCAAGTTGGGATATCGGGGGAAATTGGAGGCCTTTGCGCTCAAACTGCTCAAGTTTCATAGCCAGGTCTAGCCATTGCCTCGCCTGGTGTTCGGCCTCCTCTACCACAGGCTTTCCCTGGGCAGATATTTCTTTGATCCTGGACACGAAATCCAGGACCGATAAAGATTTAACAACATTGGGCTTGCAACCCTGCAGCAGTCCAACCCACATCGACTTAACTCTATCCTTTGAAAAGGTCGTCGTCTGTGATGCTTTCTCTGCAAGCTGCAACTGCGCCTGTTTCAAGGAATCCTGGAGCTGAGAAACCTGCTCTAGTGTTGCCTTTTTCTCCTCTGACAGCTGCTCGGCTGTCTGTTTCTGCGCTGCGGCTTCCTGCTGAGAGGCGGACAGCTGGGCTTTCAGCTCGTCTATCTCCTGTTATGCAAATCCCAGCTGCGCGGTGGCCCTAGCCAGATCTTCTTCTAGCTGCCTTGAGGTATTCTGCAGCTGAAACAGTGCCTCTTGGGTCTCAAGCCGCTTGACAAGGAGATTATTGGTTCTGTGGCGAATGCCGTTGATTATTGGTCCTCATTTATGTCATCGAAGCTCTTCTCCTTGACTTGATGTTCATAGTCTGCCTCAATAATTTCTCGGAGAGGCTTCTTCACTTTTGGAATCAACTTTTCAGTTGAAAGCACTCTCATGTCCAGGTCGTACCTGGTGTGTTTTACCGAGGCAGCTATCTCCTCGGCCCTTCTGCGCTTGACGCCTTGAAGGAAAGAGGCGGATCCTCCTGCGGCTCTCGCTGCATGAGGCTGGTCATCTTCAATCTGCATGAAGTCAAGGTCTTGCAAAATCTGGTCCTGTTGTGGCATCTTACCTGCAAACAACGAAGTAGGAGGGATTCCAGAAAGAGTGGCCGCTTTTAAGGGCGACCGGGTCCTAGGGGAGGCGAGCGGCTGAGTGGACGGCATTGGCGGGGTTTTGAACAGCCGAGGTGAGGAGCACGGCGATATATGTGCAGCTTCGACACTGGCCGCGGGCTAGGGTTCTAGGGTTTGGCTCAGGGAGTGGAAGGCGTTAGGGTCCTAAGCGAACTGATCAAAAGAATGGGGGCTGCTGGATGGTTGGGCAGTCTGGGAAGGAGGGGACGCAGCTACGACTTGCCCTGATGATATGGGGGATAGTGTCACGGCAGGGCCAACTGAGACTTTGGGGAGCGGGGAAGTGTACGTACCTGCGGGCTCCCCCTGAGCGACTGTTCGAGGGACGCCCTCAGCCCGGGTTTCAGCTTCTTCTTCAAGGTTGTCCAGTGACACAATTTATGGCGCAGCCGTCTCTGTCTGCACCGCGGCTGGCTGTTGCACAGGATCCTTGGAGAGCGTGGCCTTTTCACCTCTCCTTCTCTTTTTCTCTTCTAGCACTGTGGCCGGTTCACAGGAAGGAGATGAGGCTGGAGCGGCAGGTAGTGATGTCCACACGGTAAACTTGTACCTGGGTCTAGCTAGAAGGATGCCTGCCGCGGCCTGTCTGCTAGCTGGTAGTGCAGGCGCTTTTACTGCTTGAGGGCCCACCTCAGGGGTTGACCTTTCTGACCTTTGCGCCATTTCGGGTACTGCTTCAGAAGCTACAGGCTACATCGGGCCCACTTGACTGCTCGTCGGAGTTGCGCTGGAAGTCGCCGGTGTTGACGATTGCTGGGACGAGGGCCTCCTTGTATATATCTTTTCCATGCGCCTCGGGGAACGCAATTTCAAAATTCGAGAGGCCGACACGTGTCAGCGTATTGATCATATAGCGTCGAAAACTCATCATCGACGACCAGCGTCTTTCAGTTGGATTTGTTGTGCTGCGTACGGCATCTCATTTTCCAGCATTCGACGACTTTGTCCTGTGGCCAGTTGAGGGGCGCCACCTTGGCGAGGATCTTTTTGAAGCCCGCAGATTCCAACCTATGATCCGGGTTTCGCTCTGGGTTGTATGCCACCTCCTCGCAGTAAAAATCATGCCATGAAGGCCATGATTGCATCTGCTCGATGTGCCATTCCAGGTGTGCGCCTGTTCTGTTGCCTCTTTCCTACATAATCTCTGCTCGGGGGCAGATGTGCGTGAATTTACCCGACTCCCTCTAGATCGTACTTCTAGCGTTGCGGCAGCATTATTAGACCCATGTCGATGAGTTCCCGCTCGAGGTAGACGTGTTGTCCGATCTCATAAACTTGGGTATTCGCCCAAGTGATGGGATACTGAAAGATATGGCCTCTCTTTTTGCCCTGGCCGAACTCTTCTTCAACATAGTCCATCTGCCGCGCAATTTCCATCCCGAACTGGTGTTCAGTGCAGAAGTAGGGTAGCAGGAACGGCTTTCCCTTGAACCCGTAGATTCTGACCATGATGCCCTGCGTCAGCCGGAAGGTATCCCCGTGATTGTGCTTCCTTAGAATGCTTGTCATGACCTCCGGCGGGCGGGATGCCATACGATTGAACAGCCCCATGACCATGCACAGAATTTAAAATTAAACTCGTAGAACGACCCTCTTCTGTACAAGATTTCGGTCCACTCGTACACGGGCAGCGGTTCGCCTCTTTCATTTACCCGTTTCAAGTCCAGAACTTTCATCCGGTAATGCATGTTGTAAAGGCACAGCCACGAGAGGAACAAACTGAACCGGAATTCAGTCGACTGCTTCTGCTGCAGTCTGACCAGGCTTGAATGAATGGCGTAGGCCAGCCAATCTGCCCAGTCGAAGAAGATGGGGCACTTCCCACTCTTTTGCGTCGTGGAGTCGTAAAACTCCCCATGCAGGATACATTCTGCCAGCGCCAGCTGGTACGGCCATACCACTTTGTCAGAATCGCAGCCGAGGACCCACGCCAAGATGATATAAATGTACTTGTTTTCAAATTTGTCCAGCGGTATGGGGCCTGACGGCCACTGTCCGGCTACCAGCGGAGTCTTTAGCTCTGAGTTGAGGAACTCTCTCATCTGCTTGGTCTACGTGAATCTGCCGGTCTGTTCATCCAGGTTTACCCTTCTGACAATCGCGTCGGGTTCATACTAGAGCCCTGGGACGAACGTTGGTTGGACGCTCTCCCGGAAAAGTGTGAACAACACTTTTCCCTTGTTGTCGCAGACTTGCCGGGCGGCTGGCTTTTAATATTCTACAATCGCTTCAATCAGCTCTGGGCACTGGTGAGTAGGAGGGCACAGGAACCAGTACAGGTTCGATTTATACGCAACCCCGACATGGTGTGAGGGCAAAACCTTGTCTGCCCATTTCGCAATATTCGGCCACAGCTTGGTGAGGCTGATGGAGAAAGAGCCATCCTTGTACCCGGCCAGGTGATTGACGGGCGGCGGTGGAATTTGCCCGACTACGCACCTCTTGGTCCGGGTTCTCCTTTTCTACTCCTGCGGCACCTCGCTCTCATAAGCGCCGGATTCCGTCTCCTCCCCAGCTTCAGGCTCTGCGTCATTGGATTGCGCCTGTACGGGCGCTTTCCCCTTGTCCATTTTCTCTGTTAGGATGGGCAGAGACAGGAAATTACGGCTTCTGGCTTCTCAGTTCTGCGTTCTGCAGTTTCGGGGTCAGCTTGACAATCTGAATTTTTTGAGTATGCCAGGGTCCTTTTTCTAGGCAAGGGTTGCAGCTTTAATGGCGCTGAGGCAGAAGTTAAGACGGTTAACTGGAAGTTGGTGGAAGCGTTATAAGATTTTGGCGACCGTGCATGGGTTTAATCTTGAAAAGCGCACCCAAGCTGCAGTTGGTCCAAATTCGCCTTGCTTTCTTAATGACATCGTTCTTGAAAGTCGCGCAATCATTAAACATTCTTTGGACATCGTGCTCTTTATGACGTCATCGCCGCTGTCTTGGCACACTTTTCAAGGGAGAATTTCCTACCCATGACCCAACTTCGCACCGTGCCGTACTGCGCTCTGGGCCCACACAGGATTTTTCAAGTTTTCCGTGATGGGTAATTCTGGCTGCGCCCAAATTTGAGGACGCACTCAGACTTCGCCCAAAAAGTGAGCGCACTCCGACTTCGCTCAGATTTTACTGCGCAGTCAGACTTCACTCCCAAAAGTTGCGCAGTCTAACTTGACACTTAGCCATTTTTTGCTTCCCGCGACGGATCACCCAAGGTGCGCCCGAGAATGGGAGCGCACTCGGACTTCGCCCAAAAAGTGGGCGCAATCCGACTTCGCTCAGATTTACTTGCACAGTCTGATTTTGACACTTATCTGTTTTCAGCCTTGCCTTTCCCAACTGCACTCCCCAGATGGTGCGCAGCCCGACTTCGCTGCGAAGTCGGGCTGGCACCCAAACTTAGCCGAATTACTGCCCCTTTGGTCAGCTGCTTTTCTTCTGAACTTCGCACGATCCAAGGAGCGACACCCGACTTCGCTGCGAAGTCGGGGTTTGCTTTAAGTCCTACTTGGGCTGTTGAAAACTAAAAAACAGAATGCTGAATATGTACATTCTGAAAACTGAAAATACAGAAAGGAAACTGTACAAGGAGGGACCCATCGGGTGCCTTCAGTGGCGATAAATTTTGAGGTGGAACCCGTTGACGGGAATGGGGAGAAGCTATCCTTCCATATCCCGGAGCACGAATGCGTTGAACTGGTTCACCCGGGCAATCTGATAGGGACCCTCCCAGAGGGCGTCAAATTTGCCGTGATTTCCCGGCTTTGCCTTCAGTGAATCCCACTTCAACACTAGGTCCCCGATTTTGAAAACTTGGGCAGTGGAGCCTTTTGCAAACCAGCCTTGGGTCGCTTCAGCATGCTTGGTGAAGGCCTGGTATGCTTTTTCTCTGTCTTTCCTCTAACTGCAGCAGCTGGCACAGTCTATCGTCCACTGGATGCCCGCTACCTCTCTCTTCATCAAGCATCCAGAGAGCGGGAATTTCAATGTGGGTTGGCAAGACTGCCTCCTTGCCATACACGAGCACGTAGGGGGACATCTTGATAGACTTTTTGAATGTTATTATGTCCGCCCACAGCGCCCGATCGAGGAGTACGTGCCAAGTCCTCTTGTTTTTCTCTATTGTCCTTCTGATGATTTTCAGTAGATTTTTGTTAGTAGACTTGGCCAGGCCGTTCCCCTGCGGGTAGTAATTGGAAGACATTTTGTGATAAATGTCGTACTTGCTAGTGTACTCCGTGAGAACAGCGCCTACGAACCCCGGACCATTGTTCGTTACTATCGACTCAAGGACCCCGAAACGGGTAAAGAGGCTCTCGAGGAACCCGATGACCATCTCCTGGTTCGCATTCTTCGTGGGGATCGCCTCTACCCACCGCGTAAAGTAGCCGGTGGCAGTAAGAATGAACTCGTGCCCTGCCGCAGAGTTAGGCGTAATGACCCCGATAAAGTCCAGACCCCATTGCTGAAACGGAGTCTCGGCTTGGATCGGTTGAAGGGGCAGGGGTGCTCTTCTGTTTCTGCCAGCAAATCTCTGGCATTTGTCACATTTTGCACAGACCGCATCTGCGTCTGTGAAGATAGTGGGCCAATAATACCAGCTCTGATTATTTTCAAGGCCGTAGGCCTTGCGGAATGGTGACCCCCAGGCATCCCGGAGTGAAATTCTCCGAGGACCCTGACTTGTTCAATTTTCTTGATGCACCGCAACAGGATGCCGTCAATGTTCTTGAAGTAAAGCCCATCGGGGCGAAGAGTGTATTTCAATGAACCTAGTCGAAACCTCCTTTGTGAGGCATTTAGATGGTCTGGACATCTCCCGATGCAGAAGTACTTCACCAGGTCATCTATCCAGTCACTCTCCTCTGATAAGGAGTTGGCTAGGTTGGTAGTTGTTGTCGGATACTCCCACTTACAGGCAGATATCTCGGCTGCTGCGCTTCGGGCCAGCTCCTGGCACAAGGCTCGGCCTCTGATAAGCTTTGTTGGCCGCACCTCGATGTCGAACTCCTGGATCTTGGCAATCCATTCTGCTCTCTTGTGACCCGGTTCCCCTTGTATGATGAAGTTTCGGACGTCCGAGTGTATCACGAAGACAGTTATCCGGCTTTGGGAGACAAAGTGCCTGAACTTTCGGAGAGACTTCATGACCGCGTGAACCTACCGCTCAATAAATTGTACTTTTCTTCGTGCGGCTAGATCACCTGGCTTAAGAACGCTATGGGGCGCTCTTCGCCATCGTCTCCCTTCTGTGTCAGGACTGCGGCGTAACTCTCGGGCTCTCCCACCGCGTACAGGATGAAGTCCTTGGAGTAATCCTTGTTTATCAACACTGAGGCCTGCGCAATTCGGGCCTTGATTTGCTCGAAGGCCTATCTCCTCTCATCAGTCCATAAGAATTCAGCATTCTTTTTCAGCAGTTCGGCCATGGGCTTGATTACCTGTGCGAAGTCCGGTATGAACTTCCGCATGAAATTGATTTGGCCGAAGAAGGACTATAGCCCTTTCTTGTCAACTAGGGCGGGCAAGCAGAGGAGGGCCTCTGCTCTGTCAGGGTCCACTGCAAGTCCTTTCTCGGAGATTACATGCCCCAACAACTTACCTTCTCTAACCACGAAGACTAATTTCTTCGGGTTTAAGGAAATGCCGAATTCACGACATATTTCAAATATATGCCGCAGATGAGAAACATGGTCCTCTCTCCTATGAGAGAATACAGTCATGTCATCCAAATAGATGACAATGACCTTGTTAAGCAGCTCTCGGAAGGCCAAGTCCATGGCTCCCTAGAATGTGGTGCCAGCATTGGATAAGACAAAGGGCATGCGTTGATAGGCGAACATTCCCCATATGGTGGTGAACGCTATCTTATGCTGGTCCTCATCTTTGACCCAGATCTGGTTGTACCCAGAAAAGCCATCTAAGAGGGAGAATCTCTGGGCTCCAGCGACTATATGGAGGATCTGATCGATCTGGGGAAGCAGATAATGGTCCTTGAGTGAGGCCTGATTCAGATCTCTGAAGTCCACACAGAGACGAATGTCTCCGTTTTTCTTCCTCACGGGAACCAAGTTCGCAACCCAGGATGAATGCTTGATGGGGTAGATGATCTTGGCTTCCAGCATCTTCAGGAGCTCGGCCTTCATCATGGCTTCGATCTTTGGATTTACAGCCCTCTGCTACTGCCGTAATGGTTTCGCACCATCTTCTAGCTCAATGGTATACAGGATTATCTGCCTATCATACCCCTTCAAGTCTTGGTAGCACCAGGCTACTATGTCAGGGAACTCTCGGCATAATGTTCTGATCTGCTCGAGTTCCTCTTGGGTGCAGTCCGTTCCGACCTTAATTGTCTTTCCAGGTTCAAGCTCCAGGTCGACGTACTGCTTAGGGTATACTTTGATCCTGTGTAATATTGCTCTGTCATTCTGATCAAAGAGACTTTCTAATGTAACCAGTCCTTTTGGGACATGATTGTTTTTTAACTGTATCAACCCCTTATATTGCTCGTCATCAAGGTCTCTACCTTCGATTGAACACGCTTCGGTAACCAAAAATGTGACGATCTCCTCGTCACAATCAAACACCTGCAAGTGGGTGTCTTTATCGGGCACAGAAGGCCTGTAAATGGTACGAACCGACTTTGGCTTCTGGACAGTGTCATCAGCCGGAACGTACCTGTCTCCAACAGACGCCAGAATGTCAGCGTGTTTGTTTTTCTCAAGCGATATGGCTCTGACATTCAACGAGTCGAATGACTCCATAAAGTCCCAGACCCGATTACGGTACGCCTTGAGGTAGTGTTTCTTGGAGGCGCACTTGTTCGTAATCTGGTTGCACACTAGCTCTGAGTCGCCAAAGATCTGCATATGCTTAATCCCCAGCCTCTCTGCTTTTCGAAAACCCAAACACAGGGCTTCGTACTCCGCCGCATTGTTGGTACAGCTCCAGGCCAGCCTGTAGGTGTAGTCCTTCTGGATCCCGGTCGGGGAAACCAGGAGCACACCTGCACCAGCGCCATTTTTGCATCGGGCGCCATCAAAGAAAAGCTGCCATAATTTCTCTGGTGCAGGTCCTACCTCTTTCTTGGCCGACTTGTCAAGCCTCTCAGGCTGGATGACGGTGTAGCAGCCTTGCTCGGTCTCGATCACGGCGTTGAAGTCCCGCAAGGAGAACTCATCTTCTACTTGCAACAACTCAAGAGCTTGCTCCGTCATGTCTACCACCACCAGTTCCTCCTCCGTCAGCTGAACCATGCAGTCCTGCAACTCTTCTCCGGGTATCTTCTCCACCAGAAATGTGGAAGGCTTCTCGTTGTAGATATTCAGTCTCCTTCCTTTGAAGGGCACTTCCATATGCGAGTAGTCCAGAGACAGATACCCTCCCAACTTCGTAGTGAACTCACTGGAGAGACACATGCCGGAGTAGGGTTCCAAGTCAACAATCACGACTTCTTGAATGACCACTATGTCGAGAGCTTTGTGCAGCCGGATCGGGATGTCTTTGATGACACCTACTGTCTTGACAGGGGTGTTGTCTAGTTGCAGCACGCCTTGGCTGCTCCTTGTATACTCCATCCCGATTTCGTCGCAGACAACTCTCGGCATTACAGTCGTGGAGGCAACAGAATCCACTATACAGTTGTGTACTATATACCCTTGCATCCGTAATGACAGATAGAAGGGAGGTAGTCTGTTCTTCCCAGTGGCAAAGACTGTCAGGGGTTGAACCAGAACAGCAGGCTGTATCTGCTTGCCACACTTAATGCTCTTCAGAGATTCCTGCAACACATCAACTTGCCCCGGGAGCAGGAGAGCATCGTACATGCTTATTCTTGCGGGGGTCCTTTTCAACTCGTCCAATATGTTGTAGCCTGACGTGCTAGCTCTTTCTGCTTCTTTCGCAGGCTCATACTTGGTGCGGTATTGCTGCGTGGCCTCTACCCTTTGTCAGAGATGGGTACCTCAGCTTCCCCTGAGCTTGTTCTTTTGTTTCAGCTGGAGGCTGAGCAGCGGGAGTTTTAGCTGGAGGGGGAGCTGCTTTTGCTGCAACAGGATTGGCTGCGGGAGTTTTCTCTTTGGCTGTGTAAGCCCACAGCCTCTTGTTAGTTGGCAGCCCAGCAGTTTGCGCCTTGTCTCTCCTGTCGTATACCTTCCAGGGCTTAGCAACAGCTTCAGCAGGCCTTCTGTCTTCTTTGGCAGGGGGCGGCACCAGATCTTCTTCCAGGACTGCGAAGTTGCCTTCGTCATCCAGGATCATGTAGAGTTCTTCGTCCTCTATGGCGCTGCCCGCCAGAGTCTGGAGGTAATGCTGGTGCAGTATGCAGTCTTCTTCCGAATGTGGGTCATTGCACGTGGTGCACCAGTTGACCTGGTCAGAAGTACCAAGTTGGTCCTCGATGGTAGCATTTTTTGCAGGAAGCCGCCTCTGATCTAGCCATTCTGGGGCTTGATCTTTAGTCAGTGCTGGAGGAGGATATGGCCTCCTTGGAACAAGGTCCATCTGGGCCTGTTTCTTCTTCAGTATAGTCATGTCGTTCGACATGGTGTGATACCCAGAGGCCAAAGCCCGCACCTCCTGAAGGATTTTATTTTGAATATCATTTTCCGGAGGTGGCAACTGAGCTGGCGGAGGTAAGGCAACCAATGGAGGAGGTGTACAATACTGCGCATACTGCGGGGGAGTTGGGAGTGCTGGATAATGCGGAAGAGGAGGCGGCGAATTAGGGTAGTGTATTTGTGGCGGGCCGTAAGGATTTACGACCGACGTCGGATTCCATTGCTGCTGGGGTTGCTGTCCTGAAGCGGACGGCATTGTACCGAAAGCTGATGGGTACTGGGACTGAGGAAAATCAGGGTAAATGGGTGGTTGTACCCTGGGCAGCCTCGTACAGAGCAGGGAACGAGTCGATTCTGGCTATCTTCAGCAGTAGGCAGATGTGCGAGTTGAAAGACCTCAGATAGTAGTGCGCAACCTGACCTACTAAAGGTCGAAGTTCGCGAGGTACTCATTTCCAAGACCTCGCAAACCGTATGTTGAAGTCCGACACCTCCTCTTGGGGGTGTTGTTGGATGCTTTGGAATCGATGTAACAAATAAGAGGTATCAGCAGACTCGTTGCAATTTTTCACGAGCCTGCCAGCCAACGGTCGCCACCTTGTGATAGATCCCTCTGGCAGAGATGTCCACCAGTAGAGAAGCTTTCCCCTCAAGGAAAGGGCCAGCAGACGGGTCTTCACACCTTCGTCAGTGATGGAATGTAGCGCAGCCAGGGCCAGAATGTCCTGGATGTGTTCGTACGTCGTCTTGTCGTAACCGTCATATGTAGTGATAGACTTTAAGGCAGCGAGGGGCACAGCTTGCTATCCGACTAGGGCCAAGGGCCCCGTAGAGTCTACCGCCGGGAAGAGATCATCATCGTTCTGCTGGGCAGCCATGTCTTCTTGTCCTCCGCTGGTGTACTCGGTATCGGTATCATCCGAGGATGTAGATTGCTCTTCACACTAAGCCTCTTCGATTTCAGTTTCAGGTTCTTCTATGCGAGCTTGGTGATCAGCCAACCTGACGCACTCTCCTGGAGCGGCAATGTCGATCTCATAAAGGTTAGGCTGGTCTCCCGGATTCCTTGCTCGCCACCTTCTCGTTTGCATGAAGGCATTAGGACCGGTCTTTACGGACTCAGAGAGTATTCAGGTACTTGCAAAGTCGCCAGGTGTTCTGATTTTTAACAGCAATGAAGCGAACACCAGTGCTTCGATTCTGTCTTGGGGTGGGAAACTTCCATGTCCCACCGGGCGTGCCAGAGAAACTTTTGGTTACGAATCTGCCATGAGGAAAGGATTTGGTATAACGCTCCCCAGATTCGCCCACCAGATTGAAAGGCCAGAAGGAAGGAATGCCTTTCGTGCCAATCTCCGAAGAAGGCCGGCTTCTGTGGGTTTTTAGTGTGTAAGCTAAGAGTGCAGGAAAGAGATAAATTGCGGAAAGAGAATCCAAATGTGATTGGAGTTGGGTGGGGGGAATAAGCAGCACGGCAACGATCAATCACCACTACTAACAACATTCCTATACAAAACACATATTGAAACTACAGCTATCATTCATCCTATGTATCCTCTATCTATGCATTCCAGGAATACTTAATCACCAAATACTGGAGTCCAGAGTTCAGTACAACAGTAAGCAATGAAATAAGAAACATGAGGCAGAAATGACAAGGAGAGGCAACATACAAAATGAAGACAGTAAGCAGAGCTACAATGGTTCCCTAGCAGTATATTCCCCTTCCCCCTTTTTACAATGAAATGTATGGCTATTTATAGCCCAAGTTCCCCCCGATTACAATTGCGGGCACGAAGTCCCAGACTAGACAATAGCTGACACAAGCGGCTGAAGAGCTACTGATGCCGACTCCTGTCGGCGAGGACTGTACTTGCAGCAAGGTCTCCCTGAAAGCTCTACAGCTACGTGGCAGTACGTTCGGTCAAACCTTTGGTCAGCAAGAATGCGGCTAGCTGCGGTACATAAAACTTCTCATCAGCTTAAATAGGGGCAGCTGGCGTAGGTAGTGCAACTCATGCTTGTCCTTTATCCCGTCACATCTCGGCTCGAATTTCGAGGATGGACACTTGTCGAATTCAAAGGACCGGTCCGAGCATTGAAATCTCCCAGTAGAAGTATCTCCCCTGAAGCCAAGTATTTAGTAATGTCCTCATAAAGATACTGGAAAGGGTCTCCGTCTGTGTGAATAGCAAAATTGGACGTGGTGGGGGGAAAGTAACAGGTGGCAATGTAGATATCCCACATAGGTGGGTGACGATCGATTTTAATCCATAAAAACTTGGAGTGGGGGTCAGTTGAAACCAGGGATACCGAACCCTGGAGCCTATCCCTGATAAGAGCAGCAACACCTCCTGGTCCTCAAACCCCCCAGAGCGTCGAGTGAGTTTCCGACAACTGGACCACCAAAAGTAACCAGAGATAACTGGAAGGACCCGCTCAGGACTCTCATGTGTCCCACAGATAAGAATGATATCATGTCTGCCAATCACATTAATAAGGGACCCTGGGGCAGACCACATCATACCATTGTAGTTCCAGCAAACTATAGCTAGCTTATCTACCACTCCCCTTCCATGCTGATGGAGTCATCTGTTAGGCAAGGCATTGGACCATCCAGGCGGGGCAGATTCCCTAATCACTCCACGCAAATTACGAATAACTGTCCATTTGTTGGCTTTCTTGGCTGCGGCTACTTGTTCCCCGGCTTTCTTCAATTTTTCAACCTGGTGTCGCGTAAGATCCTCATCAAGGTAGATCTTGTCCTGAAGAGTAAATAATTTCCGTCTGGCCATCAATGCCCTCATACGCTCTTCCGCATTTTTGAAGCGTATGATCAATGTGCAATCAGGAGAGTACCATGCTCTCTTGAGAGTAACGTCTGTTAACTCAAGAGTGTTGTGAATGAAGGCATTTCCTGCTTGAAGCGGATCAGTAGGTTTGGGCACCCCACGAACCCTGAGATTCAGCGCTTTCGCATTATGGATCCTTTATTCTTCAAATTTAGCTTGGCCAGCCAACTCAACTACGGGGGGGTTCTTTCTAACTACAACCTGAACCCAAGATTGTTGGTCAGCTAATTTTTGGCTTTGTGCAGTTGACGCTTCCTTGAGACATTCCTGCTCAGCAAGAAGAACAGCCTGTTCATCTCAAATTTTTAAAATTTTAGAGTGTAAATTCACAGAATTCTAAAGAGGTTGTTCTGTATATGTAGTCTGCAATTGAGTAATGATGGCTTGCTAATCTTGAAGTTTAATTTGGAGATCCGTGATAATGTAGCTGTCGTTTTTCACTTGGTCTTGCAAGGAGAGTATAATACTAGCTTGCGTGTCTAGCCGTTTCTAGAGAGAATTAATCTGTTTAGACAAACGCTACTATGAAACTGTTGTGTGAAGGCGTTGGACAGATTTCAGAGGAGAAGCCCGCATCTGCTCCATTCCTCCTCCTTCAAGTATCCCCATAACACCAAGAACACCAGGTTGCTAAACGATTCGCAACGAGGACTAGGACATGCTAGGGCGCAGTCGGGGCTGCGCTAGGGCACACACAAAAATACACTTTAAGTGCAGCAAAAGACCACCTCGAGCACAGCAGAAATCCATCCGAGCGCAACAGAAATCCACCCGAGCGAAGCAAAAATCCACATCCCAAGCGCAGCAAAAATCTCCTCCCAAGCGCAACAGAAAACCAACTCAACGCAGCAAAAAACCACCTCTCGAATGCAGCAGAAATCCCCAGAGCGCAGCCAAAAACTACCTCAGCGCAGCAAAAAACCACCTCTTGAGCGCAGCAAAAATCCACCTCCCGAGCACAACAAAAATCCACCGAGCGCAGCAGAAAACTACCTCAGCGTAGCAGAAATCCCCTCCCGAACGCAGCCGAAAACCAACTCCTGAACGCAACAGAAATACCCTCCCAAGCGCAGCAAAAATCCCCCAAGCGCAGCAGAAATCCACCTCAGCGCAGCAGAAAACCACCTCAACTCAGCAGAAAACCACCTCCCGAGCGCAGCAGAAATCCCCCGAGCGCAGCAGAAATCCACCTCAGCGCAGCAGAAATCCCCTCCCGAACGCAGCAGAAAACCACCTCCCGAACGCAGCAGAAATCCCCTCCCAAGCGCAGCAGAAATCCCCCAAGCGCAGTAGAAAACCACCTCAGCGCATCAGAAAACCACCTCCCGAGCGCAGTAGAAATCCACCGAGCGCAGCAGAAAACCACCTCAGCGCAGCACAAATCCCCTCCCGAATGCTGCAGAAATCCCTCCAAAAAATATTAAGGAAGGATGTTCGTGGATAAAAGGGCCAAATTGGACAATTCTGGAAGGATGAAAGAACTTTGCAATGAGATATCCACAAGAGGAAAAGCGTGGAGGGCCCAACATCCACTCCAATTAGTTCATTTTGATATTTGTGGCCCAATGCAAACCAAAAGCTTGGGTAAGTCATCTTATTTTATTACTTTTATTGATGATTTTTCCAAAAAGTGTTGGGTATAGTTTTTGAAGAATAAAGATGAGCCTTTAGATGTTTTCAAGAGCTTTAAAGCCTTTGTAGAAAATGAAAGCAGATATAGAATACTGTTTAAGAACTGATTGCAGTGGTTTGTATTGTTCAAGGCTGTTAAGAATGGAATCAAGAGGCACCTCACAACTGCCTACACCCCTCAACAAAATGGAGTGGCTGAAAGAAAGAACCGGACTCTGGTTAAAATGGCACAAAGCATGCTTCAACCCAAGGGCCTGAGCAATTCTTTTTGGGCTGATGTGGTTGCTACAGCAGTATACATTCTTAATAGGAGTGCCACAAGTGCTCTTGATAAGATGCCTCCATGGTATGAGAAGAAACCCAATGTTAATCATTTTAAACTTTTTGGTTGTTTAGCCTATGTTCATATTGCTGATGAGAAAAAAAGAAGCTTGACCCAAAAATTGAGCCTTTCATTTTTGTTGGATATTTTGAAAATCGCAAAGCTTATAGGCTCCACAATCCAAATACTAACAAGGTGATGATTTCTAGAGATGTGATTTTTGATTAAAGAGGAGTATATGGTCATCAAAGAGGCCAAACTGATAAGACCATCAATATTGATAATGATAGTGTTGGTGGTGGACAACCCACTAGTGTGCCTACTCCTTCATTAAGTCTGCCAAGCAGTCCTTCAAGTAGTTCTTCAAGCAGTCCTAAGGAGAGTTCATCAAGTTCTTCAAGTAATTCATCACTCATTATTGATCTTATGAAGACTAAGAAGGGGAAGAGATTGATCTTATGAAGACTAAGAAGGGGAAGAGAACACTACAAGCTCACCAACTAAGTCAAATGCTCGATAGCAAATATAAAAGGAGGCTTACAAGAGGCCAATATCAAGAAGTTGATCAAGTTATTTCAAGATTGGAAAGGCTGCATATATATGGAGATGATGAAGAAGATCCTAAAGGAGTGTCGGTTAATTATGCTTTGATGTCTAAAGCCGAGTTTGAACCTTCTTGTTTTGAAGATGCTTATCCTAAAGATGTGTGGGTGCAAGCAATGCAAGAAGAGATCAATTCCATTCAAAAGAACGATACTTGGGAGCTAATGAAACTTCCCAATGGTAAAAATGTGTGGGTTCCAAGTGGGTCTACAACACCAAATATAATAGTGATGGAAGTATTGAAACACATCAAAGCTAGATTTGTTGCTAAAGGATTCACACAAAGGTATGGAATTGATTATGAAGAAACGTTTGCTGTCTTTGCACCTGTAGCAAGGCAAAAAACAATCAAAATGATCATTGCTATGGCAGCCCAAAGAAGATGGAGTGTGCATCACTTGGATGTGAAAAATGCCTTCTTGAATGGGTACCTAGAAGAAGAAGTGTATGTACAACAACCACAAGGTTTTGAGGTTAAAGGTAAAGAAGACCTGTTCGTTACGAATCTGCCACTAGGATAGGATTTAGTGTAATGCGCCCTAGATTCGCCCAACAAATTGAAAGGCCAGAAGGAATGAATGCCTTCCGTGCCAATCTCCGGAGGAGACCGACTTCCTATGTTTTCTTAATTGGTTTTAAGCTCAGAGTGCAAGAAAGAAATTAGAAATGCAAAAAGAAATAAAATGTGATTGTTATGGGTGGGGAGGATAAGCAGCACAGCAACAACCAATCACCACTACTAACAGCAATTAAACACAAGATACGTTGCAAAAACTATCAATGACATTCATCTTATGTATCCTTTACCTTTGCATTCCAGGAATACTTAACTATTAAATACGATATCCAGAAAGCAGAATAACAGTAAGCAATAACATAAGCAACATCAGGCAGAAATGCTGAGTAAAGGCAACATACAAGATAAGAACAATCAATAGAGCCAAATATATTCTGTATTTAGAAGCAAACGCACAACTACAGTGGTTCCTGTTGCCACATTTTGCACAGCGTGCCATGTTTTCATTTTTTGTAAGTATGCTGCTCTCCCTTCCGTCCTCCTCCTTTCCCTTTCTCCACTATCCCCTTTCTCCCCTTCTGTCAGTTTCATTTCCCCTTTTTCCCCTAGTACTTTCTTCGGTCAAATTCCCAGAACAGAGGAGAAGGTCCCTGAAAATTTCAAAGTCTGAGCGCAACCCGACTTCGCAACGAAGTCGAGGTCCGCCCTTAAGTTCGAGCGCACTCAGGAATGTGAAGTGCAAAAGGGGACAGAAAAGGACCGAAATTTGGCTAAGTACAGGAGCGCAACCCGACTTCACAGCAACCCAACTTCGCAGCGAAGTCAGGGTGCGCTCTCTTTCCTGTGGGCACCTGGGCAACAGCGGATCCCAAAAATCGGCTAAGTGCCAGAGCGCAACCGGACTTCGCAGCTAAGTCGGGTTGCGCCCTCTAACTCATGCGCACTTAGGCAGGATGTTTCAAGCAGCCCAAAAACTGTCTAAGGCACGGAGGCCTCCCCAACTGCGTTGTTCCCCACTTGCGCTGTCTAATTGCGCTCTGATCCCGGGCGAAGTCGGACATAAAAGAGAGATTGCCTTTCAAGGCAAATGCGTCCCCCATCAGAATTTGACAAGTGTCCAGCCTCGGGATTCGAGCCGAAGATGTGACAGGAAAAGGACAGGCGTGGGCCAAATTATCTACCGCAGCTACCCTCATTTAAGCTGACTCAAAGTTCCAGCTATCGTAGCTACCCACATTTAAGCTGACTCAAAGTTTCATCAACCGCACTGCCACGTAGATGCCAAGTTTTCGGGTGGACTTTAATGCAAGTACAGTCCCTGTCTGCAGGAGTCAACATCAGCAGCTCTTTTGCCGCTTTTGTCAACTACTGTCGGGTCTGGGATTTTGTGCTCAGAGTTGTAATCGGGGGGAAATTGCGCTATAAATAGCGGCACCACATCATTGTAAGGGGTAGAAGGGGGATATCCCGCTAGGGAACCATTGTAGCTATATGTTTGCTTTTGAATATAAGATACACTTGGCTCTATTGATTGTTCTAGTTCTTGATGCTGCCTTTACTTGGCATTTCTTCCTCATGTTGCTTATGTTATTACTTACTGTTATTTTGCTATCTGGATATCGGTATTTGATGATTAAGTATTCCTAGAATGCATAGTTAGAGGATACATAGGATGAATAACATCAGTAGTTTCTGTAATGTATTTTGTATTTAATTGCTGTTAGCAGTGGTGATTGATAGTTGTCGTGCTGCTTATCCTCCCCACCCAACGCAAATCACATTTGTATTTCTTTTCGCATTTTTAATTTCTTTCCTGCACTCTGAGCTTAAAACCATCTGAGAAAACACATAGGAAGTCGGCCTTCTCGGAGATTGGCACGGAAGGCATTCCTTCCTTCTGGCCTTTCAATCTGCTGGCGAATCTAGGGCGCATTTCACTAAATCCTATCGTAGTGGCAAGTTCATAACCAACAGTTTCTCTGGCACGCCCGGTGGGACACGAAAGTTTCCCACCCAAAACGGAATCGAAGCATCGGTGTTCGCTTCATTGTTGTTAAAATCAAAACACTTGGCGACTTTGCAAGTACCTGAATATTCTCTGAGTCCGTGAGACCGGTCCAAGCGCCTTCATGCATACGAGAAGGTGGAGAGCAAGGAATCCGAGAAACTAGCTTGATCTCTACGAAATTGACATCAAAGCTCCGGGAGAGCGTGTAAGGCTAGCCGAATACCGAGCTCGCATAGATGAATCCGAAACCGAGATCGAAGAGGCCAAAGTTGAAGAGCAACCTACATCTTCGGACGCCACCGATACCGAGTACATGACCGGAGGGGAAGAAGAAATGGCTGCTCAGCAAAATGATGACGACCTCTTCCCAGCGGTCGACTCCACGGGGCCCTTGGCCCTAGTCGGACAAGAGGCTGTACCCCCCGCTGCCTTGAAGGCCATCCCTACTTATGATGGCTACGGCAAAACGGCGTATGAACACATCCAGGACATTTTGGCCTTGGCTGCGCTACACTCTATTACTGACGAGAGTGTCAAGACCCGTCTACTGGCTCTTTCCCTAAGGGGGAAGCTTCTCTATTGGTGGAGATCTTTGCCAGAAGGATCTATCATGGGGTGGCCTCAGCTGGCAGGCAGGCTTGTAAAAGGATGCAACGAGTCTGCCGATCCCTCTTCGTTGTTGCATCAGTTCCAAAGTATCCAACGTCACCCACAAGAGGAGGTATCAGACTTCAACATAAGGTTTGCAAGGTCTTCGAAAAGAGTACCTCGCGAATTACGACCTTCAACAGGTCAAGCTGCACACTACTACTTGAGGTCTTTCAACTCGGATATCTGCCTACTTCTGAAGATAGCCCGAGTCGATTCCTTCCCTGCCCCGTATGAAGTTGCCCAACAAGCAAAATTAGATATAATCTCCATAGGCAGACACCCGCATAGAGTGCAGGCCCCCATATATCCTAATTTCCCTAAGTCCCAATACCCATCAGCCTCTGGTGTGATGCCATCATCCTCAAGTAAGCACCCCCAGCAGCCATGGAATCCGGCACCATTTATAAACGCCTACGGCCCGCCTCAAATTCATTATCCTAACCCACGACCTCCGCCTCCGTAGTATCCCGCACTCCCAGCTCCCCTTCATTACGCGGCGTATTCTGCACCCCCGTCATTGGCTGCATTACCTCCGCTGGCCCGGTTGGCACCTGCCGGAAATGATATTCAAAATAAAATCCTCCAAGAGGTACGGGCTCTGGCCTCTGGGTATCATACCATGTCAAACGACATGACGATAATGAAGAAGAAGCAAGCCCAGATGGAATTCCTTCCAAGGAGGCCATATCCTCCTCCAGCGCTAACAAAAGATCAAGCCGCACAAGCTCAAAGGCACCCCCCTGCAAGGAATGCTGCCAATGAGGATCAACCTGACACTTCTGACCAGGTTAACTGGTGCTTTACGTGCAACGATCAACACTCAGAAGAAGGGTGCACGCTGCATCAGCATTATCTCCAGACCCTGGCGGACAGCGCCATAGAGGATTAATTATACATGATCCTGGACGATGAAGGCAACTTTGTCGTCCCAGAAGAAGATCCCGCGTTGCTCCTGACCAAGGAAGGCAAAAAGCCTGTTGAGGCTGCCACAGCCCAAGCAAAGCCATTAAAGGTATACACCAGAAGAGAAAAGGCGCAACCTGCTAGGCTACCACTTCACAAGTCACTATGGCCTCCTGCAGCCAAAGAAAAGTTTCCTGCGCTCAAGGCTCCCGTGGTGAAAGCCCACGCAGTTCAGTCTCCAGTTGAAACAAAAGAACAAGCTCAGGAGAAGCTGACATATCCGTCGCTGACGAAGAGACAGAGTCGAAGCCACGCAGCAATACCGGACTAAGTATGAGCCTGTGAAAGAAATAGAGTGAGCCAGCACTTCAACCTACAGCATAGTTGACGAGATAAAAAGGACCCCTGGGAAGATAAGCATGTACGAGGCTCTTCTGCTCCCAGGACATATTGATCTGTTGCAGGAATCTTTGAAAAATATAAAAGACGGGAAGCCGACGCAGCCTGTTGTGTTAGCTCAACCCCTTTCTATCTGTCATTATGGATGGAAGGCTATATAGTGCACAACTGCATGGTGGATTCTAGTGCCTCCACGACTGTCATGCCTAGAGCCGTCTACAACAAGATCGGTATGTAATATACAAGGAGCAGCCAAGGTGTGCTGCAGCTAGACGGCACCCCTGTCAAGACAGTTGGTGTCATCAAGAATATCCCGATCCGGCTGCATAAAGCCCTCGACATAGTGGTCATACAGGAAGTCGTTCTGGTCGACTTGGAACCCTACTTCGGCATGTGCCTCTCCAGGGAGTTCTCTGCAAAGCTGGGTGGGTATCTGTCTCTGGATTTCTCACATATGGAAGTGCCCTTCAAAGGAAGGAGACTGAAAATCTATAATGAAAATCCTTCCACATTTCTAGGAGGGAACATACCCGGAGAAGAGCCACAGAACGGCATGGTGCAGATGACAACTGAAGAATTGGTAGTGGTGGACATGACAGAAGAAGCCCTTGACCTGTTACAAGTGCAGGATGAGTTCTCCTTGCTGGACTTCAACGCCATGATTGAGACTGAGCAAGGCTGTTACTCCGTCACCCAGCCTGAAAGACTTGACCAGTCAGCAAGGAAAGAGGTAGGACCCGCACCAAAAAAGCCATGGAAGTTGTTCTTTCATGGCGCCCGATGCAAAAATGGCGTCGGTGCAAGCGTACTCCTGGTTTCCCCGTCCGGGCTCCAGAAGGACTACAATTACAGGCTGGCTTGCAGCTGTACTAATAACGCGGTGGAGTATGAAGCCCCGTGCTTGGGTTTGAGAAAAGCAGAGAGACTGGGGGTGAAACATTTGCAAATCTTTCGCGACTCAAAGCTGGTGTGCAACCAGATTACGAATAAGTGTCTCCAAGAAGCATTACCTCAAGGCGTATCGTAACCGTGTATGGGACCTGATGGAGTCATTCGACTCGTTTAATGTCAAAGCCATATCACGTGAGAAGAATAAACACGCTAACATTCTGGCGTCTGTTGGAGCCAGGTACGTTCCGGCTGATAACACTGTCTAGAAGCCGAAGCCGGTTCGTACCATCTACAGGCCTTCTGTGCCTAATAAAGACACCCACTGGCAGGTGTTTGATTGTGACGAGGATATCGTCACTTTTTTGATTAATGAAGCAAGTACTATAGAAGGTAGAGACCCTAATGACGAGCAGTACGAGAGGTTGATACAGTTGAAAAACAATCATGTCCCGAAAGAACTGATTACCTTAGAGAGTCTCTTTGACCAGAACGATAGAGCAATATCCCACAGAATCAAAGTAGACCCCAAGCAGTACGTAGACCTGGAACTAGAACTTGGAAAAACAATCAAGGTCGGGACGGACTGCACTGAAGAGGAACTAGAGCAGATCAGATCATTATGAGGAGAGTTCCCTGATATCGTGGCCTGGTGCTACCAGGACTTTAAGGGGTATGACAGACAGATGATCCAACATACCATAGAGCTGGAAGATAATGCAAAACCTTTCCGGCAGAAGCAAAGGGCAGTAAACCCGAAAATTGAAGCAATGATAAAAGCAGAGTTCTTAAAGATGCTGGAAGCCAAAATCATCTACCCCATCAAGCACTCATCTTGGGTTGCAAATTTGGTTCCTGTGAGGAAAAAGAAAAGAGACATCCGCCTCTGCGTCGATTTCAGAAACCTTAATCAAGCCTCGTTGAAGGACCATTATCCGCTTCCAGAAATTGATCAGATCCCCCACATCGTTGCTGGAGCACAGAGGTTCTCTCTCTTGGACGGATTCTCTGGATACAACCAGCACAAGATCAGCACAAGACAGCGTTCACCACCAAATGGGGAACGCTTGCATATCAGCGCATGCCCTTCGGCCTGTATAATATCGGCGCTACGTTTCAAAGAGCCATGGACTTGGCATAAAGGGAACTGCTCAACAAGGTCATTGTCCTCTACTTGGATGATCCATCAGCAGCGGCGCTCCTTTCTCATTTACCTTCTTTAGATCAGGCACTTTGATTCAGTAGTGCGTGTGGTAAAGGCACAACCATGTGAGGAATGAGCAGTGTCGGAACACGGTTGTCTACTTCTGCTGTATCCTGACCAGGTTTGAATGTATGGCATACGCCACCCAATCTGCCCAATCAAAGAAAATCGGGCGCCTTCCGCTTCTTTGCGCAGTGGAGTCATTAAACTCTCCATGTAAGATACACTCTGTGAGTGCCAGCTGATACGGGTGCACCATTCTGTCCGTGTCGCAACCAAGAACCCATGCAAGGATAATATAAATGTACTTGTTTTCGAACCTCTCCAGGGGTATGGGACCTGACGGCCATTGTCCTGCTGGCAGTGGGGACTTCAGCTCTGAATCGAGAAACTCTCTCATCCTTCTGCTCTAAATGAATCTGCCCGCTGCTCATCCAAGTTAATTCTTCTGACAATGGCATCGGGATCGTACTGGAGCCCCGAGGCGAAGGCTGGCTGGACGCTTTCTTTGAAGAAAGTGAACAACACCCTTCCTTGGTAGTCGCAATCTTGCTTGGTAGTTCGTTTGTAATATGTCACAATTGACTCAACCAGCTCCGAGCAGTGGTGGACCGGAGGGCACAAGAACCAGTATAGGTTCGACTTATACGCAGCTCCGACATGGTACGAGGGCGAGACTTTGCCTGCCCAATTTGCAATATTGAGCCGCAACTTGGTGAGGCTAATAGAGTATTCGCCATCTTTATACTCGGCCAGGCGATTGACGGGCGGCAGCGGAGGACCCTGCCCTTTCCTTCGCCTCGACCTGGATTTCCTTATCTGCCCTTGTGGCACTTCGCTCTCATGAGCGTTGGACTCTGTGCGTTCCTCAGCCTCCTGTTCTGTATCGCTGGACTGCGGCTGCATTGGTGCTTTCCCCTTGTCCATTTTCTGTTCTTCGCTCATGGTGGTAGAGCCAGGAATTTCAGTCGCCGCAAACCTTAATTTTGCACCTATTTTCCTCTTTACAGCGCAGCTCTGATTTACACTGATAATTCAGGTGTTCTGAGTACGCCAGGGCCCTTTTCTAGTAATGGAAACACAGCATTAATGGTGCGAGGAGGGGTTTAAAGTGATTTGCCCGAAGCAGGTCGAAAGCGCCGTTATTCCTCGACGGCCGCACGTGGGATTTTTCATTGGAAGGCGCACCTCGTACGCGGTTGGTCCTAATGCGCTCACTTCTTAATGACATCTGCTTTGAAATCCGCAAAATCATTCCTTAAAAATTTTGAACCTCGTGCTTCTAATGACGTCACCGCCTTCGCTTGGGCACACTTCGAGGGAGACTCTGGCCAAGGGCCCAAGAAGGAACGCGGTCTAACTTCGCGCTACACATAGTGCGCCCTCTGGGATCCACACTTAGAATAATTTTGTCATGCCCCTTGTTCTCCCTGGCGGGTCGTTCGAGGTGAGCCCAAAACTGAGAGCGCAACCAGGCTTCACTCAAAAAAAGTGCGCAATCCGACTTTGCCTAGAAAATGTTGCGCAATAGGGATTCGACACTTAGGCGATTTTTGCTTCTTCTTCTGCCCGACTCCGCTCCCAAGATGGTGCGCAGCCTGACTTCGCTTGGGATTCGACACTTAGGCGATTTTTGCTTCTTCTGCTGCCCGACTCCGCTCCCAAGATGGTGCGCAGCCTGACTTCGCTGCGAAGTCGGGTTGCGCACCCAGCACTTAAAAAAATTTGAGGCTCTTTTGTTTGCCTTTACACTCTCAAACTCCCGACATCGCACAATTCAAAGAGCGACGCCCGACTTCGCTGCGAAGTCGGGTGATTTTCTGCCTTGGTCAGACTTTTAGCAGCGCAAAATTTTGCTTCTTTTCTCACACATAGCCCTTTTCGGATTCAAAAGCTGAAAACTGAATAACTGAAAGAAATATTTAAATTCGGAAATAAACTGAACTGCAGAAAATAAATGAGAAAAGTATGTACAAGGAAGTACCTCTCGGCAACCTTCAGTGGTGATAGGCCTTCAGGTGGAAGCCATTAACAGGGATCGGGAGAAGTTGTCCCTCCATGTCCCTGAGCACGAATACGTTGAATTGGTTTACCCGAGCGATCTGATACGGGCCTTCCCAAAAGGCATCAAATTTGTCATGGTTACCCGGCTTCGCTACGAGTGAATCCCACCTTTGCACTAAGTCCTCGATTCTGAAAACTCGGGTGGTGGTCCCTTTTGCAAACCAGCTCTGAGTTGCCTCAGTATGTTTGGTAAAGGCCTGATATGCCTTCTCCCTTTCCTCTTCTAGCTGCAACAGTTGACAAAGTCAAGCATCCACTGGATCCCCATCGCCTTTCTCTTCATCTAACAACCAGAGTGCAAGCATTTCTATGTGGGTAGGCAGAACTGCCTCCTTGTCGTATACAAGCGCGTAGGGGGACGTCTTAATAGATTTCTTGAAAGATATGTGATCCGCCCATAACGCCCGGTCCAAAAGTAGGTGCCACGACCTCTTGTTCCTTTCTACTGTCTTTTTTATAATCTTCAACAAATTCTTGTTAGTGGACTCGGCCAGGCCATTCCCCTGCGGATAGTAGTTTGAGGACATCTTGTGGTAGATGTCGTATTTGCTAGTGAACTTCGTGAGTACAGCGCCTGCGAACACTGGACCGTTGTATGTAACTATTGCCTCTGGGACCCCGAAACGGGTAATGAGGCTCTCGAGGAACCCAATGACCGTTTCCTGGTCTGCATGCTTAGTAGGAATCGCCTCAGCCCACCGAGTGAAATAATCAGTGGCTGTAAGGATGAACTTATGTCCCGCCGAAGAGTTGGGCGTGATGGTCCCGACGAAGTCCAGACCCCACTGCTGAAACGGAGTCTCGGCTTGAATTGGTTGGAGGGGCAAGGGTGCCTTCCTATTTCTGTCGGCGAACCTCTGACATTTTTCACATTTTACACAGACTACATGTGCGTCTGTGAAGAGGGTGGGCCAATAATAGCCGGCTTTGATAATCTTCAAGGTCGTAGGCCTTCTTGAATGATGTGCCCCGGGCATCCCAGAGTGGAACTCTCCGAGAACCTTTGCCTTGTCTGATTCCATGATGCACCGCAACAGGATGCCGTCAATATTTTTAAAATACAGCTCCTCGAGGCGCAGTACATATTTCAAGGCATTCAACCTAAACCTCCTTCTTTGTGAGGCATTGAGATGAATCTGGACATCTCCCTGTGCTAAAATACCACACTAGGTCATTCGTCTAGTCACTCTCCTCTGATAAGGACTTGGCAAGGTTAATTTTCATCATTGGATCCTCCCACTGGCAGGCAGAGATTTCAGCTGCAGCACTTCGGGTCAACTCTTGGCAAAAAGCCCGACCTCGGATTATAGCTTCATTGGCCGTACCTCCATGTTAAACTCCTGGATTTTAGCTATCCATCCTGCCCTCTTGTGACCTGGCTCCCCTTGGATAATGAAATTTCTGACATTCGGATCTATCACAAAGATAGTTATCCGGCTTTGGGAGACAAAGTGCTTGAACTTTCTGAGAGATCTCATGACTACGTGCACTTGCCGCTCAATAAAATTGTACTTTTCTTCGTGCAGCTGAATCACCTGACTTAGGAACGCTGTCGGGCGCTCCTCGCCATCATCTCCCTTCTGAGTCAGGACCGCGACATAGCTCTCGGGCTCTCCCACCGCGTAGAGGATGAAATCCTTAGAGTAGTCTGGATTTATTAATACTGGAGGTTGCGCGATTCTGGCCTTGATTTCTTCGAAGGTTTGCTTTCTTTCGTCAGTCCACAAGAATTCAGCATTCTTTTTTAGGAGCTCGGCCGTGGGCTTGATCACTTGTGTGAAGTCTGGTACAAACTTCCTCACGAAGTTGATTTGGCCAAAAAACGATTGTAGTCCCTTCTTGTCAACTAGGATGGATAAGTGAAGAAGAGCTTTTGCTTTGTCAAGATCAACTACAAGGCCATTCTCAGAAATAACATGTCCTAGCAGCTTGCTTTCCTTTACCGCGAAGACTGACTTCTTCAGGTTGATGGAAATGCCAAACTCACGACATCTCTCAAATATTTGACGCAAGTGGGAGGCATGGTCCTCTCTCTTATGTGAAAACATAGTCATGTCGTCCAAATAGATGGCAATAACCTTGTTGAGCAGCACCCGGAACGCCAAGTCCATAGACCCTTGAAATGTAGCACCGGCGTTAGAAATGCCAAAGGGAATGGGCTGATATGCTAACGTTCCCCATTTGGTGGTGAACGTCGTCTTGTGCTGATCTTTGTCTTTCACCCATATTTGGTTATAGCTAGAGAACCCGTCCAAGAGAGAGAATCTCTTTGTTCCAACAACTACGTGGAGGATTCGATCAATTTGGGGGAGCAGATAATGATCCTTCAGTGAAGTCTGATTGAGGTTTCTGAAATCCACGCAGACGCAGATGTCTCCATTCTTTTTTCTCACAGGGACCAGATTTGCGACCCAAGAAGAGTGCTTGATGGGGTAGATGATCTTGGCATCTAGCATCTTCAAGAGTTCAGCTTTCATCATGGCTTCAATTTTCGGGTTCACCGCCCTTTGCTTCTGCCGGAAAGGCTTTGCATTATCTTCCAGCTCTATAGTATGCTGGATCATCTCTCTGTCGTACCCCTTCTAGCTCCTTTTCAGTGCAGTCTGCCCCGACCTTGATCCCTTTTCCAGGTTCCAGTTCCAGGTCCATGTACTGCTTGGGTTCCACTTTGATCCTGTGGGATATGGCTCTATCGTTCTGATCAAAGAGACTCCCCAGAGTAATCAGTCCTTTCGAGACATGATTATTTTTTAACTGTATCAACCCCTCGTAATGCTCGTCATCAGGGTCACTACCTTCGATTGTACTCGCTTCGTTTATCAAAAAGGTGACGATATCCTCGTCACAGTCGAACACCTGCCAGTGGGTGTCTTTATCAAGCATAGAAGGCCTGTAGATGGTACGAACCGGCTTCGGATTTTGCACAGTGTCAGCAGCCAAGACGTACCTAGCTCCAACAGACGCCAAAATGTCAGCATGCTTATTCTTCTCACAAGATATGGCTTTGACATTCAAAGAGTCGAATGACTCCATCAGATCCCAGACACGGTTGCGATACGCCTTGAGGTAATGCTTCTTGGAGGCGCACTTATTCGTAATCTGGTTGCACACCAACTCTGAGTTGCCAAAGATCTGCAAATGCTTTATCCCCATTCCGCCTTTCTCAAACCCAAACACAAAGCCTCATACTCCGCTGCGTTGTTAGTGCAACTCCATGCCAGCCTGTAAGTGTAGTCTTTTTGGATCCCGGTTCGGGAAATCAGAAGTACACCTGCACCAACGTCATTCTTGCATCGGGCGCCATCAAAGTACAACTTCCATAGCTTTTCTGGGGCAGGTCAAACATCTTTCTTTGTCGACTGGTCAAGTCTTTCGAGCTGGGTGACGGAGTAACAGCCTTGCTCGGTCCCAATCATGGCATTGAAGTCTAGCAAGGAGAACTCATCCTCCACATGTAACAGCTCGAAGGCCTTTTCTGCCATATCCACCTCTACCAGTTCTTTAGTTGTCAGATGAACCATGCCGTCCCAAGTATCTTCTCTACCAGAAATGTGGAAGGCTTTTCATTATAGATCTTCAATCTTCTTCCTTTGAAGGGCACTTCCATATGCGAATTATCCAGCGACAGATATCCACCTAGCTTCGCAATGAACTCCCTAGAGAGACACATGCCGAAGTAGGGTTCCAAGTCAACCACAACGACCTCTTGGATGACCACTATGTCGAGAGCTTTATGCAGTCGGATCGGGATGTCCTTGATGACACCAACTGTCTTGACAAGAGTGTCATCTAGCTGCAGCACACCTTGGCTGCTCCTTGTGTATTCCATACCGATCTCCTTGCAGACGGCCCTCGGCATGACGATGAGTGGAAGCACCAGAATCCACCATGCAGTTGTGTACTATATAGCCCTCCATTCGCAAAGAGAGATAGAAAGGTGGCGGCCTGTTTTTCCCAGCAGCAGATACTGTCAAGTGCTGAGCTAACACAGCGGGTTGCGTCGGCTTTCCATATTTCACGCTCTTCAAGGATTCTTGCAACAGGTCTGCTTGCCCTGGGAGCAGAATAGCCTTGTACATACTTATGTTTGTCGGGGTCTTTTTGAGTTCAGTTCATCAACTATATTGTAGGTTGAAGTGTCGGCTCCCTCTATCTCTTTCGATGGCTCATACCTAGTTCGGTATTGTTGCGTGGCTTCAACTCTCTGTCTCTTCGTCAGCGATGGATACCTCAGCTTCTGTTGAGCTTGTTCTTTTGTTTCGGTTAGAGGTTGGGCTGGGGTAGCCTTCATCACGGGAGCCTTGAGCGTCAGGAACCTCTCTTTGGCTGTAGGAGGTAAAGGTGACTTGTCAGGTGGTAGCCCAGCAAGCTGCGCCCTCTTTCTTCTGTCGTATATTTTCAAAGGCTTCGTTTGGGTCGTGGCAGCCTCAATGGGCCTTTTGCCTTCCTTGGTCAAGAGTGACACAGGATCTTCTTGGGACTGCAAAGTTGCCTTCATCGTCCAAGATCATGTATGCTTCGTCCTCCATGGTGCTGCCCGCAAGGGTCTAAAGATAATGTTGATGCAACATGCAACCCTCCTCTCCATGTGGATCGTTGCATGTGGAGCACCAGTTAACCTGGTCAGAAGTGCCTGGTTGAACCTCATTTGGCAGCATTCCTCGTCGGGGGCTTTTGCGCTTGCGCAGTTTGATCTTTTGTTAGCGCAGGGGGAGGATATGGTCTCCTCGAAAGAAACTCCATCTGGGCTTTCTTCTTCTTCATTATTGTCATATCATTGGAAATAGTATGATAACCAGAGGCCAGAGCCCGTACCTCCAAAAGGATTTCATTCTGAATATCATTATCAGCAGGCGTTGGTCGGGCCGACAAAGGTATTGCAGCTAATGGTGGTGCAGAATACGCCGAGTAATGAGGGGGAGCGGGGAGTGCAGGATACTGCGGAGGTGGAGGTGGCGGATTAGGATAATGGATCTGAGGCTGACCATAGGGGTTTATAAAAGGTGTTGGATTCCATGGCTGCTGGGGGTACTGATTTGACGAGGATGGCATTACACGAGATGCCGATGGGTATTGTGACTGAGGGAAATCAGGGTAAATGGGAGGCTGCATTCTATGTGGAACTCTGCCTATAGAGATTATGTCTAACTCTGCTTGTTGGGCAGCTTCATATAAGGCAGGGAAAGTGTCGACCGGGGCTATCTTGAGAAATAGGCAAATATCCGAATTGAAAGACCTCAGGTAATAGTGCGCAGCTTGTCCCGTCAGAGGTCGCAGTTCGCGAGATACTCTCTTCTAGGACCTCGCAAGCCTCACGTTGAAGTCTGATATCTCCTCTTGCGGATGGCCAAGTTGAAGTGACCAATAGGGAATTAGAACGAATTCTGACCAAAACCATAGCAGTCCATAAAAGAAATTGGCTGGACAAGTTACCAGAAGCTATTTGGGCTTATAATACCACTTGGAAATCTACCACTGGATTTATGCCATATGAATTAGTTTATAAAAAAAAACCTCTTTTGCCTATTGAGTTTGAATTACTAACTCTTCGAGTTGCTTTGGAAGTAGGTATTGATCCATCACGAGGCACAAGAAGATCGTATTCTGCAACTTGATGCATTGGATGAACTACGCATGGATGCACTACATCAGACAAAGATAATCCAAGCACAGTGAAAGATGTGGCGTGATAGTCACATAAAGCAACAGAAATTTCAGCAAGGTGACTGGGCCTTGTTGTTTGATTCACAATACAAGGATTTCCCTGGAAAGTTGCAGACCCGATGGCTTGGACCATACCAAATTGAGGAAGTGTTTGACAATGGAGTTGTTCGCCTTACACCTATTGATGACTCACGACGCAAGTTGTTGGTGAATGGACATCGTCTTCGTATGTACCACAAACCATACAACAAGGATGAATTTCTCAAGCAGGTGGAAAATTTGGATGTACACATTTGGGAAGAAAACACTTCTTCCATACCGAATTCAGCAAATTGACACAATTTTTCAGATTAAAAAAATAAATAAATAAATAATTCAGGAAGTGAAAACCTCTTTGAGGCGCTCCTGAGTTGGGTTTACATGAAAACCGGTGTTCCGGCATGTTTACCTAGTTGGTTTCACAATCATTATTCGGTCTTGTCTCTTGTTTCGTCTGTTTTCAGGTTGCACCTACCTTAGTTCAAAGATTGATTAGCTGGAAATCTCAGCAGGAGCACCCCGAAATGTAGATAAAAGGGTTATAACAGGTATATGTCTTTTTCATTCTCTGAATAATGTAAATTATTAGTATATAGTGTATATACCCTTGATTAGTATAAAAGCATATAAAAAGGGGAATCAAAAATGGAAAGTTCTTGTCAGTGTTTCAAAAATGCCTCTACCTAGTTTTGCTCTAGAAGGAAAAGAACAAAAGTGCACTGGAATCAAAAAGGGAAGCGCAGGAATAAACTGTTTTTATTCCAAAGCGCAGGAATGATCCATCAAGCGCAGGAATAAACTGTTTATATTCCAGAGCGTAGGAATGATTCACCAAGCGCAGGAATAAGCTATTTATGCTTTAGGCGCAGGAACGAGCTATGCATAAATGCTAGAATAACTATTAAGCGCAGGAATAAATCACTAAGCGCAGGAATGAAGTTTTGTTCAATAAAGTCTATGACACGTGGCCTACAGTGATTTAATTGGGTTTGAAAAAGGACAAGTCACGATAGCATGTGATAGCTGGCACCCATAACAAGAATGAGCGAAATTTAGGATTGACAACTTCACGTACACTGCCACGTCACCTGCCTTAATTACTCTGCAAGTTCCGAAGCAGTTCCTACGCTGCGATAATTATTCTTGCTCCGGTGAATAAAACCCTAAAATCAGACGCACGCTCGTATTGTCCACCAATTTACAGATACTACAGAATAGAAGGCAGAAAACTACACCATGGGGGGAAAGAAAATTAGAGCTGAACCTAAAAATATTAGCTACCTAGAAAGTGATCCTGCATCTCTGCAAATATTTACTGATGGAGGATTTTTGCCGTTCCTGCGAAAATTTGATGGCTATTCCGAGGGCTTGGCGGCAGAATTCGCAAGCACCTTCTGCAACAATCGAGTGCACATTAACGGGATGACTATCCAGGTAACTCCCGAAATACTCAGCCAAATCACTGAATTACCCCTTCAAGGTGTGCAGATTGTGAAAACAAGGAGAAATATTTTAGTTGACCTAGTTAATCAGTTTAAGGAAGAAGGGGATGGACAAATTGAATTCTTGATGCATAGGAATATTTGTAAGGGGGTAAAAAGACCTAGTTTACCATCCCCTTGGGACGAAGTGGCAATGTGGGTTATGAGATACATCACTTGTGATGGCCAATTTCCTGTTGTATCTAGCCCACACCTTCGTATTCTCAACCATCTGTGCCATGGATCAATAAAACTAGAATAGAGGGTCAATATTCCCTTATATCTGTATCAGGAGCTAAAGGCTATGGCCTTAAAATACCAAGCAGGAAAGGGAAGCCCTAAACACCATGGGCTCATCAAACTCATCTGCAAGTATCACTTTAGGGGAAACCCTAGAAATTTTGACCGCTTCTTCTCTCCTTGGGCAGAGACAAATGATTCTAACTTTGCACCAGAGGAAGAGGAAACAGAGGAAGAATCCGAAGAAAACCCTAATCCAGAGCCCTCTGAGATCAAAATTTCTCCTTCTCCAAACGGTCCCCCATCTTCACGAACTAGAAAACAGCAAGCATCCACATCTGGTTCCCAGTTAAAACGAAAAAGGGTAACATTTGCAGAAACTGCACAACCCAACGGAGAAATTGGGAGTTCAAGTGAACATGCACCTGCTCCAGAATCAACAGAAGAACCTGTATCTGCTCCTGAATCAATAGCAACATCTGTAGTTGCTCTAGAACATCCAGAAACTGCACCTGCTAAGAAATATCCAAGTTCTACAGGGTTAAGAAGGTCTGCTAGACTTCAGAAAATTAAAACCCTGCCAGAAACACCAATAAATATCATGGACCCAATTTGTCTATCAAGTGAAGGAGAAGTTAGAACAGAAGATGTACAGGAAAAGGATATTGAAACAAAAATGACAGACACAGGGATACAACCAATGGAACTGGATACAACTATGGAAGAAACTCCACTAAGCCCTGTACGTCCACTAGTTGATTATACTAACTCTGATCCTGAGGAGCAGTTGAATTCTGATTTTGAACCAGTTGAGGTGGATGTGCATATTCCAGTGCATGCTGAGTTTGAGACATATTCTAAGTCTGAGTCTGAAGAAGAAATCGATATCCACACTCAATTGCATGCTGCAAAGAGTGTTATTAAAACCCAGACCCATTGGATTGAACAAGATGAAGAAACCATAAAACACAAGGATCAACAAATTTCTCTACTTCAGCAGCAAATTCAAGATTTGCAGAACAAATTGTCTCAACTGGAATATCAATCTACAGAGTTAGCAGAAGCATCACCTGATGAATGGGCACAGATCCTCTTGGATTTAGCTGAACAATCAGAAGCTACCATATCACCTGCACAAAGATCACCTGTCATAGAGGAAGCAAGAATAGCAATATCTGAGGATGTGATTCAACATGAGAGTCCATCAGGAATTCTGCTGAAAAATGACACTACACTTCATCAGGAAACACAAACACCTTCTGTGGAGGAACAAGAGGTTGCAGCACAAGATCAGGTATCCACACTCTCTCCTCTCTTTTCTATTACAGCAAAACAAGGAACACAAACAGATTTGCCAGTTGTAACACCAACTGTGGAAGTTGGTGTACAAGTAAATATAGTGGCACAAATGCAACCCATTGTGAGGTCCCTAGACACAGTGTCTTTAACTAGGTACAATGAAGACCTAGCATATTGGATGACTCAGTGTCATCAGTTAGAGGGAAAGGTTGCCATTTTGAAATCTAAAACAACCAAATTAGAAGAGGACACAGAAATTAATAGGTTAAAAGCATAGGTGCAGGATGTATGCCAAATTGCAGAATATGCAATATAGTGCAGAAGACCACCTAGGTTTTATAGCCTCTTACTCAAGGAGAAATACCTTCGTTGGAAAATCATGAGACTTGCTTCTGAGCTGCCTCATCAGTTGAACACTCCTGAAGAATTCGTAGAGACATTTGTGCAGAGTCCAGCAGAGCAGCAAAACCTGTTGTGTGAATTATTTTTGCATTATTTCTTTTTGCCAACAGAAAGTATGTTTCTACCTCATATTTATACAGGTGACTTACAGTTGAGAGCCTTCATGTCCACTCTACAAAATCAGATCTAATGGGACACAGAAAAGAAATTAACTAAAGAATTGGAATCACAAGTTGTTCTACTTATCAGACCTGCTCCCCTGAATCACAGAGATTGTACAAATGTTCATTATACCTTCATGAGGGATATCAGAATGAAACAACTCTATCTAGGGAACCTTCACAAATGTATAACTCAGTTTCAGACTTTTTGTGCAGATTTCTTTGATGATGCTTTGGCAGCCTGTAAAAACAGATGGGGTGAGTTATCTCTCTCTACAGAAAAGGGAGCCAATTTCTCCCACTAATTTGTTGTGGTCAAGGAGAAGGGCAGAAGGCATTGTCCAAATTATCTTAGAAATCAAGGAGCTTTGGATAGGTCTAAGATATAGGATGCCCATAATTATCACTCCTGTCCCCTACTTCTTTGATATTGACCCACAACCTGATATGCACTTCCAACAGTGGTTTCAGTCCATCAAAGCAGTCAGTGGATTCTATAAAATTGGTGGCGCATTACTCAAATTTCATGAAAGATGTCTAGACCTGGATCTGTGTGTCGCTGTAGCTGTACAAAATGCATGAGGGCATGCATTACCATAAGTTGGGGGGAAATGATGAGGCCAGGAATTGCCTCATCCATGAACACTTTTTGATACATTATACATATTTGACTTACCCTTTTTACTATGTTTTTATGTTAATTATGGGAAAAATGCATTATATAATGATGTTTGCATATTCTGAAATGACAAAGTGCATATACTCTGTTTTACTATTTTTACTGCAATTTCACCTATTTTTAGTTAATTAATTAGTAGTATTATAGCAATTCAGAATTATACTATAGACCTTGTTGAATATCTGGTGCTTAGTAATATTGTGTTCCATTGTTTAAACTAATTCAAATGGAAAAAGGCACCAAGAATTTGTCCACTGTAGCTGACTGTGCAGGAAAACAGGTTGTAACTATGACAGTTCCAGCCAGCTGTACATATACAACAGAGCTTGGAATTAGTCACTCCAGCACATGCCACCAATGTAGAAGGGTGTATAAAATAAGGGGAAAAGTCAACAAGTTACTCCCTATGCGTTTGGAGCACAGATCAGCAACGAATGGTCACCTGCCTGTTATTCCGAAGCAGTGCAGGAATAAGCGACGCAGGAATAGGGAATAGCACAAGAACAACAAAAAATGGTCAAAATGCACCAAAAACGTGGAAATCATGATTGGAAATTGACCAAGCAGTTAGTCCACCCTATTTGGACTCCATTCCTTCACCATAGGCGGACCAGCTGGGATAAAGGGATAAAGGTTGACAAATTATAACCCTGCATTCCAGGAAACTATTTTGTAAACAGTTGGAAATCCCTAGAACTCAGCAAACAGATGTATCTACTTTGTCTTATAAATAAATCTCCCATCACGGTTGAGCATAATAGATAGATAGATAATAGAGATAATTAGAAATAGTCATTAGCAGAAGGGAGTAGAAGAAAAAGACTTTGTAGCATTACAGTAAATTGCAGATTTTTCCTGCATTACTGTAATGCAATTGCAGATGGAATAAAAGGTGCATTTTTCAGATTATATTAGCATTTGATGATTTATGGTGCACATTTAATTTACTTGATATAATTTTTCACCCTCTTCTGGTTCTGCAAGCAAGGGCCCACTTACAGGATCAGAGGAAGGGTAGCTTAGTGACAGGAAAATCTTGCTGATTTCTTGCTGCAGTAGAACAACAGAACTCTGTCACCAATTATTTGCAGCATTAAGTTTCATTTCAGAATTGCACCCTTGCATCTAGAATAGGTTCAATCATGTGTTAGAATAGTGTTTAGCATTTGACCTGTAATAGCATCATGTCCAACATTTTCTGCAATTTCCAGAATTACACCATTTTCAGCATTTTTCTGCAATTTCCAGAATTATGTCATTTTCCAGTTTTACTGCAATAAACATTAGTTTGGTTCAACTTATGTTTAGATCATTGTGAGTTTTATCATTGGTTAAATTCTGCAAGTGTGTGTGTGAATTTCCATTCTACAGTTTACTTTTCTGTAATTTGTTTTGTGGTCAATTTAGCAGCATTTCATTTCTTGTAAATTTTAGATTTTGCAGTTTCATTTTCCTGTAGTTTAAATTTAGTTTTAGTTTCTGCAATTTGATTTCCTTTGTTAAGACATTAGGAAGATACACCAAAACCCCCCAAAAACACTAACTGATCCATCAATAAAAACTTATTCTTGGATAAACTGAACCTTCAACTGTGACACCTCCTATCGTATACAACCTTTGGACACCGCCCTAGACTGACATATAATTACTAAATGATGAATGATCAATGACCCTCATCATTTTTGGCACCGTTGCCGGGGAACAATCGGTGTTGTTAGGAAAAGTGAAACAGGTCAAGAATTGTGTTACAATTTTTGAAATACTGCATTTCAGTTTATTTAGTGAATAGGCATGAATGCATAGGCCAAGAGACGAAAGAGGGAGGTTTATCAAAACTAGTTCTGAACCACCAAGGCGTTCTTCACGATCAGATGAAGAATTGCCAGAGCAAGAAATACCTTCTTCACCAACTGAAGCTTTGGACAGATTAGAACAAGAGCTTTTTGCAGCACTATCTGCTAAACATTCTCTTAAGCCTAAACCATCCACATCAAACTCAAGAAAGAAAATAACTATGGCAGCAGCACCACCACCACTAGGTGGGTATGTTGATGATCCTCCTAAGACTTTTGAATACCCTATACAGTTGGATCCAGCCCTAGATGCTCCCATGAAAACTATTTCTCCATCCATATTGCCAATTTTTAGGGAAACTGTTTCAGAAGATCCTGATCAATTTCTGTTTGAATTCAAAGTGTTATGTCAGACTTATGACTACATAAATGATAATCAGAAATTGAAATTATTTCCTTCCACGCTTAAGGATGCTGCTCTCCAATGGTTTATGAGAAATTTAGAACCTAATTCAATCAGAACATGGGATAACTTGGAGACTGCATTCTTACATAAATATCAAGATTATTGTAGAGTACGAAACAGGAAAGATGAGTTGTTTCGGATCAAGCAAGAAGAAGATGAGAGTTTAGAGGATTATCTTGATCGCTTTGCCTTTGTCCAAAAGAGATGTGGTCCTGTAGAACCTGATTTCTTAAAGCCTATCTTCTTAAGAGGATTGCAGGATGAATCTAGGGAAGTGTTAGATTTAATGGGAAAAGGAGACATAGATCAACTTGACCTTGAAGATATTGTGGAGTTATGTAGAAATTATTCCCGCACTCACCAACGAAGAAAGAACCGAAATTTTGGCAATAATGACATAAAGGAGTTGATGGAGGAAATAGCTAATTTAAAAACTGATATCCTTGTTCAACATAATTCTACATTAGGTGAAAGAAACACAAAACCCAATTCTACACCACCTTTGGCAATTTATTGCCCGAGATGCAAAAATAAGCATGCCTTGCAGGATTGCCCTTTAAACAAAACTTCTATTTGTGGAATTTGTTCCAAGGAACATTCAACAGATAGATGTCCTTTGTTGCCTCATCTAAAATCTATTTTGGGCACCCAAACAGAAGAACTTAATGCTATTGGTCAGAGATCTGGTGGTGGCTATACACAATATCCCAATGCTCCTCGATTTCCAAATTGGGGACAACCTCCTTGGAATATGAACATGCCATGGGGACATGCAGAAGTCTCTGCACAACCTTGGAACAAACCTTGGACAGCTCCTCCATATTGGTCACATTCTGGGTGGATGAACCCACCTTGGCATACAATTCATCCACAATGGACACAGCAAGGACAAAGATGGGGACAGCAATATCCACCATATCAAGGATAGCAAAGGTATCAAGGGCAAGCTCAAAACTTGTTGCCTGCTCCTAATCCAAATTTTCAGGGAAGAACACAACATCAACAAACACAACCAGTGAAACAACCTCCACTCCCAGCTCAGCCTGTGACTAACCCAAATAATACCAGACAAACAGCCCCTGTTTATGAGGCTGAGTCTGAAGACTCTGCTGCAGTTCATGTACTTGACTGTAGTAACATCCAACTGCGTTCAGGGAAGATTTTACATGAACCTGTTCCACCCACCATTGAAGAAATTAGTGAGAAACAAGAACCTCCAAATCAGGAGACAGTGCAACAAAAACAAAAATAAGTAACAGAAAAAATGCAGGAATCTTCTCCAGTAGCATTACCATACCCTGAAAGGTTTGATCATATTGATACTACCCCTGAATCAGAATTAGTGATAGAACTTAAAAAGATGTCAATTTCTCTCCCTTTGTTGCAAGCAATAAGGGATGTGCCTTTAATTAAAAAGACTATTCAGGAGTTATGTATCAAGAAACCTGGTAAAAAGAAGGCCTTTCCTAAAACTGTTCAGGTAGAAGGAAAATTAGCTGATTTATTGTCTGGAAAACTAGTGCCTCCCAAGTATAGTGACCCAGGTAGTCCAATAGTTACAATTACTATTGGATTAATGCAAATTCCTAATGTGCTAATTGATCTTGGAGCTGCAATTAATGTTATGACTAAGGACACAATGCAAAAACTGCAGCTCAAAAATCTTAGTCCTACCACCACAGTTTTGAAAATGGCAGATAGGTGAGTTGCTAAACCAGAAGGTATCCTAGAAGATATATCCATTTAAGTCACTTCTTGGGAATATCCTGTAGACTTCTTAGTATTGCAGCCTAGAAATTCAGTCAATGGATACCCTATCATTCTAGGACGTCCTTGGCTGGCTACTGCAGCTGCTTTTATAGACTGCAGGTCAGGGGAAATGACCGTTTCTAATGGTGTTGACCTGAAGAGAATTTCTTTGTATCCACCAGCTCAACCTTTAACTAAATTTTCTAGACAAATTTGGTATCCTGAATCTGATGAAGAACAAGAAACCATTGCCACTTTGGCTACAGTTGTAGTGAAGGAACATATTGAGGAAATGACTACACCAGAAAGAGAAATATTTGAGAATGAAACTGTCCTAATTGAAACATTACAATCAGAAGGACTAACTGATGATCAAATTCTTGTTCATCAGTTGTTGTGGCAAGAGGAGGAACAAAATTCATAACATCTGTCATCCATGCCTAGTGTGGAAAGATCGTTCATACTACCACATGGATGGCATCATCATCTCCTTAACACCTTCAAATGTCCTCTGATTCCATCAGGTATCATCTCTGAAACAGATTCTACCTTCAGCGGGTCAGGCAGCCTACTACTACCTGAGGTCCTTCAACTCAGACATTTGCCTGCTGCTGAAGGTAGCCAGAATCGACTTGTTCCCTACTCTGTACGAGGCTGCCCAACAGGCTGAAATGGATATTATTTCCATCGGCAGACTCCCGCACAGGGTACAGCCGCCTATTTACCCTGACTTTCCCCGATCCCAGTACCCATCAGCTTCAGCTTCTGGTGCAATGCCGTCTACATCAGGACAGCAACCCCAGCAGCAATGGAATCCAGCGCCGGTCGTAAACCCTTACGGCCCGCCACAAATCCACTATCCGCCTCCTCCTCCGCCGCATTATCCAGCACTCTCTGCTCCCCCTCAGTATGCTCAATATTCTACACCCCCTCCATTGGCTGCATTACCTCCTCCAGCTCAGTTGCCGCCTCCTGAAAACGATATCCAGAATAAAATCCTCCAGGAGGTACGGGCTTTGGCCTCTAGATATCACACCATGTCCAACGACATGACTGTTCTAAAGAAAAAACAAGCCGAGATGGACCTTTTTCCAAGGAGGCCATATCCGCCCCCGGCACTGATAAAAGATCAAGCCCCAGAACGGCGAGATCAGAGGCGGCCCCCTCCGAGAAATGCTGCCATTGAAGACCAACCTGGTACCTCTGACCGGATCAACTGGTGCACCACGTGCAACGACCCGCATTCGAAGGATGACTGCACACTGCACCAACCCTACCTCCAGACCTTGGCCGGCAGCGCCATAGAAGACGAAGAGCTCTACATGATTCTGGGCGACGAAAGCAACTTCGCCGTCCCAAAGGAAGATCCGTTGCTGCCTCCCGTCAAGGAGAACAAAAAGTCTGCAAAATCCGCTGAAAAACCCTTAAAGGTGTACGCCAGAAGAGATAAGGCCCAACCTGTTGGGCTACCACCTGACAAGAGACTATGGCCCTACACAGCCAAAGAGAAGGCTCCTCCGGCAAAGACTCCCGCAGTCAAGACTCCTGTAACGAAAGCTTCCGCGCCTAAAGCTCCCGCTGCTCAGCCTCCAGCTGAAACCAAAGAACAAGCCCAGGAGAAGCTGAGATATTCGTCTCTAACCAAGACACAGAGAGTTGAGGCCACTCAGCAGTACCGGAAGAAGTATGAGCCGGCAAAAGAAATGAAAGGAGCTAGCACCTCGGGCTACAGCATAGTAGACGAGTTGAAGAGGACCCCTGCGAGAATCATCATGTATGATGATCTTCAGCTCCCAGGGCAGGTTGATCTGCTCCAGGAATCTCTGAAAAGCATGAAGAACGGCAAACAAATACAGCCCGCTGTTCTGGTGCAACCTCTGACAGTCTCGGCCACTGGGAAGAACAGACCACCTCCCTTCTATCTGTCATTACGGATACAAGGGTACATAGAACACAACTGTATGGTGGACTCTAGCGCTTCCACGACAGTTATGCCGAGAGCCGTCTGCGACGAGATCAGGATGGAGTACACAAGAAGCAACCAAGGCGTGCTGCAACTGGCGGCACCCCTGTCAAGATAGGTGGTGTCATTAAGGACATCCCTATTCGGCTGCACAAAGCTCTCGACATCGTGGTCATTCAAGAAGTCGTGGTTGTCGACTTGGAACCCTACTTCGGTATGTGTCTCTCCAGGGAGTTCACTGCGAAGTTGGGAGGGTATCCGTCTCTGGACTACTCACACATGGAAGTGCCTTTCAAAGGAAGTAGACTGAAGATCTACAACGAGAAGCCTTCCTCATTCTTAGTAGAGAAGATACCCGGAGAAGAGGCGTCGGACTGCATGGTTCAACTGACGGAGGAAGAACTGGTGGTGGTGGACATGACAGAGCAAGCTCTTGAGCTGCTGCAAGTAGAAGATGAATTCTCCTTACGGGATTTCAACGCCGTGATCGAAACTGAGCAATGTTGCTACACCGTCGTCCAGTCTGAGAGGCTTGACAAGTCGGCCAAAAGAGAAGTGGGACCTGCACCAGAAAAGTTGTGGAAGCTTTTCTTTGACGGCGCACAATGCAAAAAATGGCGCCGGTGTAGGTGTACTTTTGGTTTCTCCAACCGGGATCCAGAAAGACTACACCTACAGGCTGGCTTGCAGCGGTACCAACAACGCGGCGGAGTACGAGGCCTTGTGCTTGGGATTGCGAAATGCGGAGAAGCTGGGGATTAAGCACCTGCAGATCTTTGGAGATTCAGAGTTGGTATGCCACCAGATTACGAATAAGTTGCCCTCCAAAAAGCACTATCTCAAGGCGTACCGTAATCGGGAGTGGGACCTGATGGAGTCTTTCGACTCGTTGAATGTCAAGGCTATATCGCGCGAGAAAAACAAGAATGCTGACATTCTGGCGTCTGTTGGAGCCAGGTACGTTCCGGCTGATGACACTGTCTAGAAGCCGAAGCCGGTCCGTACCATTTACAGGCCTTACAGTGCTCGATAAGGACACCCACTGGCAGGTGTTTGACTGTGACGAGGAGATCGTCACATTTTTGGTTAACGAAACGTGTTCAATCGAAGGTAGAGACCCTGATGACGAACAATATGAGGGATTGATAAAGCTAAAAAATAAGAATGTCCCGAAAGGACTGATTATACTTGAGAGTCTATTTGATCAGAATGACAGAGCAATATCACATCGGATCAAAGTAGACCCGAAGCAGTACTCCGACCTAGAGCTTGAACCTGGAAAATAAATTAAGGTCGAGACAGACTGCACCACAGAGGAAATCGAGCAGATCAGAACATTGTGCGGAGAGTTCCCTGACATAGTAGCCTGGTGCTACCAAGACTTGAAGGGGTATGACAGAGATGTAATCCAGCATACCATTGAGCTAGAAGACGGTGCAAAACCATTCCGGCAGAAGCAGAGGGCTGTGAATCCGAAAATCGAAGCCATGATGAAAGCCGAGCTCTTGAAGATGCTGGAAGCCAAGATCATCTACCCCATCAAGCATTCATCCTCGGTTGCGAACTTAGTTCCCGTGAGGAAGAAAAACGGAGACATTCGTCTCTGTGTGGACTTCAGAAATTTGAATCAAGCCTCCCTCAAGGACCATTATCCACTTCCCCAAATCGATCAGATCCTCCATATAGTTGCTGGAGCCCAGAGATTCTCCCTCCTAGACGGCTTTTTCGGCTACAACCAAATCTGGGTCAAGGATGAGGACCAGCATAAGACGGCGTTCACTACCAAATGGGGAACGTTCGCCTATCAGCGCATGCCTTTCGGCTTATCCAATGCTGGCGCCACATTCCAGAGAGCCATGGACTTGGCCTTCCGAGAGCTGCTCAACAAAGTTATCGTCATCTATTTGGATGACATGACTGTATTCTCTCACAGAAGAGAGAACCATGTTTCCCACCTGCGGCAAATATTTGAAAGGTGTCGTGAATTCGGCATCTCCATAAACCCGAAGAAATCTGTCTTCGCGGTAAAAGAAGGTAAGCTGCTGGGGCATGTCATCTCCGAGAAAGGCCTAGTTGTAGACCCTGATAGAGCAGAAGCTCTCCTCCGTTTGCCCGCTCCAATTGACAAGAAAGGGCTGCAGTCCTTCTTCAGCCAAATCAACTTCGTGCGGAAGTTCATACCGGACTTCGCTCAGGTAATCAAGCCCATGGCCGAATTGTTGAAAAAGGATGCAGAATTCATATGGACTGATGAGAAAGGGTAGGCCTTCGAGGAAATCAAGGCTCGAATTGCACAAGCTCCGGTGTTGATAAACCCGAACTACTCCAAGGACTTCTTCCTGTACGCAATGGGAGAACCCGAGAGTTACGCCGCAGTCCTGACACAGAAGGGAGACGATGGCGAAGAGCGCCCCATAGCGTTCCTGAGCCAAGTGATCCAACCACACGAAGAAAAGTATAACTTTATAGAGCGGCAGGTTCACGCTGTTATGAAATCTCTCCGAAATTTCAAGCACTTTGTCTCCCAGAGCCTAACCACTGTCTTTGTGATACACCCGGACGTCCCAAGTTTCATCATACAAGGAGAGCCGGGTCACAAGAGAGCAGGATGGATTGCGAAAATCCAGGAGTTCGACATTGAAATACAGCCAACCAAAGCTTATCAGAGGCCGAGCTTTGTGCCAGGAGCTGGCCCGAAGCGTAGCAGCACAGATGTCCGCCTGTAAATGGGAGGATCCAACGACTACCACCAACCTAACCAACTCCTTACCAGAGGAGAGTGACTGGACAGATGACCTGGTGAAGTACTTCTGCACTGGGATATGTCCAGACCACCTGAATGCCTCACAAAGAAGAAGGTTTCGGCTAGGTGCACTGAAATATACTCTTCGCCCCGAGGGGCTGTACTTTAAAAATATTGACGGCATCCTGTTGAGGTGCGTCAAGAAAGCATACCAACCCAGGGTCCTTGGGGAATTCCACTCCGGAATGCCAGGGGGTCACCATTCTGCAAGGCCAACGGCCTTGAAAATAATAAGATTTGGGTACTATTGGCCCACTCTCTTTCAGACGCGCATGCAGTCTGTACAAAATGTGATCAATGTAAGAGATTTGCTGGCCGAAATAGAAAAGCACCCCTGCCCCTTCAACCGATCCAAGTCGAGACTCCGTTTCAGCAATGGGATCTGGACTTTATTGGGGTTATTATGCCGAACTCAGGGCACAAGTTCATTCTTACCGCCACCGACTACTTCACACGGTGGGCAAAGGCGATCCCCACAAAGAATGCGGACCAGGAGACAGTCATCAAGTTCCTCGAGAGCCTCATTACCCGCTTCGGTGTCCCTGAGTCAATAGTGACGGACATCGGTCCGGGGTTCGCAGGTGCTGTACTCACTGAGTACACCGGAAAATACGGCATTTATCACAAAATGTCTTCAAATTACTACCCGCAGGGGAACGGTCTCGCCGAGTCCACCAACAAGAATCTGCTGAAGATCATCAGGAGAACAGTAGAGAAGAACAAAAGGACTTGGCACCTGCTCCTGGACCGGGCACTATGGGCGGATAGGATATCTTTAAAAAAGTCTATCAAAACGTCCCCCTATGCGCTCGTATACGGCAAAGAAGCAGTCTTACCTACCCACATCGAAATTCCCGCTCTCTGGATGCTTGATGAAAAGAGAGGCAGCGGGGATCCGGTAGATGACAGACTTTGCCAGCTGCTGCAGTTAGAGGAAGAGAAAAAGTGTACAAGGCCTTCACCAAATACGCTGAAGCAACACAAGGCCGGTTCGCAAAAGGTACCACTGCTCGAGTTTTCAAAATCGAGGACTTGGTGCTAAAGTGGGACTTGCTAAAAGCGAAGTCGGGCAACCACGGCAAGTTTGATGCCCTCTGGGAGGGCCCCTATCAGATTGCCTGGGTGAACCAGTTCAACGCATTTGTGCTCCGGGATATGGAGGGACAGCTCCTCCCCATTCCCGTCAATGGGTTCCACTTAAAAATTTACCGCCACTAAAGGCGCCCAAATGGGCCCTTCCTTGTACAGATTTCCCTTTTGCATTTTAGTTTTTCAGAATGTATATATTTGTTTCAGCTTTCAGTTTTTCAGTTTTCATAGAGCCTAAGCAAAGGCAAAACCCGACTTCGCAGCGAAGTCGGGTGTCGCCCCTTAAACAGTGCGAAGTCCGGATGGAGGCAGCTGAAAAGAGGGCAAAATTGACTAAGTCTGGGTGCGCAACCTGACTTCGACGAAGTCGGGCTGCGCACCATCTAGAGGGCGCAGTTGGGAAAAACAAAACAGAAAACGGCTAAGTGTCGGAGTGCGCGGAGTTTCCGGGCGAAGCCCGAGAGCGCCCCAGTTTCCGGGTGAAGTCGAAGCGTGCCCATTTTCCGGGCGAAGTCGGAGTGCGCCCTGAATTACGGGCGAAATTTGAATAACCCACCACGCCAAGCGTGAAAAATTCCAAGTGTGGGTTCAGGGCGAAGTACGGCACGGAGCGAAGTTGGGTCAACGGGCCAGAGACTCTCTGGTAAAGTGTGCCCAGGCGGCAGCGATGACGTCAACAATTGCACGATGCTCAAGGAGGTTTAATGATTGCACATATTTCAAGAATGATGCATTAAAAAAGCATGGTGCGTTTCGGACCAATGGCTACTAGGGTGCGCTTTTCAAAGATAAACCCATGCACGGCCACCAAAAAATCATAATGCCTCCACCAACTCCAAGTTAACTGCCCTAACTCCCTCCCTCGCGCCATTAATGTTGCAGTCATTGTCTACAAAAAGAACCCTGGCGCAACCAAAAAATTCAAATCGTTCAAGCTGACTTTTTGACTGCAAGGAATAAAGCTGACAAACTCAGAAGCCGTAATTTCTGCCTCTGCTGCTTCGAAAAGGATGGACAAGGGAAAAGCGCCCGTACAGGCGCAATCCAGTGAAGAACGGCGCGAAGCTGAGGAATCACCAGAGTCGAGCGCTCATGAGAGCAAAGCGCCGCAGAAGGACCAGAAAAGAAAATCCCGGACGAAGAGACGCATAGTTGGGCAGACTCCGCCACCACCCGTCAACCACCTGGCCGGGTACAAAGACGGCTCCTTTTCCATCAGCCTCTCCAAACTACGGCTGAACATTGCCAAATGGGCAGACAGGGTTTCGCCCTCACACCACCTCGGAGCTGCATACAAATCGAACCTGTACTGGTTCTTATGCCCCCCTGTTCATCGGTGCCTGAGCTGGTTGAAGCAATTGTACAATATTACAAACTAGCTGCCCGGCAAGTCTGCGACAACAAAGGGAAAGTGTTGTTCACACTTTTCCGGGAGAGCGTCCAGCCAGCGTTCGCCCCAGGGCTGCAGTACGACCCCAGCGCAATTGTCAGAAGAATAAACCTAGACGAGCAGACGAGCCGTTTTACGCAGACGAAGAGGATGAGAGAATTCCTCGACTCGGAGCTGAGGACTCTGCTGGCGGCCGGACAGTGGCCAACTGGCCCCATACCCTTGGACAGATTTGAAAGTAAATATGTCTACATCATCCTGGCGTGGGTCCTGGGCTGCGACTCTGACAAGATAGTACGGCCGTACCAACTGGCGCTGGCAGAATGTCTCCTGCACGGAGAATTTTATGACTCTACAGCGCAGAAGAGTGGAAAGCGCCCGATTTTCTTCGACTGGGCGGACTGGTTGGCATATGCAATTCATTCAAGCCTGGTCAGACTGCAACAGAAGCAGTCAACGGATTTCCGGTTCTGCTCTTTCCTCGCATGGCTGTGCTTATATCACATGCACTACCGGATGAACGTTCCCGACTTGAAGAAAACAAATGAAAAAGGAGAGACGTTGCCAGTGTACGAGTGGACTGACGTTCTGTACAAAAAAGGCTCGTTCTATGAGTTTAACCTCAAATTTCTGTGCCAGGTCATGGGGTTCTTCAACTGCAAGGCATCTCGCCCGCCGGAGGTCATGACAAAATACCTGTGGAACAAAGAGTACGGGGACACCTTCCGGGTGACTCAGTGCATCATAGTGAGAATATACGGATTCAAAGGGAAGCCGTTCCTGCTGCCCTACTTCTGCACTGATCACCAGTTCGGGATGGAAATTGCGCGGCAGATAGATTATGTCGAAGAGGAATTCGGCCAGGGCAAGAAGAAAGGCCATATCTTCCAGTATCCCTTCACCTGGGCAAATACTGAAGTATATGAAATCGGGTAGCACGTCTACCTCGAACGGGAGCTCATGGACATGGGCCTAATAATGCTGCCGCAACGATGGAAATATGACCCGGATGGGGTCAGGGGCAAGTTCACGCACATCTGCCCCCGTGCGAAGATCATGCAGGAAAGAAGAAACAGAACGGGTGCTGACCTAGAATGGCATATCGAGCAGATGCAATCATGGCCTCCATGGCATGAATTCTATTGCGAGGAGGTAGCATACAATCCAGAACGAAACTCGGATCACCGGTTGGAATCCGCAGGTTTCAAAAGATTCCTCGCCAAGGTGGCACCGCTCGACTGGCCACAAAACAAAGTCATCGAATGCTTGAAGATGAGATGCCGCACGCAACACGAAAAATCTAACCGAAGGACGCTGGTCGTCGATGATGAATTTTGGGCCTTATATGACCAACACGCTGACACGTGGCAGCCCTTCGAATTTCGAGATTGCGTTCCCCGAGGCGCAAGAAAAAGGTATTTAAAAAGGTCTTCGTCCCAGCAAACGTCAACTCCGGCGACTTCCAACGCAACTCCGACAAGTAGTCAAGTGGGTCCAATGCAGCCTGCAATTTCTGAGACAGTGCCCGAAAAGGCGCAAAATCCTGAGAAGTCAACCCCTGAGTTGGCCCCTCCAACAGAAAAAGTACCTGCGCTGCCAGCTAGCAGATCGGCTAAGGCGAGCATTCTTCCAGCCAGACCTAGGTACAAGTTCGTCGTAGGGACGTCAACGCCTGCCTTCCCGACATTATCTCTTTCCTCTGGACCAGCCACGGCGCTAGAAGAAAAGAAGAGGAAGAGAGTTGAAAGGCAAAAGCGGCCTAAAGAGCCTGTCCAACAATCAGTCGCAGTACAACTGGAGGCAACAGCGCCAGAAGTCGTCTCTTTGGACAGCCCTGAACCAGAAACTGACAGTCGGGCTGCAAGCATCCCTCCAACGACGGCTCAGGCGGAGCCCGCAAGTACGTCCAATGTTTCTCTTCCCCAAGTCTCAGTCAGCCCTGCCAAAGCCCCATCTCCCATCTCATCAGGGCAAGTCGTAGCCGCGTCTCCCTCTTCCCCGACAACTCAGCCTTCGAGCCCCCCGCATTCCTTTGACCAGTTTGCTCAAGATCCTAACGTCTTCCAATCAGTGTGTCAAACCCTAGAGCCCTCCCCCGCAGCCAGCACTGAAGTGGCTCCTTCGCCGCCGCGTTCCTTACCCCAGCCATCCAAAACCCTACCAGCACCGTCCAGTCAGCCGCCCATTTCCCCTAGGACCCGATCACCCTCAAAAGCGGCTACCCCTTCTAGATTACCTCCTGCATCCCTGTTTGCAGGAAAAATACCACGGCAAAATCCAATGCTAGAGGATCTGGACTTCATGGCCGAACTACAGAGCGTCGATGACCTGCCTTTGGCAGTAAGCTCCTCAGGGTGTTCTCCAGGGCGTAAAACGAAGGAGAGCCGAAGAGATAGCTGCCCCGGTAAAGCGCACAAAGTTTGACCTGGATAGGAGAGTGCTGACAACTGAAAAGTTAATCCTGAAAGTAAAGAAGCCTCTCCGAGAGATGACCAAGGCAGACTACGAGCTCCAAAGGAAGGAGAAAAACTTTGACGACATCAACGAGGAATACGAAATCCGTGGTATTCGTCGTAGAACAGACAATCTCCTCGTCAAACATCTTGAGAGCCAGGAAGCTTTGTTCCAGATGTAGAATAACACAAGGCAGCTTGAGGAGGACCTAGCTAGAGCTACTGCGCAGCTGGGATCAGCGCAGCAGGAGATAGAGGAACATCAGGCTCAGCTGGCCGCCTCTCAGCAGGAGGCCGCAACGCAGAAACAAATAGCTGAACAGCTGTCAGAAGAGAAGACAGCACTGGAGCAGGTTTCACAGCTTCAGAATTCGCTGAAACAGGCGCAGTTGCAGCTAGCAGAGAAAACATCACAGGCGACGGCCTTTTTAAAGAGCAACGCCAAAGAGATGCGGGCTGGTCTGCTGCAAGTTTGCAAGCCCAACCTTGTCAAAGCTGTATCGGTCCTGGATTTTGCGTGCAAGATCGAAGAAATATCTGCCCAGGGAAAGCCTGTGGTAGAGGAGGCCGAACACCAAGCGAGGCAATGGCTGGACCTGGCTAGGAAACTTGAGCAGTTTGAGCGCAAAGGCCTCCAATTCTCTCCTATGTCCCGACTTGCCTCAGAGTGGGCAGATGCAAGGGTAACCTTGCATATTTACTTCAAAAAGACAGAGAAGATAAGGGCCGCCAGAAGGACACTGGACGCCCTAGAGCATGAAAGGAACATTATCCTGGCCCCCTTTCACACTCTGTCCGAGCACGGGTGCCCGAGCTTCGTCAAGGATGGCGAATTTCTGGCCCTTGAACAGGTCAAGCAGAATTGGCTGTCCTTTGAGGCAGATACAGCAGAAATTGATAGCTGGACAGAGCCAATTCAAGAAACTCAGGTCACCCAGATGGTGTCGAAATACTGTAAAATCAACTCCTCCCTAAAGGAGTTAGGAAAAATATTTAACACCATCGACCTGCACACAATCGCTGCATTCCACGCAGCATTAAAAGAGGTCAATGACCTTTCTCCCTTCCAAGCAGCAGTCTGGGACCAAGCCAAGGCTGCATACCAACGCATCAGCAAGTGGGAGGCCGACAGTGGGGAGCATTCAGATTCAGAAGGTGAAACTGAGGAGGCAACTGCTGAAAGCGAACCTGACGAAGAACAGTTGCCCCAAGGGAAGCGGTCAGAGCAGCAGAAGGCAGGTCTGACCGCAGAAGGCAGGGGGAAGGAAGTTCCTCTGCACCCAAAGGATGAAGGCATGGTTCTTTGCGTCGAGGCGAGCTCGACACCCCGCGAGCCGCCAGGAATGTTGCCACATTTGGCACGGGGTGCCATGTTTTCAGTTTTTGTAAGTAGCCTGCTCTTTTCCTTCCTTCTTCTCTTTCCCTTTCTTCATTTCTCTCTTTCTCCCTCTTCTTTGCAGTCTTATTCCTCCCTCTTCCCCTTAAACTTCCCCCAGCAACGTTTCCAGAAGTGTCCCCTGAAAATGGTTAAGTGTCAGGGCGCACCCCGACTTCGCAGCGAAGTCGAAGTGCGCCCTCCAGTTGGAGCGCAGTAGGGACAGTGCGAAGTGTGACAAAACAGGAAACGAGAAAAATTGACTAAGTGTTGGGGCGCAACCCGACTTCGCAGCGAAGTCGGGGTGTGCCCTTCTTCCTGGGCGCACTAGGGAAGCAGTGCAGCAAAAAATCAGCTTAGTGTTGGAGCGCAACCCGACTTTGCAGCGAAGTCGGGGTGCGCCCCTCTTTTGGTGCGCAGTCCGAATGGCAGAGATGACAGCAAAGTACCGGTGCGCAACCCGACTTCGCAACGAAGTCGGGGTGCGCCCTTCGACCGGTGCGCAATTGGGTAAACCAGTCCAAAAATTGAATAAGGCACGGAGGCCTCCCCAACTGCGTTGTTTTCCACCTGCGCAATCCGACAGCGCTCTGATCCCGGGCAAAGTTGGATAAACTGCCTTTCAAGGCAGCATGTGTCACTCATCAACATCTGACAAGTGTCCACTTCGAGATTCGGGCCGAGACATGACCGGGAAAAGGACAAAGCATGGGCTGCACTATCTACGCCAGCTGCCATCATTTAAAGCTGATAAGAAGTTCCATCCGCCACAACTACCCGCACTCCTGCTGACCAAGGGTTTGACCCGACACACCGCCACATGGCTGTACATATTTCAGGGAGACCATGCCACAAGTACAGTCCTGCCAGACAAAAGTCAGCATCAGCAGCTCCTCGGCCGCTTGTGTCAGCTAATGTTTGGTCTGGGACTTTGTGCCCGCGAATGTAATCGGGGGGAACTTGAGGCTATAAATAGCCATGTAATTCATTGTAAGGTGGTGGAAGGGGAATATATTGCTAGGGAACTATTGTAGCTGTGCGTTTGCCTCTAATACAAGCATATACTTGGCTCTGCTTACTGTCTTTTATCTTGTATGTTGCCTCTCCTTGTCATTTCTGCCTCATGTTTCTTGTATCATTTCTTACTGTTGTACTGAACTCTGGACTCTGGTATTTGGTGATCAAGTATTCCTAGAATGCATAGATAGAAGATACATAAGATTAATGATAATTGTAGTTTCAATGTGTGCTTTGTAAAGGAATGCTGTTAGCAGCAGTGATTGATTCGTTGTCGTGCTGCTTATTCCCCCCACCCAACTCCAATCACATTTGGATTCTCTTTCCGCACTTTTATTTCTTTCCCTGCACTCTTATCTTACACCGAAAACCCCACAGGAAGCCGGCCTTCTCCGAAGATTGGCACGGAAGGCATTCCTTCCTTCCGGCCTTTCAATCTGGTGGGCGAATCTGGGCGCAATAACAACAAATCCTATCGTCATGGCAGATTCGTAACCAACACTGACAAGTACAATAGAATGTCTATTTTACTTCTCTAAAGTCATTGCAACCTGCATCTTGTTCGTTTTAACTTCTTTACGTATGCATCATGTCCTTGTGGAGAGGACTTATCAACATTCCTCCGTCAATTGTGCTCCATAAGTCACTCTCCTCCAAGTCTATATTTCTCAAAGTCATCACTCTTGTCTAAAGAGTTGCTCTCATTGACTTCTTGACCCCAACATTGAGATGATGTCTTCGAATCTAAGTTCATGGCCTGCTTGAGGGCCTCTTGATATAAGGTTGTAGGGACCATCTTAATATGTTTTTTATATATAGGAAAAAGTTCCTCCACAAACCATCTCTTCTTCAATCCGTTGAAGAGTTTCTTCTCTAGTTGGTTGATCAAAACTTTCAACCTTTGCTTACAGGACTAAACAGACTTTGTCTCATGATGCTCTAGTTTATAGACCTTTGCAACAGCCCCATCATTATTGTGAAACAACTTGAACCCCTTCTTGAAGGATTCCCACAACTTATGCTAAGTTAAGAACTTATCTTTTGGCAGTCTGGTGTACAAATCTACTACATTTTCACACAATCACGTAAAATAACCTCTTCCAATGTCTGACTGCCATAGCATATACTATCAAACAAATCAGCTATAGTTGCTTTTGTGCTAAAATCTCACCCCACACTTCGCTAGAGGCACCACCCTACAGTTGGTCTCATGTTGGATGTTCATATTGCACATTGTCTGATGCACAACCTGTGTCAATCACATCTAAGAGGATCAACCTTTCTCACCAAATCAGGTTTTCTCTATCTTCAAACTTATCTTCACTTGGCCCTTCTTTAGCATCACTCCCTCCCTTTTACGAGGAAGAGGTGTTGGATTGCAAAACTTGTCAACCACAATTAATCTTCCCATTGTCATCGTCATTTATTTTTCAAAGTGAGATTCCCATCATAACTCCATTGTCACCAACTTTGACCCAACCTCGTACATCATGCAATGACAACAAAATCTAGCATGTGGGGTATTCTCCTTACACAAACATATATACAATAAAACACACAACTCTAGGAGTCCATATTATATGAATAAAATCACACAATGGGAAGAAATCACAAACACATGTAAATCTCGTTAGTTGCAATACATAATGGTTTAGTTAGCATACAACACAAACGATAAATATGCTCGTCATCGAGAACAAACTACTTGATCCTATAGACCACACTTAATGCTTTAACCAAGGTAGAAGGGTGTATATATAAGTAAAACAAAAGACAATAAGCAATTGGCAACTACCATTCTTGCTCACCTACCACCTAACTGTATGTATATATAACACAATTAAAAAACCGCTACATTGTTGGCGGTAAATCTGCCTCTTAGAAAAAAAAAGGAAGTAAAACTTTGTATGCATTGCAAATTATGACAAGTCTTGTATGTTTTTGACAAGTTTTGAAGTTTTGTAAAGCAAAATGTGAAATGAAATTCGCATTAAATTAAAGGTAATTAGCATGAAATGTAAATTGAAGTCCAAATGAAATTAGACGAAATTAGGAAAATGCAAATGAAATTTGGTTTAATAAAAATCAAATTAGACTTTAGAAAAAGTAAAATCGAACCATGGGATGACAATTGAGGGGTGGCAATTGTAAGTAATGCGCTATCCCAAGAACCGCTCGGAATGGCCTGGACAGGCATTATAAGGCCCCCCATTCATTTTTGAACAAGTTGTTCCAAGAGATAGAAGTGAGCATAGAGGGTAAGGTTGATAGCGTTATTGGGGAATGCTAGTTACAGACAAGAGTATGTTTATAAGTCTATTAGTGTCATTTGAATTGGCACGTACTGTAACTACACCTTCTATATCGCTGATTGCAGTGACCATAGAATATAAATGCAGCCATTAATGTGTCTGTCTCATGCATGCGTAGGTTATTGAATGATCATGTTCTTGTTATGTTTTCCTTGTTGTTATTGTAAACTGAATGTTCTGTTAGGATTGAATATGTTATAGGTTGCACAGTACAGTGGGTTTGCTATGGATGGTATAGTAGTGTACGATAATCAATAATTGTTACCAATGAAATCGTACTCGATGACTATGTTATCTTTTACGTTGCCATTTGACAATTATAAGTTCGTACACCACGAGATCAATACAATGGAATTAGAACTTGCCTAATAAGTTTGCATGATGCATTCCTTTGTGATAAGTTGTTGATTGTAAGATCGGAAATTACCCAAAAGAAACAACCATTGATGCTAGGAACGTACAGGAGTTAAATGGATTTTACAATGGCTAAGTAAGTTGTACGTTTAAATGAAATATACATCTTGGTTGAACTGTACATTTGGTTGAACAGTACATTTTGATTGAACTGTACATTTTGGTTGATCTGTACATTTTAGGAAGAACTGTACGATTCGGCGAACGTGCAATCGTGCATTGTACGATTGGTGTCATCGTGAGAATGATTGAGTTGTATGGTCTAAAAAATGTATAGCAGAAACTTCTACAATTGAGTTGATGAACACTTTGATGTTCCATTCTTGAATCTATCGCCACCTCCCTTACTAGGAATACCGCCGCTCATGCTACATACACCATAGAACATTCTATAACATTTATTCCAACATGACACTATATACCATCAACACATTATGTACAACTCATATATGAGTCATTACTTATACATTGGTGATGTGGCTTGTGCAGATGTTCATATGCTCATGTTATCGTTTCCGTGGACATTCATACGATTGTTCATGATAACATGCATGTTTGTGCAAACCAGCACATCTACTAACATTGAGAACCTACGATATGTACAACAAAGCTAAAATAAATATCTTCATACTTCTATCAGTCATAGCTTGTTTTAGGTACTTAGGCTCCAATTATTGGTGTCAAATTTCAATCGACATAGTTCTTTGTGTAATGACTACAAGGGATTCTCCCACTCTAAGAAAGATATTGATAAAGCAAGCAGGTTGAATAGATTCAACACATACTCTAGTAGATTGACGCCAAGTACAAGCAAACACATAAAGCGTCACTTGCGACACCAATACAAAGAATATAAAAAAGGAAACACTATAGGCCACTCGACTATAGGTTGTACACCATCACCAAGCAAGTGGGAGATAACATCTTCAAGCTAAACCTTCCTCCCTACTTGGGACTCCATCCAATCTTCAACGTGGAACTTCTTTGACCATATTTTCCACCTCTGCTAGACATATCAAATGTTATAAAGAAACTTTAGCTTTTGGAATTGAACCATAGTTGCACCACTCCAACAACTATAGATCAAATAGTAGATGCCCAAACCAAAGCACTCAACCTCGAGCAATAATTCTTTTGAGTTGTCAAGATAGGTCAAGTCATTCATCAAGTAGAGTGGTACACTCGCATTCAAATACCAAAAGTGTTCCTTTGTTCAGTTCATAAGTTGAATGCCACCGAATGCATTGCTTCTCTATGAAGGGCAACCAATCTGAATGTAAGTTTGAATGGGCACCAATTGCCAGTGGGTGCCAAAGTCAACTACCACTACCACTAGGGCTGCTAGTTAGATGTTATTGTGGTGCAAAGGGAACATGGATTGTGAATTAACAAACGGCCTCAATTTCTCATAACAATAGGAAGATGAACTGCTTCATCTCCTAACAATGTCTCTTCATGATTTGTTGTACATATTGCATATAAGAACATTGTCTGAACATGAGAAGATTACATCCCTCTTCAGATATTTACAATACAGGCTATGGCATTCCACATTTCTTAGAGATCCATTGTTCAAATCCTCCATATGAACAAAGTCTTTCCATCCTAACTATAATTATTTATCCTTCTTATGCATAATGTATTGCACAATGACAATCCAATGGCCCCAACCAAGCCTGGATCACAGCCTAAAACCTTTGATAGGAGATTTCTTTGTTTTTATGGAATAATATTATAATATTGTTTTGTATTTTCAAGAAGAATGGTGATTCCAAGTACAAATTATCCTTCCCAAGGGAACAAAATGTTGAGGCTGACTCTATAGCCGCTTTGGCTAGCAAATTTATAACACATGAAACATTAAAACAAATTTAATGGTAAAAGTTCATGATGAACTTGTTATTTCTATCATCAAAGACCCAGTGAAAGTGCATACAATCAATGTTAATGCTATTCATTTCCAAGTTCCTTTAGATGATCCCTGGTATGGTGGCACTTTATCCCAGATATCTATATTAACAAAAACTATCGACACTTATCGAAATTTATTAAAACTATCAAAATTTGTCAATATTACTGAAATTTGTCAAATTTGTTGAGGTCGTCAAAGGCATCCAAATTTATCAAATTTGGTCAAATTATCCAAGAACAATACCCACATCATCCATCTCAATAGCATAAAAATATGTGTAAAATATATTTATCCATAGTGATCTTCAAATCCTTGAAAATTTGAGTAGTCTCATCCTCAACCTGTATGTCCTTGATATTCTTTGCTTGAATCTTCTCCTACATACTTGAGGACACGTTCTCGGTTGAGGTCAGTGAGCATGTATTCCCAAAGGTCAGTGTAGATGCAGCCACTGATAGCAAGGGAGACATAGGATTGACTAGTTGACTTCTATTTTAGGAGGCTACCTATGATTTTTAGGCCTAGATGACTCTTCTGCATCCAGGGATTCCTTCTGCACTGGTATTCCATGTTTTGAAAATTCAAACGTCGACCAAAAATTATTTACTGAGAACATAACTCTGATTTCTCGATCTCTAATCTTCACTATGCTTACATATTGTTCTAAGTCATAGCAATCGAGCATTTGCAGTAAGAAGTCCTTGTACTCCTTGCATAGCAATCTCGTTGCACTTGTCCATATCCTTCTTTGTCGCAGCAAGTTCGTAATCCTTGGATTTCATCTGCTCTTCGAAGCTTTGTCTAAGGCCAGCAACTTCCATTTCTGCTTTCTTTATTATCTACATCTCTTACTTATACTAGTTAACCTATTCTTTTTTGGATTGGTGTATCTTCTCCAACGCAACTGTTAACCAATCAATCCAATGTGTAAAAAAATGACTCTTTCTATAAAATGTGTGAAAAAATTAATCTTTATTTCCTTAGGTTCTTGCTACAATTCGGTCTTTAGCCTTCTATGCTTTTTCTTGCATCATGGTGCCAACTCTTCCTCTAACTCCTCACCATCCTCTTCAATCAAGTTCGATCTTCGCACCATTCTTTTGAATCTTACTTTTACTAGAGTAGACTTAGTCATCAGTATTGCATTCCTCCATCAAAGTACCATGGGTTCTTCTAAGAACTTTCTTGGAGCATTTAGTCCTGAAAATTCCATTTTGGCGAAAGCGACTACATTCAACATTATTCTAATGGCGTGGAATCGAAAAATTCTTAGTTTTCCGCCTAAGGAAATTCTTCATATATGATGCCCAGTTGTATTGTACACCTTTCACAATGCCATGTACATACTAAGCTACCCATACATGCATTTCTGGCGACCTTGTTTCTCCTGACAACTTGGACATCACAATGTTCATGACACATTGCAGTTCGTCATTCTTCAACTAGCTCTACTTAATCTCATGACTTTTGTGACCGAAAGTCTTATTGACTTCCGTGACCTTGTGGATTGTTCTATTCCACTCTTCTGCATCCAAGGGTTCCTTCTGCACTGGTATTCCATGTTTTGAAAATTCAAACGTCGACCAAAAATTATTTACTGAGAACATAACTCTGATTTCTCGATCTCTAATCTTCACTATGCTTACATATTGTTCTATGTAGCAGGTTGGGCAATCATTTCTTCTCTACTTGTATCTTTGCCCACTGTTCTCGAAAACTAATTCTCCCACTCATGCATTGTTCATCATCCCTCTTGGTTCTCTATCGTACACTAACTGTGACGATTCAATCAGCCTGTCGTCTTTTATATGGCCAGTACTTGTACAGAGGCCCCTACATTCATATGACATCCTTCCTTTTTCATTTGTACGATAGTCTTCTCCGGTCATACAACAGCCTTCTTGCGTCCATATGACTTCCATAGCAGTCATTCTCAATTTTGTACAGCAATTTCCCTTGCACTTGTAGGCATCTCCTTCGCAATCTTTCCTTCTCTAGCAATTTCCCTTGCAGTTGCAGGCATCTCCTTCGTAATCTTTCCTTCTCTACACCCTTCTACGAAGGCTTCCTCACTAGGCCATCTTTCTCCTCGGCTTGTTCAACTGTACAACACCTTCCTCTACCTTTCCTTATACAAACCCTCGAATCCCTAGACAACAACTTTGATCGAAGCTTTTCAATCAAAATTTTCCTTCCGTGCTTAACTCAATACAGGGGTTTTGAAAAATTTAAGCATTTTTTCTCAAACTTTATACAGTGTTTCCTTCATTTCTCTAGGTCTTTAATTTTGCTTTCTCCGCATAGGATCCTTTGCCCTAGCTTCGTCTTTCCTCCGATTTTCGTATGACTGTACAGTCATCTCTACACCTGCAAATTCTTCCTTATTCACTAATTTGTTGCGGTTTCTTCTCCAATATTTGGCTGCAACTTCTACCTTTTCGCAATGTCTTTTCTTTCTCCAACATCTTCTCCTTGACGATGTCTCCCCTTCCTACATACCCTTCCATTCAAATGCACCTTCAATGTTTTATTTCCTCCCATTTTATCGTAAGATCTTTTTCCTCGAATGGCATGGGTAGGAGGGTGTCTCCCCTTCCTACATACCCTCCTACCCATACATTAACTCGAATGGCGTCTGATTCGTTGTTGGCTTAAATGTCGTCCTATACGCCCACAAGATTGATGGCTACTTCTCCCAATCTGCTCTTCTATCCCACAGATCTTATACATAATTGACACAAATTTTGTTCATCGCTTTCACCTGCCCATTTGCTATCGGATAATACGGACTTGCTATCGGATAATACAGACTAGACAGCAAATGCAAAATCTTGAATTCAGTTACCAGCTTCTTGATTACTTCGTTCACAATATGACCTCCTCTGTCACTTGTCAATTGAAGCGGAATCCCTAATCTGGTGATCACTTGTTCATATAAGAACCAAGCTATACTCTTCGTCAAATTATCCTGTTATGCCCTTTCCTCTAGCCATTTTGTTAGGTATTCGATCGACACTACTATGTACTGACACACCTCCTCTGCCTTGTTCTTAGGGGTCCAACAAAATACAAGCCCCATTTCTCAAATGGCATAGAGTCTCTTCGTAATTGCTTCCCCTCTCTTTCGCATGTATCACATGCTTTCACAAACTCGTGTGCATCATGAAAGAGAGTGGGCCACCATAACCCTGCCAGAAGCACCTTCCTCACAGTCACATTTAGTCCCATATGCCCTCCAACCAGTCCTTAATGAGCTTCTCTCAATGTTACCTTCACTTCCTCTTCCATTCCACATCTCAGTATTCCCTCAAGTCCCATTTTATAGAGCAATCCCACTGTCAACTAAAAAGATGTTGCCTTTATGATCACCTTTTTCTTTTTTGTTGTCAGTATCTCCTTTGGCAACTCCTTTATGGATAGATATTCTCCAATTATCTTATACAATGATTGTATAGCGCTTATGGTAAACAACAGAGCATCAAGGAACTCGTCTTACACTCCTACAGGTTCTCCTGAGCAAATCCTTGACAATTGATCCACTATTACATGTCTCTTTCTAGATTTGACCACTATCCAAAATACAAACTCTTGTAACGTGACAAGCCACCTGCTAACTCGTCTGTGAATGGTCGGTTTGTTGATCAAATACAACAACGCCTGATGATCGACATAAAAGTTGAAAGGATTGGCTAGCAAATAGTGCTTGAAGTTCTAGACAACATACACCATCCCTAGCACTTCCCTTTCAGTTGTGTTGTTTCTCTGCTTTGGACAACAACCGACTTGCAAAGTAGATAGGTTGGTCTAGCCTAAATTGCCCCTCCTAGGCCACTGCACATCCAATGTGAAATTCCTTATCCCAATCTAGATACCAAAATGGACGTACATACTAGCTTTGCCTTCAACTCCTTGATGCTCCTCTGTCTACCTGGAAGTAACATTCTTTCTTATCAATGAATCTAATAGCAGGACACATGAGGAAAATTCCTAATAAACCTTCAATAATATCCTATGGGTCCTAGAAAGATCTTAAAACAACTCACGTCATGTGGTTCTTGAACAATTCGGCGAAGCACTTGATTCATTCTCATTGATTCAATATAAAGAATTTACAAAGCAGTTGAACCAACTAGTTGGTTAATCAACGAATTAGAGATCGCCTACGAGCGATTATTTTGCAATAATGAAATACAATAACAATATATGCTATATGTTAACATCCCCCCGTATTACATTATTGGCAAATTCCAATCGTATCTCGAAATTTTTCATATTTGATACGTCCAAGTGCTTTGGTAAAGATATCTGCAACTTGTGCATCAGTAGAAATGTATTGAAGTTGTATATGGTGCTTTGGAACTTCATCTCGAATAAAATGACATCTGGTATCAACATGTTTGGTACGTTCATGAAAAATTGGATTTTTGACAAGATTCAAAACACCTTGATTGTCGCAAAACAAATGAAGTGGAAGATTCTTTGGAAGGCCCATGTTTGTAAAAATGCGACTTAACCACATTATCTCGCAGACTGCTTCACTGGTTGCACGATATTCTCGCTTCGTTGAAGATAGAGCAACCACATGTCTGTTTCTTCTTGTGCCATGAGATTGGTCCGGACCCGAGATGAAAAACATATCCGAAGTGGATTTACGATCATCAAGAGATCCAAGCATAATCCGAGTCTGTGTATCCAAGTAAGAAAAAATTATTATTCTTTCTATATTCCGGACCATAATTTGTACTACCACGAACATAATGAAGAACTCTTTTTGCTGCTTTCCAGTTGACTCATCTTAGGCTCTTGCATGAATCTTGAAAGATATCCCACAAAGAAACCGAGATCTGGCCCGGTATTTGTCGGATATAGGAGACTCCCAATCAAGCTGGCGATAGCGAGTTCCATCTACCGAGGTGACTGATCATATCGAGATAACTTAAGTCCTTGCTCCATTGGAGTTGCTTTGGACTTACAATTAGTCATCCGATATTTTTCTACTAAAGTCTTGGCATATTTCTTTTGTGTTACTCGAATATGAAACTGTTCTTGAGTAAATTCTAAACCAAGACAATAGTGCAGAAGTCCTAGATCTGTCATTTCAAATGATTGCTTCAAGTCATTTTTCACTAAGCCAATCATACTTTCTGAGCTTCCTGTGATGATCGGATCGTCTACGTAAAGTACAAGAATCACTATATCGGAACCATTTCTCTTGATATAGAGATTTGCATCTGAAGGACTTCTTTCGAATCCATGCTTGCACAAGGTGACTGTCTATCTTGATATACCAAGCTCGAGGAGCTTGTTTTAACCCATACAAGGATTTAATCAATTTGCATACTTTTTGTTCTTTCCCCTTTTCTACAAATCCTTCTGGTTGAGTCATATATACTTCTTCTTGTAAGTCACCATTCAAGAAGGCACTTTTAACATCCATCTGATGTAATTTCCACCCAAACTGAGCTCCCATGGCACAAAGTACACGAATGGTAGTCATTTTTGCAGTAGGGGCAAAAGTCTCTTCATAATCTATGCCTTCTTTCCGAGCATATCCCTTTGCAACAAGCCGGGCTTTATGCTTATCAATAGACCCATCTCGCCTTATACTTCACTTTGAACACCCATTTGCAGCCTATGGGTTTCTTTCCTTTTGGCGGGATCGACTAACTTCCAAGTATTATTTTTAAGGAGAGATTGATGTTCTACATCCATGGCCTCTTTCCACTGTGGTTCATCAAGTGCAGATTGAACTGTTGTGGGTTCGTTTGTATTCAATGTAGACATATAAATTTTTTCTCCATCCGTCTCTTCCTCTCTATCATTTTCTGTACCCACTGACAAATCATCAAAGTGTTGACAAAGTTCATCAACCTCTGAAGTAGATTCTTCTGCTTTCATCTGTTGAGTCATACTGCGAGTACATGGCCTATCAAGAGATAGATCTGGAAGGGATTTCAACTTAGCATCTCTCAAAGTGCTAGTATACCATTTTGGAACTTTCTGTTTTTGTTGTGGTTGATGAACCTTCTTCTTAGGCTCTTCTTCATCTAGGTATACAGTTGTGGATGTGTCTTTTGATGTGAGAGCTTCATCAAATATAACATCTCTACTTACATGTGTCTTCTTGGTCTTAGGATCAATCAATCGATAACCTTTTGAGTACTCATCATAGCCAAGAAAGATACACTGCAAGGTTTTCTCATCCAGCTTTCTCCTTTTTTCTTTTGGAATGTGCATGAATGCTTTACATCCAAACACCTTCAGATGAGCAATGGAAGGTTTCCTACTACTCCATGCTCCTTGTGGAGTCTTCCCTTGTAGAGCTCTAGTGGGTGCTCTATTTAGGAGATATGATGTTGTATTTACTGCTTCTGCCCAATATTGATCCTCAAGTTGTGCTCCTTTTAGCATACATCGAGCCATTTCCATAATGGAACGATTTCTTCTTTCTGCAACTCCATTCTGCTGAGGTGTATAGGCTGTAGTCAGTTGTCTTTTGATCCCATGTTTCTTAAGAAACTCTGAAAACTCTTCAGAGGTGTATTCCCCCCCTCGATCTGAGCGGAGGGTTTTGATCAAACATCCCGACTCCTTCTCAACAAGTTTCTTGAACTGTTGAAAGTAGAGAAATGCTTCTGATTTCAACTGAAGAAAGAAAACCCACATCCTCCGTGAGTAATCATCAACGAATAGTTGAAAATACTTTTTCCCACCATAGCTGGTTGGCATAGGCCCACACAGATCGGTATGTACCAGCTCTAAAGGTTTTGCAGCTCGAGAGGAGCTTGCTTCAAAAGGCACTCGATGTTGCTTCCCTGCTAAGCAATCCGAGCAAACCGGTAAGATAGATGAGAGGGGTGGAAGACCTGTCACCATCCCATATTTGTGTAATTCAAGCAAATATCCAGAACTGAGATGCCCATAACGTCGATGCCAGAGAGAGGTGGCCTCTTTTGTAGTTGCAGCCAAAGCAACATGGGAAGAGGATATAGCATCGAGAATAAACAAGCCATGTTGGTAAGATCCAGTTGCTACATGTTTACCACTGTGTGTGATAAAACATCTCTTCTGGCCATTGACAACTCGAAACACGACTTCCATGTTTCTATCCAACATTTGTGTGACTGAAAGCAGATTATTGGCTAAGCCTGGAACATAGAGAACCTTTTCAATTTGACAATTACCATCGAGGAGAGACACGAAATATCCCCTTCTCCTTTTACTTGATATACCTGATTGTCGGCAATTGTGATCGGCTTACCCTCTTTTTCCACAAACGTATCAAACCAGGATTTATCCCCGGTCATGTGTTTGCTAGCTCCTGAATCAATATACCATACTGCATCTATCTGGGAAGACGAAGTATGAGTCATGAGCACCTTGTGTGCTCGTTCAAAGTCAGAGTCTGAATCGGACTCAGGAGAATGTGAGTCTGAGTTGGACTCAGCATAAGCAACATGGCCTTTAGATTGCTTATGCTTATGGTATTTTTTCTTGTGCTTGCCCTTCTTTTGGGAACCTCTTTCATTTGGTTGCTTGTTTTTGAACCAACATCTGTTGGTGTCATGGTTATTCATGTCACAAATTTTGCAATATTTTGTATCTTTTTGCTGAGGTTGCTTCCCTTTTCCTTTGGAAGAAGTACCTCCTTTTTGAAACTGGCCTTGCTGTTTACCACTTTGTTGTGTGGAAAGAGCATTATCTGGCATGTCATCTTTCTGGACCCGAGTTGCCTCCTCAATCCGAAGCAAGTTTACCGGTTCCACAAATGAGACTTGTCTACCGGAAACATTGAGAGAGGTGATCAACATCTTGTAGGAACTTGGTAATGCTCTCAAGATAACAGAATTCAAGACATCATCATCCACAGGTTTTCCCATAGCATTCAATTTTGCTTTCAAATCTGCCACTCTGCATAGAAATATGTCAATCTGTTTCTCCGAACTCATCTTGAGATTATGTAGTTGAGTTTGAAGATGAAGAATAGTGGATTGATTCTTCCCTTCATATACTGTAAGCAAAGCATCCCAGGCTATCTTACTAGTTTTTGCATCACAAATATGAGGCTGCACCTCATCTGTGGTAGCAAGTAAGATAAATACAAGACTCTTCTGGTCTTTCTTATCCCAATCATCTTGATCTGTTCCTGTTGATGAAGGACGTTTTTCAGTGCCATTCACTACATCCCATAAATCTTCCAACTGAAGTATGGCTTTCATCTTTGTCTTCCATGGAACAAAGTTAGGACCTTTCAACAATTGAGAATCTGAGAGATACTTATGAATTGTGGCCATTATGAAGGTTCCTTATATCACCAATTGGTCTCCCTTTCTTTATACCTGCCAGATCGTTATATTGTAACCATTCAATATACACCCGCCCTTACGTGAGGGAAACTATAGGTATATAGGAACAATATACTACTCAATATGTACTCGCCCTTACGAGAGGGAGACTATAAGTACATATGAGAAGCACAATATATTGAACATAGGCGATACTGAAAGGGCATCGTGTTGTTAATGACACCTACCATAGAAAGTTTTATTCCGCATGCGTGGGGCGTAACTTCCCCTAAACACTTTGGAAAAAAGAGCTTTCGTCAGGATTTACGCCTAACAACAATCACGATGTGGGTATGAAATGAGAAATAAAAAACTGGTTTGCCTTATTTCTCCCCGACGATTTATAGAGAACAAGCTCAGACGTCGTTGTTGCAGCTATATTAGGCGGCGAATACAGTAGTCCAAAGCACGACAACATTACCTATAAGTGTGGACCAGAGGTATCTCAAATACCGAACACTGTTGTGCAATAAATTGCACAAATAGGGTATAAATTTGGGGTCTTATGTTTTGTTTTTAATTTATGATTGTGAATGCAAGAAAACAAAATATTTAAATGCAAAAAAACAATCATAAATGCCCACAAATTGATAGCTCCTATTACCAATCTAGCAATTATTCTGCCAAATGGCTTGATTTCCCCCTTTTATCTGACAATTTTGCAAATGAACCATGTGAAATCTGCCCCCCGTCAATTTGCAAAATTTGGCAGAAAATGAGAAATGAATACCTGAAAAAAAATTGAGCCTCCAAGGCGTCAATTTTGCTGCTGTGGGGCGTCAATATGTCCTTGCAGGCGTCAACTGGCAGTATTCGGCGTCAAAAAACGCGTTTCAAGTGTCAAGGGCGCCGTGCGGGCATCAAGGGTGCCGTACAGGGCGTCACTGGTGCCGTGCGGGCGTCAACTGTGCCGCGCGGGTGTCACAGAACTGCTGCGACCGTCACAGAACTGCTGCGGGCGTAAAAAAAAAACAACCGCCGTCACATAACCCCCGAAGAGGTTTGAACCCACGATCTGTCACCAAACAACGTCCGCACTTGCCACGGGAGCCAGACGGCCCGACGAAACCAAACATACAACAGGGGCTAAAAGAAGTGTGTTGCGGCCTGGGATTTCAAAAAAAAAATAATCCCACATGACCTGTGCGGCCACTGTGGGAGATTTTAAGTTTGGGGGAAAGCAGTTAAGCTTTCGGTTGCCTTCGGGCAACCAACCCCACCCTTTTTGGCCTCCGCAACCGCCGTGCGTCCTCCGTCTGCCTCACGCACCTTCGTCTGACTTGGCCTGCGTCTGGTCAGTCTGCTGCCTTTCGTCAGTCTGCTATCGTCCGACTGCTGCCTTTCGTCCGGTCCGCCTGCTATCGTCCGACTGCTGCCTTTCGTCCGACTGCTGGTCAACACAGGTTCCATTGGCTGTCCTTACATCCGTAGCTCTGATGCCATGAACAATTCGGCGAAGCACTTGATTCATTCTCATTGATTCAATATAAAGAATTTACAAAGCAGTTGAACCAACTAGTTGGTTAATCAACGAATTAGAGATCGCCTACGAGCGATTATTTTGCAATAATGAAATACAATAACAATATATGCTATATGTTAACAGTTCTTCCATATTCACAATGACGCAAATCTTATTAGGATCTGTTTTCAACCCTTATTTGCAAACTGTGTCCCAATATCTTGTCGTATGGCAAACTATGTCTCAACATTTTTCTAGATTTAACACTAAGCGAGCATTCATGAATTCTTCAAGTGCTTGCAAGTGCTCTTCGTTTTTCCCATACAAGGAGCGATCATCTAGGAAAGTTTTGAACATCCCTGTTGACATCTGCTCAAATATATACAGAATAATCCTCTGAAATGTGGCAAGGGCATTACACAACCCAAATGGCATTCTATAATGTGTAAATGCCATTCTCTACAACAAACGTTGTCTTCAAATTGTCCTCCTCCGTAACACACATTTGATTGTAGCCGAAAAACCCATCCAAGAATGAAAAGATTTCATGTCTAGCTACTTCCTCCAAGATAAAATAGGTAAAGGGGATTGGGAAGGGATCCTTTACTATGACAACATTTAAACTTCTAAAGTCTACACATATGCGAATTCTATTTACTTCTTCAAAGAAATTACAATCAGTAATACCCACTCGCTCATCGTAACTTTGAAGATTACACCAACATCCAACATCTTCTCAATTTCTACATTCACAACCCAAATGGCATTCGATAATATGTGTAAATGCCATTCTCTACAACAAATGTTGTCTTCAAATTGTCCTCCTCCGTAACACTCATTTTATTGTAGCCGAAAAATCCATCCAAGAAAGAAAATATTTCATGTCTAGCTACTTCCTCCAAGATAAAATCAGTAAAGGGGACTGGGAAGGGATCCTTTACTGTGACAACATTTAAACTTCTAAAGTCTACACATATGCGAATTCTATTTACTTCTTCAAAGAAATTACAATCAGTAATACCCACTCGCTCACCGTAACTTTGAAGATTACACCAACAACCAACATCTTCTCAATTTCTACATTCACCAAGGCTGCGTACTTAGGGTTCATTCTATATGGCCTTCTCCTTACTAGTAAGTCTCCTAGAATCAATTGAAACCTATGTACACACAACTTTGGAGATATCCCATTCAAATCCTTATATGTCCATGTGAAAATTTCCTTATATTGTAGGAATATTTGAAAAGTTGTTTCTTTCAACATTGGATCTCATTCATCTCGGCAATGGATTATGTTTAGATCTTTACTTCCCAAATTTACCTTGACCATCTTTGGTCCTTCATACTTAATGTTCTTTAGTTCATTCATTGCTTTCACCACATCTACCGAGTGTGCTAGTTTCTCGTCAATTACATCACTGATTGTATATTCTGTAAAGTCCTTGGGAAATGTCCATTTTTCTTCCTCTTATTCCTTTATTGCAGTTTTATTGCTACTTTCAGCAATTTCATCGTGGATTTCTTCAGTCTCTGCTTATGCAGAGGCAGGTGGGCTGAAATATTTCTTATTCCTCCATTTGCCAATGGACGAGCCCACCATCTGATCAATTCTCATCTTCACTACATTCCTCAAGGTACAACATTTTGTTCTCATTTGATTGCAAAAAGTCTAACACAAAATTTTAAACATATTTTTCACTTTTTCTTTTTCTGGGAAGCTGTTTTGCTGCCTACAGAACCTTGGTCTCCTCCTTGAATGTCAAGGAATTTAACCGATTAAGCTCATACTAATTGATTCCTATGAAATTATGAATAAAGAATTGGATTGGAGATATTTGCCATATTCAATCCAGTGTTTTATCAATGGCCTTCTAATATTGGCCATCCAACTAACAATTACTTTAGATTTCCTGACTCCTAGAAGTCCATTTAAGTTCAAACTCTTTTGGTTCCAAAGTCCAGATATTTATAAAATAATAGTCAATTGGTGGAAAGAAGGAGAAGACATTCAAGGTTCGAAAACAATATTTCAAACAGTTCAAGAAGTCTAGTTAGCGCAAGATCAAAGCAATGGAATAGATAAGTTTTTCCCAACATTATTTAAAATACGAGACAAACTCGATCTTAGTCCGCAAAAAGTCTTATAGGACGGAATCACTTCTAGCGCACAGAAACTTGAAAATCAGCAATCTAAACAATTAAATGATATTGAAATGTAAAAGGAAATATGTTGGAGACAAAAAACAAACCAACCATCCATCTTGAGATGGTCATTTAATGTGCAATGTGTTTGGTGTCATATACCAAAACTTTCCTGGGAAATAAAGGGGCCAAGTCAAAGCAACACCTAGGTGTAAAAGGGGATTAAGAGGGAAAGCAACTGAAATACTAGAAAGAGATACATATATTGATGAAAAGGGAACTAATAAGGTAAAATGAGCCAGCACTTACCTTGTGCAGGGTTGAAAACTTAAAGTAACACTGAGTCAAAAAGTAAAAGGAAAAACTTTCCCTCCCTTCCAAAACCCAAGAGACACAACCCAAGATCATTAAGGACCTTATAAATACCTTGATAAAAGGCTCAAGATATTTGAATGCCCAAAGCTCATTAAGGAACTTACAAATGTGTTGCCACCAGATTCAATTAAACCAATTCAATGCCATAGTATCATGTGCAAGTGAGATTCTACATTGGTGGAGGCACAAGATATTTGAGGACCAATTAAAGCATTTCAATGCCACAGTATCATGTGCAAGCGTAAGTGAGATTCTACAATGGTGGCGACACAAGATATTTGAAAGGACTTTTTCTGTATAACATGACAATAGATCTATTGTAGATTTTCCTGTATGTCAGATTGGTAGCTGGCTAAAAGACTGCCCATTGTAGGAGATTGAAAAGACAGCCAATTTAGAAATGATGTTGTCATTCCCTACTTCAGAGTGAAATTCTAGTCCTGCTACAAGCTGCAAATCTGCTACACACAACCAACATAAGGAGTTGAAGTTTGTAACAAGAAGTTGGGTTCCTCTTTCGCCATGTCTTTGTATACACTTGTGTCATTAAAATAATCGTTCAATTGAGAGCTCCTTCTGAACTTATAAATAGCTGTCATAATTTTACCTTTAATGGCTCCTGTTTATGTGACCTAAGTTAGAATATGCTTGAGAATATGGATCTGAAGATGATGGCAATCTTTATTAATTCACAAAAGAATAATTCCTCATGCTGTTACAAAAGTGTCCTCTAATGGTGTTGAACTTTGTTTTTTGTTCCTCCTGCAACAGTAGCAGTAATACACTGATTCTCAGTCCTGCATACACATGACTTGGCTAAATTAACTTACTACCCATAGGCTGGCTTGGATGCTAGACTAAAATTAAATTCAGGGCTTATACATATAGTTGCACTTGGATATTTCTACATGATTTATTTGTACAAATGGTTTTGTCTTGGATTGCAAGCTATAAGCCTATAAGGTGAGTGCATGGGTAATGAAAAATTACAGCTATAGTTTATAAGCATAATCCTTGTTTCTGTTGACACAGGACCTCTTTTTGGTGCCCCAGTAGCAATGTCTAATACAAGGTCTCAGAGGCAATAAGGACGACCCTCATGTCTATATAGAGTTATTGATAGGAGTGGACCCCATCTGTGGATAACCTTGGATGGAAGTTCGCTTGAAATGTTCTTGATGTTCATCTCTATATTCCTCTTAGGTCTGCAGTTAGGGATTGGCTTTGCACACTAAATCTTTATATAATGGCTGATAATGTTTTCATGGGTCTAGACAAAAAAAAAATCAATGTAGACCAATTATTTTATAGTAAGACCTCCGATTGACCCACTTGAGAGGTTCTTAGGTTGTAAGGGCTTAAGTATTTGTAAACCAAGAAATGTCAATCAAACCAAAAACATAAGCTGACACTCATTCTGTTTTGTTGAAGCAAATCTTGATAGTTAACGGTGTCCAGAAATACAATTTTGAGTGCTCTATCATTAATTTGAGGTTCTACAGCAAACATGAGTGTTGCACAACGCATTTGGCTCCTCCAGTAATCATGGTAATTTGTATTATGTTAACATCACTGTCCCTCTCCCCTTTCTTCAATGGTTGCCTCCATCGAGTTATTGTGGACATTAAATGTTATTCCAGAGTGTATTTATATTTCCTATGGGTGTGCATGCCCATTATAAAATTAGCCTTTGCAGTATTTTGAGAATGACTACTTTCAGAGAAGATTCTCCCTTTCTCATTTTCCTTTCTTCCACCTCCATCCTCCACTTTAATTCTCACTTGTGCCTCTTAATAATACAATATGAATTGCAATATGAAGTGCAGAAAACATAAACAGTGATTGATTGAAACTCAGCCTCATAGGCAACATTTGTGGTGGCTACCTGCAGAGAAGGGTGTTGGCATACTTTTGCTAATGTTATCTCATAAATTAATTAATATTATTTACATAATTCCTGCACAACTGAAGAAAAGGCTTTTCTAATAGATTCTGAACATTAAAAAGCTTCATGATCAGAACCAGATATGTTCCATCTCACTGACCACAAAACAAGACGTATAAGTTTATGCAGAAAGCCAATGTAACCTTAAATAATAAGTAAATAAATAACTTTGGCAAAAAGCAATAGAAAGAGAAATGCTTTACAATTGTCAACAAGGGATGTGATTAAATGACACAAGATTCTTAAAAAAGGATTTGTTAAAAGGTAATACAATAGTGTTACCTCTCCACAATTCCAGCTATTGTTATGGTCCTCCCCATCATTATTGTCCTCTCCATTTGCCACATTATGCTTGTGATTGTATGATACAAGATCTGCCAATGAAAATCCATCGTGGGCACACACAAAGTTGATACTATGCCATGGTTTCCTGCCTCCTTCCTGAAGAATAATACTTCATGTAAGACAGAGAGACACCGTTCCATGAACAACAAGACAAAGTTAAATATAAGCAACAGTGTTAGACAAATTTTGTAGGATACAATATATTGTTTTCCTTTATTGAGTGGTAGCAATGAGAGACAACCAAGCTTCCCCTACTAGCTAAAATAGGAGAGATCACACTCTACTAGGGCCCATACTGAAAGGACATTGCACCTCATGTAGGCAATTGTTTTGTCATTGTAAATATCATAATAAATTTAGTGTTAAGAATGTAATAAATTATGGATTAAATGAATTTAGTTGTTATGATGTGACTGTGAACTATTCTACTTTGTATCTTGTGTGGGATGGTTGTCTGTCATCATCGGCTGGATTGCTGTCATCATCAACTGTTGCCACCAACTTCTGTCAGTTGTGTGTGTGTTGACTTGGGAATCTCCACCCTTGACCTTAGCACTAAATAATTAAGTAGTTAGGGCTGCATTTTAGATACATGATAATGTTCATAATGAGATATTCTATTCCCCTTGTTATATCCATTGTGTATTGATATGATTTTGTCTTATTGTTATTGTTATTTCATAGTCCTTTATAGATCTAAGATTTGAGGTCCAAGTCTAGGGTGTGTTGATTAAACTCACATTTAGAGGGTCCAACCTATTTTACTTCAGCAATTTATCTGATCTAAAAGAACAATTCTCCAATGTATTGTTCAGGTTGAGTTTGGTGTTCATCATCTTTGTCTTGAGAGCATCTTCAGAATTATTTTTCAGCTTCATTGCCTTAGATCCATGGGTGACTGTACCTCAGGCCAGAAGAGATACCCATATTTGGTGCTTAGCTCTTGAGAATCCATTACCTCTAGGGGCTCCTTTGGTCCTCATCGTCAATAGTACTCGGAAGTTATTTCTCTTCTTCAATCAGTTGGCATCTCCATAGATCAATTACCTCCTTTCAAATACTCTTTAAATGCTCCTCCTTACCTTCTTCCTGATAAAAGGGTAATTAATCAACCAATCAAAGATGATGTTTATCGACAATTTATTCAGATCACTTGGGTCGCTCCATCTCAACCTCTTAGTCCTAGGTTTTCATTAGGATTAAGAATGGCATTGTTACTCATCCTAATTATATTAAGTGACATTGGATACAACCTTAGGATTCCTCTTGGTCAACTTAGAGTACACTAAAATTAGTTGTTGGTGGAGACAAACCACCAAATTCCTTGAGAGGATAGGGTATGTCGTCTTTCCTCTTCGAGAGGAGGAGACTGGAGAACATTTCATCTTCAGGTGTTCTATCTATTATAAGATTCAAGGGAGGTACTGCTGCTTGTATAGAGACTCAAGTGGATTGCTTGCCTCTTTTTTCACTTATCCTAACCAAAGATGCTTCTCTTTACCTCAAGGAAGTTATTACTATTCGCTGTCATCAATAACAGGGGAGACAAACTACTACTCGACTAATCACCTCATTCTTTCACTCTATCTTTGTAGTCAAGAGGAATAAGCCCTCTTTGGAAGATACAACTATCCAAAGTATTAATGGCAGATTTGTGTGCCCTTCTCTCCATCCAAGAGTGGCTACTAGGGCTTCAGTTCTTTCTTCTTGCTTGGGAAAGGACAAGACTGCAGTTCTTCAACATGAGATTTCGGGCACCCCTCACATACCAAGGAGTTGTAGACAGACCCAGCTTACTAGTTTATTATCCTCTTCTATTGGTTCCACAGTCGTGCATGATAGAAGAGTCTTGAGGAGTCAAACTCCATGTCCTCCCAGGATAATCCAACCACGCCCTCTTAGTACAGGCCATTCTCCTAGGAGCATCAGTAGATCCTATATTGGCCCTTTTGGTATAGTTGGTGATGCAACTGTGCTTCTATTTGGATCCATTGTTGTTCCTTTCTATCTCTATTATACCTCAACTTCTATATCTCTCTTAATCATGTTAGAGTTTATCATTTTGGGTAACCCTTGAGGCTGTAATTTTATGCCATACAGTTGTTCCACTTTAGAGTAGTTTACACTAGATTCTTTACGCTTGTTTAGCTTGCTTCGCAGTACTTTGTGGTCACTACCATAGTTGAAAAACTCCCAACTTGCGATAAACTTGACACCCCCTTTTGAAAATTTTATGAACAACTCATGGAAAAACTCGACAAAACCTTGTCATCGTTCATTTTGTTTCAATTTTCCCAAATTTAAATTCTAAGTATTATACTAGGAAGAGGTGACAAGCAGAATCAGTTTGGTATAAGAATAAAAGAATGGCCATCAACATTGAACATACCAGATTTTTAATCAAATGCAGCGACAAAAATTTTGCCTATTTCATTAATTAATCTCTTTCCCCAAGGGTACATGGAACTATTACGAGATCTCTATTTTTCTATTGCTTTTAAGAACTTAAGCTTACCATAAATACCATGGTCACACTTTCTTAGAGATTTATGTGGATGTAGTAAAAATTTTGAAACTCCTCTAAATAGAAAAAAGACATTATATTAAAAATTATTAATATGGAAATTTTATAAAAAAAAAGTTCATAGTCGAAGAGAAGCAAAATGCAAAAATAAGACCAAATGGCCTTTTAAAAAATTATTTTTCCCACCATTTTTTGCTAACTGCCCTTGCTTATTGAGTTACACATGAGAAAACGACGAGAAATCACGAGAACTATTGCCACAATTTAGCGATTTTCTCAATGCCAAGAAAATAAAATTAACATACTTGTGGCCCAGAATTTCTTGTGAGTTTCCCAAGAAATCGCAGGAAACCAGTGATTTTTTTAACTATGATCGTTATAATGCATTGTAATTTATAATGGTTCCTTTCAATGAGTCCCAATGGCCTACTTTGGCCATATGTGGACAGCACTGCCTAATCTTGTCTACAAGAGAAATAGAATATAAAAATATTTAATGTTCCCAGCCTAGATTGGTTTATATTATATAGCATGTAATTTTTTTATATTTTAAATTTACGACATAAATTGAGGCTTTTTATATTTTTATATTTCAGATTTGAGTGAAAGATGAAGACCAGCACAAGACGGCGTTCACCACCAAATGGGGAACGTTCGCATATCAGCGCATGCCTTTCGGTCTTTCAAATGCCGGGGCTACATTTCAAAGGGCTATGGACTTGGCGTTCCACGAGCTGCTCAACAAAATCATTGTCATCTATTTGGACGACATGACTGTGTTTTCACATAAGAGAGAGGACCATGCTTCCCATTTGCGCCACGTATTTGAAAGATGTCGCGAATTCGGCATATCAATCAACCCAAAGAAGTCAATATTTGCGGTAAAAGAAAGTAAACTGTTGGGCCATGTGATTTTTGAAAAGGGCCTTGCGGTTGACCCTGACAGAGCGGAGGCCCTTCTTTGCTTGTCCATCCTAATCGACAAAAAGGGGTTGCAGTCATTTTTTGGCCAAATCAACTTCGTAAACCAGTTTGTGCTTGACTTTGCACAAGTAATCAAGCCCATGGCTGAGCTCCTAAAGAAAGATGCTGAATTTATTTGGACTGAAGAGAGAAAGCAGGACTTTGAAGAGATCAAGGCCAGCATTGCCCAGGCCCCAGTGCTGATAAATCCAGATTACTCCAAGGACTTCATCCTTTACGCAATGGGAGAGCCTGAATGCTACGTTGCAATCCTAACTCAGAAGGGAGATGATGGAGAGGAGCGTCCAATTGCATTCCTAAACCAGGTGATCCAGCCGCACGAAGAAAGGTATAATTTTATTGAGCGGCAAGTCCATGCAGTTATGAGATCCCTGAGAAATTTCAAGCACTTTGTCTCCCAGAGCCGGATAACTATATTCGTGATACACCCGGATGTCAGGAATTTCATCATCCAAGGAGAGCCTGGTCACAAGAGGGCAGGATGGATTGCCAAAATCCAAGAGTTTGACATAGAGGTACGGCCAACAAAGTTAATCCGAGGTCGGGCTTTATGACAGGAATTGGCCCGAAGCACTGCAGCCAAAGTCTCTGCATGTCAGTGGGAGAATCCAATGACAGAAATCAACCTTGCCAACTCCTTATCAGAGGAGAGTGATTGGACGAATGACCTGGTGTGGTATTTCAGCACAAGGAGATGTCCAAATCATCTCAATGCCTCACAAAGAAGAAGGTTTAGGCTTAACGCCTTAAAGTATATACTACGCCCCGAGGGGCTGTATTTCAAAAATATTGACGCCATCCTGTTGTGGTGTGTCAAAGAATCTGATCAACCGAGGACATCATTCAGGAAGGCCTACGGCCTTAAAAATCATCAGAGCGGGATATTATTGGCCCACCCTCTTCGCAGACGCGTATGTAGTTTCTCAAAAATGCGAGAAATGCCAGAGGTTCGCCAACAGAAATCGGAAAGCACCTTTGCCCCTTCAGCCAATTCAAGCTAAGACTCCATTTCAGCAATGGGGTCTGGATTTCATTGGGAAAATAACGTCCAACTCTTCGGCGGGGCATAAGTTTATCCTCACAGCCACCGATTACTTTACCCGATGGGTCGAGACAACGCCTACAAAGCATGCTAACCAAGAAACAGTCATCGGTTTCCTAGAGAACCTCATCACCCGTTTCGGGATTCCAGAGGCAATTGTCACAGACAATGGTCCAGGGTTTGTAGGAGTTATACTCATTGAGTTTACCAGCAAGTATGGCATATACCACAAGATGTCTTCAAACTACTATCCGCAGGGAAACGGCCAGGCTGAGTCCACCAACAAAAACCTCTTGAAGATTATAAAGAAAACTGTGGAAAGAAACAATAGGTCGTGGCACCTGCTTCTGGACCGAGCGTTATGCGTGGACCGTATCTCATTCAAGAAGTCCATCAAGACGTCCCCTTATGCGCTCGTATATGGCAAAGAGGTTGTCTTGCCTACCCACATAGAAATGCCCACCCTTTGGTTGTTAGAAGATAAGAAAGGTGACAGGGACCCCGTGGATGCCCGACTGGCTCAGCTGTTGCAGTTGGAAGAGGAAAGGGAAAAGGCGTATCAGGATTTTACCAAGCACGCTAAGAACACCCAGAGCTGGTTTGCGAAGGGGACCACCGCCCGAGTCTGCAATATTGGAGACTTAGTGCTAAAATGGGATTCACTTAAGGCGAAATCGGGCAACCATGACAAGTTTGATGCCTTCTAGGAAAGCCCCTACTAACTAAGTCCAGGTGATAGGCTAACTCTGGCTGACAGGGTCCAGTCGATGTAGGGGGCAGGTGCAGACGTCTAGAACTGAATCAGACGTCGGGTTCAGACGTCTGGGGTCAGACGTCAGGTTTAGGGCTAGACGTCTGGTGAGAGGGCTGACGGCTAGCCGTCTGATGGTGACCAGACGTTTGGGTAGACTTCGGGCCTCAAGGTACGCACAACCGCCATAACCGCTTCGCTCTAGCACCTGTCCGCCAATGATTAACAGCACACCTGCAATAACAATTTCACCATTCGAAAACCTACAACATGACCTTCAGTGTTTCACACCTGCAACAAACTCCATTAATGGCAGCAATCTGTAACTCAACACACAATACATACGCAAAATGTGGATCAAAATAGCAGTCTTGGTATTATATTTGCAATCCTGATTACAACATACAATAGAATCTTAGACAACGTCTGTGCTCTCTCTCCTTTCTCTCTAATGCCATACAAATGTTTGAAAAGGGGGTATTTATAGGGCTGGAAGGTGGTTATCCCAACCAACTTCCCCCAACTTCCCCAACCAAATCTGCTAACTAATTGCTAATTAGACGTCTAATTCTGCTAACTAACCGCCAAGCCACTAGCCCAGATGTCTGGCTGTCAGACTAGACGTCTGGCTATCAGACCAGACGTCTGACGGCCAGTCCAAACGTCTGACAAAACTGGACGTCTGGTGACTGGCACGACTGGACGTCTGATGCCAACACTTAGACAAAATTGCTCAATTACATTCAAAATTGTTCGGTTTAGACAAAATTGCTCAATTACATTCAAAATTGTTCGGTCATATTCAAAATTGTTGGAGGAGGATGTGCCAATCAATCCTAGGGCTTAGAACTGTTGTCTACAGCACATTGAACAGATGCAGTCGTGGCCACCATGGCAAGACTTTTATTGTGTCGAAGTAGACTATGATCCCGACCACAACGATGATCACAAACCGGGATCAACTGGTTTTCGAAGATTTCTCGAAAGGGTCGCCCAGCTGGGCTGGAGTAAAGACAAAATCATTGAATGCTGGAAGATGAGGTGTCACACGCAGCACGATAAGTAAGAAAAAAAGATGTTGGCCATTGATGATGAGTTTTCCAACTTGTATGATAAATACGCTGGCAAATGGGATTCGTTCGCATTTCGAGAGTACGTTCCCCTATGCGCCAAGAAAGATATAAAAGGAAGCCCCCTCCCCAGCATTTGCCCACTCAAAAGTCTTCCAGGAGAAAAGCGCCAAAAGGCAAAGAGGTGGGCCTGATGTTGACCTCCACACCTGAAAATTCATCGCAGACAGAAAAAGAGCCCGAGGGGTCATCCAGCGGGGCAGCAGTAGAGGCCGCAGATCCAACGAGGCCCAAGTACAAATTCACCGTGGGAACCCCAGCCCCTGACGTATCAATCGTTTCTACTCCTCCTGAGCAAATAGCCGCTCCAAAACACAAGAAGAGAAAGAGGAGCGAGAAAACTAAAGAAAGTCGGCCCAAGAAGGTGCGCAACAGACAGTAGGGGCCACACGAACCAGAACAGTTGCAAGCGAAGTAATTTCAACCGAGGATAGCCCTCAAGGAGAAGCAAAGGCCTGGGCCGCGAGACTCATTCATGCACCAGCTCAAGCGGAGCATGCAGGTATGTCCTCTTCCCCTGTGCAACAAACCCCAACAAGCCCTGTCATTACACCCTTCTCTTCCGCATTCGGGCACATTATAGCTGCCTCATCCTCATCACCCATCACACAGTCCCAACACAGCCCTCGCTCCTTCGGCGATTTTGCCCAAGACCCCAACATTTTCCAAACCCTGGGTCAACCCCTATGTCTTTCTCGCGCGGCTAGCACTAAGGCAATCTCCCCGTCCCCACACCGCTCACCCGCCGCCGATACTTCCTTCCGAACCCCATCTACACCTCCTTAGCAGCAGCCCACTTCCCCTAGGTCCCGGTCGCCCACAAGAGCGGCCTTGTCTTCTGGTGTACCCCCCTGCCTCACTGTTTTCAGGGAAGATGTCGCAGCAGGATTTTGCCTCTGCGTACCCCATGTTGGCAGAGCTAGAGCTGATGGATAAACAGATGCAAGTCACAGATGATCAGCCTCTAGCAGCAAAGGCCGCAGGGGGCTCTGTTTCTTTCCTCCAGGGCATGAAGAAAAGAAGAGTTGAGGAAAATCCATACCTGTGAAGCGCACCAAGTATAACTTGGACAAAAGGATGCTCCGAACGGAGAAGTTGATCCCAAAAGTCAAGAAGCCCCTCCGGGAGATGACCGAGGCAGACTATGAGCACCGGATCAAGGAGAAAAGTTTCGATGATATAAGCTAGTACGAAATTAATGGTATTCGTCGAAAAACTGATAATCTCCTTGTCAAGCGGCTCGAAGCCCAGGAGAAGTTGTTTCAACTTCAAAACAGTTCAAGACAAGTTGATCCCAAAAGTCAAGAAGCCCCTCCGGGAGATGACCGAGGCAGACTATGAGCACCGGATCAAGGAGAAAATTTAAGATGATATAAGCGAGTACGAAATTAATGGTATTCGTCGAAAAACTGATAATCTCCTTGTCAAGCGGCTCGAAGCCCAGGAGAAGTTGTTTCAACTTCAAAACAGTTCAAGACAGCTGGAGGAGGATCTGGCCAAGGCGACTACGCAGCTGGAGTCCGCCCAGGAGGAGGTTAACAAGTTGAAAGATCAGCTCGCGCCATCCCAGCAGGAGGTAGCAGCCCAGAAAAAAGCAGCTGATCAGTTGGCGGAGGACAAGAAAGCAGCGCTGGTGCATGTTGCACAGTCGCAGAATCAACTTCAGCAGACTCAGGCGCTGCTGGAAGAGAAGGCATCCCAGGTTGCTTCTTTTTCAAAACACAAAATCAAAGAAATGAGGGCTGGCCTGCTGACAGGTTGCAGGGCAAATGTTGTCAGATCCTTATCTGTCTGGGATTTTGTTTCCAGAATTCAAGAAGTTTCTGCCGAGGGTAAGCCTACGGTAGAGGAGGGTGAACGTCAAGCGTGGCGATGGCTAGACTTGGCGATAAAACTTGAGTATGAGCGCAAAGGCCTCCGATTTCCACCCATGTCACGTATTGCCCTAGACTGGGCAAATGCAAGGAGTACCTTGCAAAACTACTTTGAAAAATCTGAGAAGATTAGGACCGCCAGGAAGATGCTGGATGTGTTGAACCATGAAATGAACATCTGCCTGGCCCCCGTTAACACATTGTCTACGCTCGGATTCCCGAGCTTTGTCAAATATGGAGAGTTTCTGCCTCTCGAGCAAGTAAAACAAGATTGGCAGGTTTTTGAGGCAGACGCGTCCGAGATTGATGGTTAGACTAACCCAGTCCAGGAGGCGCAGGTGACCCAGATGGTGTCTAAATTTTGTAAAATCAATACTTGCCTCCAAGATTTGGGAGAGAGATATGACACCATCGACGTGCATATGGTTGCGGCATTTAAAAAGACGCTGAACAATATCAACGACCTAGAGCCCTTCCAAGAAGCAGCTTGGGATCAAGCTAAGGCTGCTTACGAGCACGTCCGTGAGCGGGTTCAGCCTGCTGAGCAAGAAGGGGCCAATGGCGCTGAGCAATCAGGCTCAGAGAAATAGGGAGAGGAAGGTACAGAAGAAGAGACTGTTGAGAGCGAACAGGAAGAAGAACAGCTGCCTAAGCAGCAGCGTCAACAGCAACAGCAACAGGATGCAGGGGCCAAGAGTGCCTCTGTGCCCAAGGGATAAAGGCCTGGTTCGTTGCATCGAGGAGAGCTCGACACCCCGCGAGCCGCCAAGAATGTTGCCACATTTTGCATGGGGTGCCATGTCTTAAACTTTTTGTAAGGATGTTGCTTTCCCTTCCCTCTTTCTTCTTTCCCTTTCTTCATTATGTCCCTTCCACTCTTCTGCCATCAATTTCAGCTTCATCTTCTTTTCCATGTTTATATGAGTGGGCAAATTTGCAATAAAAGATTCTGCTAAGTGTTGTAATCCACCCGACTACGCAACGCAGTCGGGCTGCGCTTATCCACTTTGGCGCACTTGGGCAGTATTATCAGGACGGTGCCCAGAAAATTTCTAAGTGTAGAGTCACCCGACTTCGCAGAGAAGTCGGGCTGCGCTCATAATTCCGTGCGCACCTGGGCGGCCTCGGTTGAAAAGTAGCCAGAAAATCGGCTAAGTCCTGTGAAGTCGTGCGGTGCTCTAAGGACAGTGCGCACTTGGGCGGGCCTCACTGTGAAAACGTCAAAGAAAAACCTAAGTGTTGAGCCGCCCGACTTCGTAGCGAAGTCGGGCTGCGCTCACCAAGATGTGCGCACTCGGGCGGAAAACAGGAAGTGCTGCTGAGAAAATCCTAAGGCATGAAGTCCCTCCCGATTGCATTGTTTCCACCCTGTGTCGTTCGACTGCGCTCCAGTTTGTGCGCAGTCGGGAGGGATAGAAACATAAAGGATGAGCTTTAAGATGATTTGTCCCCCTCCATCAGATGCTGACAGGTGTTCGGTCTTGGGATCTGAGTCGAGATGTGACAGAAGGTGTGCCATCAGGGTACCAGACAGATGAGCGTGAACTAACAAGTTGTACTGCATCTGCCCTCATTCAAACTGACTCGAGGTTTCATCTACCGGATTGCCACGTAGCTGCCATGTTTTCAGGCGGGCCTTGTTGCAAGTACATTCCATACCCGCAGAGGTCAACATCAGCCGCTTTTGTCAGCTTTTCCAGCTTTTGTCAGGTCTGGGATTCTGTGCCCACATTGTAATCGAGGGGAAAATTGCTCTATAAATAGCAGCCTCATATCATTGTATAAGGGTGGATGGGAGATATACTGCTAAGAGACTTCTGTAGCTGTGCGTTTGCTTTTGAATACAAAATATACCTGGCTCTATTAATTGTCTTTATCTTGTATATTGCCTTTGGTATTTTTGCCTCATGTTGCTTATATTACTAATTACTGCTATTCTGCTTTCTGGATATCGGTATTGGTGGTTAAGTATATCTGGAATGCTTAAAGTGAAGGATACATAGGATAAAATAGCATTAATAGTTTATGTTACATACTTTGTTTAGATTGTTGTTAGTAGTAGTGATTGGTTAGTTTTTGTGTTGCTTATCTTCCCCACCCGAAACAAGCATCTTTATGTTTCTTTCTGTAATTTGTAGTCTCTTTCCTGTACACTGAGCTAAAACCCCAATTGAGAAAACATAGTAAGCCAGCCTCCTCCGGAGATTGGCGCCGAAGGCATTCCTTCCTTTCGGCCTTTCAATCTGTTGGGCGAATCTAGGGCGCAAATAGATTAAAATCCTATCTTAGTGGCAAATTCGTAACCAACAGAACCCAATAAAGGTTAACTTGTTAGCTAGTTATTACATTTCTTGGCAATCATAGATCCAAACCAACAATGCAATATTCTGCAATGATGGACTTCATTTTGTGACAATTGATTATTTGATATATCATATAGTCTATCAAATTCACATAATGAAACCAAAGATAATGTAATAACTAATAAGATTCAAGGTTATTGACCATATTTGGGTACAAACAATAAAGCATAAATACATGATACATAACGCAAAGACAATAATGTAAGATCAGCTTAACATGCTCTATCACAACCTTCAGTAAAGGAACTTCTCTAATGTTTAACCTGACTTAAATCATAGACCACCTTTTGCAAAGTTAACTATAGGGTTGTATTGCATGTGACTGCACTCCTTTACCACGTAACACAGAGCAGAAGACTTCCATTTAGAACTTCAAAACTCAACGAAAACGTTTATGTAGTAGCACAGATTCATAATTGGAAATCCCAATATCATGGCATTCGGAAAAAACACGAATGTTCCTCATACTCAAAAGTCATGGCATATTATTCTCATAGTGAAAAGAAACAACATAAGCATATGTCACATATTTGGACCCAAGCTACTCCCACTTCTCACTACGACCCATCATGTCCCACAACATGTAGAGGGCACCAATACAACCAATCAAGATCCATGGTGCCAAATTGCTAATAACAACCCATAATGTCTTTCAACAAAATTTTATCTGATACATTACTCCGGGAATTTCTAAGATGAATTTATAATGATCACCTAAGCATAAATGAAACCAGCTGCGTATCTGCAACAAAAATATTGCCATAAATTTCAGAAAAGAGACAAAAGATGATAGGTGCAACTTACCTTGAAGGCCAAGAATAAAAATGAATCTAGTCTGAAGTACAATATAGAGATGCTCTAAAGAAATTTTGATTTACATAATTTGATGATGTATAGAAGTAACACAATTGTTCATATAATGGTCCTAACCAATCACATCGTAGACAAAAATCTATGCATCTGCTTCTAGGTTTGATGATGTGATCTTTATAACCAATGAAACCCTTGCGCTTGTCGTCATTGTTGGTCTATTATGACATTTTTCTACTACCGTGATGGCCCTTATATGCATATCGAATGGACGTTCCCGAATTATTGCCCATTTGTCCACCTACTGCATCATCAACAGCTGTGGTCCCCACTGTTCGACTGCTATCTCTCCCTTGCTATTCGCCGAGCTCAATCATGCTTATCAATGGTTGCAAATGATATTTAATAATGTGATGGTATCCAAGTTTCTATTAAAATTTTTTGAAACCTTTGTTGCTAAATAAAAATACTGCTATGTCATCAACCTATATCACCGAGCGACTACCGAAACCCTTGTTGTCTATGCATGACCCTCCGGTGATATATCACATCGACACGACCTATTGTCCATCACTGCTCATTACCCACTGTAGGAGAGCTGCATCCTACGTGACATCCTTTTGTATGCTATTTGTGTTGGGAGGCTCTATTGCATTGGCCGAAGAAAACCTGCAGTCTCCACCTCATATCATACGTATTCGCCCCGCATGATCCCTACCACTGTGTTAGTTTGTTTTTTTCTGCGGTATAATCCAACTGGTGCTGAATGCCATCATTCTCTCATTGTGGACCTCTTAACATCATATCACATGGTGAATTTCCTCACCAAATCACATAGCATAGTGTCCAAGATACCACGTAGCCTTTGACATATTTTCTTCTATTGTGTGAGTGAAAATCCTGTTCTCCCTCGTAGCCTTGATGAAGCAAATGTTTCAACATACTTCTCAAAACCATTGAATGTTGTGGTTCACTTGGAGAAACAATGAATTCCATTGTTCACTTTATCAAGAAGCTACATATATGGTTCACTCAGCAGATAAGAGAATAAGAGGTTCAGTTTAGAAAGAAGTGAACACTGAGGTTTGCTTGTGAGAAATAGCAAACTCTTTCCCTTAGTTTGCAGAACACTTATCTCGATGCTCTTGTTTGAAGAAATATAGAGCGAAACTCGGGTTTGGGAGAGGATACAGGTGAACCGAGGATTTAAATTAGAAGAGAACAAACTCAGAACAAAAAATAGAGTTCTTATTTATCGAATGAAAAGGATTACACAGCTTCAAATCAAAACTGTTACAAACTTCTACAACTAAGTTGCATGATAAACACAAAATAAAGAACAACTCGATACTGGTGCTCGATTCTTCTACTGCCCTCTACTTTGCTTTGTTGTCGCACTTCTACTCTTTGCTCTAATGCAAAATGCCAACTACACCTGTTTTATAGATGGGCTTGAGGACAGGGATGAGAAAGAGCTTTAATGTGAGATTAGGGTTTCTATATAATCGTTGAACAAATGCAACTACTGACATGCTTGAAAGATACGATGACCAAATGTCAGATATCTGATCTGTCAGAGTTCACTCTATGAATCAAACTGCCACCATTTACTTTAACTTCTCTCTCGTTCGCTATTTTCTTAAGCGAACAACAACGTTTACTGCCACCATTCATATAGAGTTAGTTCTCTTGCGTTAATCTCATCAAAATTCCTATCTTGAAAGGAAATATGCACATATCATGGTTAAAGTTGATGCCTCCTTTGTCATTAGCAAGATATCATAAATGTTGGTGACAATCATTGGATTCAAGTTTGAATCCAAATAACTTGCAAATCAAATTCTCAACAAATGTGGAAAACAATGAGGTGAAGAGTCAAGATGAGCTTTGAAACCAAATCAACTCGAGAAAAAATCTGATATAACAAAAATGTCTGCAGCTGGCAATAAGGTCCCATATTACAAAACATAAAATATTGAGAGTGTTGGATATAATTGGTGAATCGACTCACACTCTTCAACATCCCATGTCACTCTGGAGTTAATCTCACATGCCTATGAATTATATTAAAATGCACTTAATATTTTCCAAAGATATATCTTCTGATACAGGTTGGAGATTCTTTATACGTTGCAATCTATCATGCACCAAACCTGCTTTTATATGTACTCCTATCCTGGAGTTCTATTTCGTTTGTTCATATCTCTCTTTGCCTTTTGAGACAATGTTAGAGGTGTTTTGTGTAGGCGTGCATGCATATGCACATATTATAAATTTGCATACATTTGTATATAGCCAAAAGTGCGACATTGCATTTTCAAGAATGTGTGGATGAATTTTCATGCATTAGGGAAAAGATGAGATAGTTAGAAGAGAACATGTACATAAAAAACATCTGTTAACCAATTGAAAAAAAATTTAAAAACAATGCCTTCAAAATAAATTAAACAAATAAAAAAAATACCTGATACAGATGTGGACTGCCACAAAGACACTGGGCAAAAGCTCCTGCAACACCATCTGTACCCTTGATAAACTGGCGCACTATGTCCCGATACTAAAAATATTATTCATTAATCCACATGCCAAGCAGAAAACCAGTTATCAAATATCCAAATTATCATCTTTTCATGTTAATATAAACCTTCAGAATTAATTTCAGTGGATTTTCATTTGCATTACTTTCATCTTACATCTTAGCACACTAGAAATTTTTTCAAACATATGCACTTTTTAATTCAAAGCTACAGACACCTATGTTAAATCCAATTGGAGAACACAGTAAACCAGAAATAATAAAAGCAACACAAACTATGCATTTTCAGATAATTTATGAAATTACATCTATTATAAGCCTACTTTTCATTATGAACAACATAACCGTAGAGTGTGGAAATAAATTATGATACTCCAATATTTCTTTATTATTTTTAATTACTTTTTAAGTTTGCACAACAAGACCAACAACATGTTTCTGTTTACAAATCAAACACAAGTCCAGAAGCATGGCTCTCATACCACTTGTCGTGAACTAAATAGGTATACATGGGGAATATATATATACTTATACATTTAGATAGGAAGGAGAAGAATAGTGGATAGGTGAGTGTAAATATGCTTAGAAAGGGTATTAAGAGGAGGGTCATAACCCTACAATGTGATCCCTAGGAACTAAGAGATTGTATTATAATAACCTCCACATATTCTTATTTGATATGACATATATATGGGGCTACGAATTGCTGTATGGGAAGAACAGGAGAAAATCTTCCAAAGGCCTATCGGGTTAACATGAAAACCAAAATTATACATTGAACATTGATTCAAAAAGGTAAGAAATAGGCCCAGTAGGCCAAAACAGAGCAAATAATATGATACCCTTTAAAAAAGTATAACAAATCAAAAGTACCACCTAAAGGCCAAGAGCCCAAAAAAGAAAAAAAGTAAAAATAATTTATGGTTTCCCCTGTAAAACAGGGAATGCATATCACTTGCAAGTCATGGAGAACATTATAAATATGCCACCAGAAAACGCAATTCAGAGAAGATCTTCTCTAGGCATAACAGATTAAGCAGGGAACCAAAATGATATGTTGAACATTGATTCATAAAGGTAAGAAGTAGGCCCAAATAGGGAAAATAACATGGCATCCTCTTAAGTAAATCTGACAAGTCAAGAGTGACACTTAAAGGCCAAGGAAATAAAAACATTCCACTTCCCCTGAAACGCAAGAGATGAAAAAGCTTTAACTATCAGAACTACCAGAAAAATAATTTGGGTGTGAATGAGAGCTCCCCCACCCCCCACATGAATGCATTGGAATCTAGGAATTAGGAATAATCTAAAACCATAGAAAACAATGAACACCAAAAATCTATATACATACATCATTCATCTGCCATTAAAATTTTACAATCCTGTTATGGGCATTGTACACAAGTTTCATGATATTGCAGGCCTGTTAAATGTGTTTGTGCTTCCTTGAAAGCCTGTTAAATGCATTTTATTCCTTTTCCGCATAACTCTATATGCATATATATTGGTAGACCTGTTAAAAGGATTTGATGTCTTCTGCAAGATCTGCATGTGCATTTATGACCCCTCTGGCAGGCTAACATTATTGCACCGAATTTCCTTTTGCATCTGATTGAGGGAATTGTTGGTTACAAATCTGCCATGAGGAAAGGATTTGGTGTTATTGCGCCCTCGATTCGCCCAACAGCTTGAAAGGCCGGAAGGAAGGAATGCCTTCCGTGCCAATCTCCGGAGGAGGCCGGCTTCCTATGTAACTTTTCGGTTTCAAGATAAGAGAACTGGAAAGAAATAAAAGAGATAAGGGATAGAAACGGTGGTATTCAGCTTTGGGAAAGAACAAGCAGCACAGTCACTAACTAGCAACTAAACCAACAGCAATCAAAACAATACATGTAACAGAAACCAGCTATGAGATTCTTCCCTATGTATCCTTAAACATGCATTCCAGGCTCAGATAATTGCCAATGCTGCGATCCAGAATTCAGAATGACAGCAATCAGAAAAATAAATGAGTAAATGCAGAAATGACACGAATAAGGCAGCATAAAAGAAAGAGACACAATTGGAGCCAAAGTATGGATTGTATTTGAAGCAAACAGTCTTAGTTACAGCAGCTTTCTTTAGCAATATGTTCCCCCCCTATTACAATAAAATGAACTGCTATTTATAGCAGAATTTCCCCCCAGATTACAATGTGGGCACAGATGCCCAAACCTGCAAAAGCGGCAAAAAGCGGCCAGGTTTGATCTTTGTCGGCCGTATCTGTACTCGCAGCATGTTTTTCCTTGATTCCGGTATGGCTTTTGACAGATTTGGTAGCTGGGAGGGGATGGCCCATTAATGTGGTGGATGTAGCGGTACTTTGCCTCAAATGCCCGCTACTGTTTGTCTTCAATGGTCACCCACCATGATGCTTGAGTATGGCCTTGGCTGTACTGAAACAGGCCCTGATCCCGAAAAATCTTGACCTTTCTCCTCTGGGGAAGATAGCTGCCTAGCTGGAAAGATTTGGGCGGGAAACAACCTCAAAATGCTCAAAAAAGAACACTGCTGTTCTGGAGCTGCTTGGCTGCCAAAATCTTCAATATTTTCCTAAGTGTCAAAAAGTTGCCCTGAAGCGCTCCAGATTGGTGTTTTTGCCCTCCAGCGCTGCCAGACGACAGCGCTTTAGGGTGCATTTCATTCCTTAACCAAAACTGGCCTCCTTTCACCTTTTGCACTAAGTGTTGAAAAAATACCCCAGAGCGCTCTACTTTTGCAATTTTGCCCTGGCGCGCTCGAATTAGCAGCGATCTAGGGCAACTTTTACACTTAGCATATTTTTGGAGCTCCTTGTGTCTACTCTTTGCAGCACCAAATTTGCCCTGAAGCGCTCTTGAAGAGGTGTTTTTCCCTGGAGCGCTGTCATGCTACAACGCTCTGGGGCATTTTTTACAATCTGGCTCTAACGCGCTCCAAAGATGAAAACTTGCCCGGAAGCGCTCCCAGGTGCCGCGATATGGGGCAAATTCCCATACTTAGCCAAAAAACAGATTTTTCGCTCCTTCTCACCATCTGGCCTGAAATCGCTCCAAAGCGCCCTGGGAAAGGAAATATGCCCCGGAGCGCTCGAGACTGACAAAATAGCCCTGGATCGCTCCAAACTGCAACGATTTAGGGCGAATTTTCATACTTAGGATTTTTTGGCCATCTTTCGCCCTATCTCTCCCAATGTTGCTCCAAAGCGCTCCAACCTGGCAAAATGTCTCCAAAGCGCTCAAAACTGCAGCGACTTAGGGAAGATTTTCACACTTAGCCAAAAAAGCATCAAAATTTTAACTTTTTCAAATTTGCCCTGCAGCGCCCAAAATTGGCAGATTTGCTTCAGATCGCCGCCTAGCTGCTGCGATTTAGGGCAAATTTCGGAAGATAACAAAATTTTCAAAATTTTCAAAATTTCACACCCCTTACAAAATGTGGCAACATTCCTGGCGGCTCGCGGGGTATCGAGCTCGCCTCGATGCCAGGACCCAGGCCTTTATTCATTGGGCCACGGAGTCACCCCCGGTCCTGGTTGACCTTGCTGCTGGCCCTGTCCTGGCAGCACCTCTTCATCGGCGCTCTCCTCAGCGCGTTCTTCTTCTTCACTTCCTCCTTCTGACTGGTCTCCCTGGCCTTCTTCTTCTTGCTCCTGCTCAGCCGGGACGAGGCGCTCCTGTATCTCATCAAATGCAGACTGAACCCGGGTCCAGGCCTCTTCTGGAATTGGCTTGAAGGTTCTGATGTCCTCCACCAGGAGCCTGAAAAACTCAACCTGGAGCGTATCAATTTGTTCCACCTTCAGGTCCAAAGTGGTGAAGCAGGAGCGGATCTGACAAAACCTGGCTGAGAGCTGCATCACCTGGGCCTCCTGGATTGGGTCAGTCCACCCATCAATATTTGTTGTGTCTGCCTCAAAGGCATCCCATTCCGGCTGCAGCTCTTCTTCTGGGAGGACGTTCCCGCTAGCGTTAGTGAAGCTAGGGAACCCATGCGACGCCAGGGTTTGGAAGGAAGCCTGGCAAAAGTCCCTCTCTTTTTCCAACTTATCCAGGATAGACCTGGCCTTCTGAATCTTTTCAATTTTCTCAAAATAAAAATGCAAGGTTGCCCTTGCGGCTGCCCAATCATCGGCAAGAGGATCTGTTGGGGAAATTTGGAGACCGCGACGCTCAAGGTTCCCAGCCTTGAGCGCTAAATCGAGCCAGTCCTCTGTCTGGCGTTCAGCCTCCTCTACCACTGGCTTGCCCAGGGCAGATACTTCTTGAATCTTCATGACAAAAGCAAGGACGAACAAGGACCTAGAAGCCCGGGGCTTAAAATTCTTCAACAGCCGAAGCCGCATCTCCTTTACCCCTTCCTTGGTGAACGTCTTTGCCTTGGTAGCCTGCTCTTCTAACTGTTGTTGCGTCTGCTGCAACAGGCCCTGAAGTTTGACGTTTTGGGCCTGTACTTCTTCCTTTTCTCTCTCTGCTGCTTCCAGCCGCTGCTGCAGTAGTTGGCACTGCTTCTCAGTGTCGTTCACCTTGGCGCGCAACTTCGCCATGTCTTCTTCCAGCTTATTTTTCTCATTTTCAAGCTCATAATATTGCCCCTGCAGTTGGTAGTGATTTGCAAGCATAGACTCAGTTCTATCCTGAATCCCAACTGCCGTGTTCTCCCAGTTAAGATTGTTGATGTCCTTTTCCTTCGGGATGTACTCATAGTCATCATCAGTCATGTCCTTCCTCGGCTTTTGCACCTTAGGGACTCGTTTCTCCTTAAGGAGTACCATCCTTTCTGGGTCGACCTTGGAGCGCTTTTCAACCTGAGCGAGCTCCTCACCCTTCCTCTTCCTCACATTCTTCATCCATTTGTTGGAGTTGTGAACACCCTGAGTCATCAGGGGTTGCTCGTCCATGATTCTGACCAGAGCCATGCTGCTGTAACCCCGGGATGCATGCCCTTCGGCAAACAGGCGAGGAGAAATGAGTCGTTGGGGCTTGGGCTCCTCTAGGGGCGTTTCGACTATAGGGCGCTCTGGATTTTCAACTAGGGTTTCAACAGGGTTGGCGGCTGCAGATGAGGGTCGTGGGGATTGTGAGGGTTCTGGTGCGGAAGCACCTGACTGGTCTTGGGCTAGGGTTTCGGAAGAATGCACAAAGGCTGGATGGCTAGACAGAATTTCAGCGGAAGGTTGGATTTCTACAAGGGGTGCTGCGGCGGCAATGGAATGGGCGGCTGTTGTTCCGCTAGCCAAAGAAGTGACCGCGGGGACGGGTCCAGCAGCAGGAGATGAGGATGCCGCAGCTCGGGACTTAACAATTTCAAGGATTATGGAATGCGTACCTGCGAGCCCTGTGTGGGCTGGTGAAGAAATGCACTGAGTTGCCCACTGCTCCACGTCTTCGCCCTGCGAGGGGGTGCTTTCTTGTATGTTGATGACTTCAGAGGGTACAACCCCCTGCTGCTTGGTTTCCTTCACAGGTGTTCTCCTTTTCTTTTTAAGAGGAACCTTCTCGTCTTGACTGCTGGGCGCAGGGCTGGCAGTTCCACTTGAAGCGGCCCCCTTCTGCACGAAAGATATCTTCGGCCTCTTTTTTGGTGGTTCTGGAGGGGCCTGCGCAACAGCAACAGCGGCTGGACCTTTAAATAAACTTTTCTTTGGTGGAGTCTTCTCCGCAGGTCGCTTTTCAGGAGCCGGTCGTACCATTGGCACTGTAGATTGACTTTTCTCTTTTCCTTGGCCTCTCTCCATGCCACTCCTTGACCCTTCTCCTAATGCAAGTGGTTGTTGAGGTGGGTTCTGGCCCTTATATAACCGTTGAATGCTTTGGGGCACGAGGTCCCGGAAGACAATAGGCCGCCACGTGGCATGGTGTGCATCGTAAAGCGCGGAGAACTGTTTGTCATTATCTAGGTTTTTGCTTGATCTCTCCTTCCTTGTCCGACAGCGCATTACCCACCATTCTGATATTTTGTCAGCTGTCCATCCCTTCTTTTTCAGCTTCTTCTGCCACCTTCGGAAATTATCGGCATCCGCCTTATGGTCTTTATTGTTGCCGGGATCATACTCCGCCTCTATTTCGTAAAAGTCATGCCATGGCGGGAATGATTGCATATTTTCTATGTGCCACTCCAGGTCTTGCCTTTCTGGGTTATTGCGCTCGACCATTATGTCTTTCCTAGGGCAGACATGGAATTCCTGGACACTCCTAAATCTTTTGATAATGTCCAGAGGGTCGTATTTCCACCGCTGTGGCAGCTCAATCAACCCGAAACTCGAAAGTATGGCAGTGCAGAACCGATGTTGTCCATTGACGCCAATCTCCACTTCTCCCCATGTGATTGGGTATCGGAATATGTGCCCTTTCTTCTTGCCCTGGCCATATTTTTCATCCGTATAATCCATCTGCCGTGCTGCCTCATGCGCAAACAGGTACTCTGAGGTATAATAGGGCAGCAGAAAGGGTTTGCCCGTGAATCCGAAGACTCTGATTACCAAACCCTGCGTCAGCCGGAAGACATCCCCGAAGGGCACCTCCCCGGATATGAAGTGCTCACTCATGATGCGTGGGACACGCGAGCAACCGCCTTGGACAATACTTAGGGCCCGGCTCAGAAAATACTTATTAAACCGGTAATAGGATTCCTCCCTATACAGCACCCGGGTCCATTCATAAACCGGACGCAGTGCACCATGTTCGCCCCCACGCTGGACTGGAATTGACTTCATCTTGTCATGGAAGTGAAACAGGAAAAGCCAGGCCAAAAATGAACAGAACCTGAACGTGTCTGACTTTTTCTCCTTGAAATTGCAGAGGGCGAGGTGCATTGCCCGGGCCAAGTAATCAGCCCAGTCGAAAAAGACGGGCTTTGCGTTGCTCTTCATCAGCCTAGGGTCGCAAAATTCCTCATGCCGGAGGCACTCGGCGATAGCAATTTGGTGGGGGTGGACCATTGAGTCCGACCCACAACCCAGAACCCAAGCCAGCATGGTGTAAATATGAGGACTCTTGAAAGTCGATAAGGGCCGAGGGTTCTGCGACCATTGCCGGGGCGGAGGTGGCCTATGCAGCTCGGACTCTAGAAACTGCCGCATCGACTGGGAGTCTGCAAATCTGCTCGTCTGCTCCTTGAGGTTGACCCTCTTGACTATGCAATTTTTGTCTAGGGCACGGCCTGGCGCGAAAGCTGCCTCCATGGTCTCCGCGTCAATGAAAAATAGAGGTGTGCCCCTGTAGTCACAGACCTGTCGAGTGTCTGGGTTGTAGTAATCCGCCACTGCTGCTACCAACTCGGGGCAATGGTGCACCTGACTGCATAAAAACCAGTGCAGGCACGCATGATATGCTGCGGCGAGCGGGTGTGATTTAGGGACCTTATCCTTACATTCCTTGATGGTATTCCGCAAATCATTTATATTCTGGGAATAGGGTCCATCTCTGAGCCTATTCCAGTTGTCAAGGGGCGGCAATGGAGAGTTTGCATTGGTTGCTCTGGCTGAGCCTTCCTTCTTATATCTACCTCGGACGCCTGCGCCTTGCCTTTGCCCTTTCTCTGCGCTTCTTGTCCGCTTTCAGGTGTGCTTGAGGTTGTCTGTCCAGCTGCGGCACTTCGCTCACCAGCTTCTTTCTTTCCCATGGCGCAAATTAAAGCTCAAACTGCTGCTCTGGCTCTGCAAAATTCGAATTTACTGCTTTACCGGAGCTTGGAGCACTTGGAATTTGGTATGGTAAACCTTCTGCAGAAGCTGATTTTATCGGGGCGAGCTCGGCATGGGCGTATCTTAATGGCGGGTGTCCGGCTTTAATTACTCGGCGCACGGAGTTGGTGGACGTCGATCTATTCTCTCAGGTTGGCCATGCACAAAATCTCTAGGATGGGACTTAAAAAAATCGTTGCAGAATGTCCTTTTCCCCTTTTTTAAACATAAACCTGCATTGAATCTTGTGCAGCCGCCTTCATTTAATGCACGTTTCTTGAAGGATGTGCCCTGCACGGTCTCCGAGGTTGGCCAGCAAGAAAGGGAGCGCCTTAGCTTTTTCAAACAATTTTCTGCCCTATAGCGCTCAAAAAATGAGCGCTCTCGGGCTTTTTTCGCCGTGGGGAGCGATATGGGGCGCCTAGGGGCGCGAGCGGATCCCCTGGATGGCTTAAACATTTAAAAATTGTTTCCTTTAGATCTTGCCCTGGATCGCTCCCATACGGAGCGCTTTGGGGTGTTTTAGCCTTGAGCGAGCGCGAGAGGGCCTTATTTGACACTTAGAGGATTTTCTTATAATCTTGGCGCCAACTTTGCCTCGCCGGATCCTGCCCCAAATCGCCGCAAAGATGAGCGCTCTAGGGCATTTCTGCTTTGGACGGGCGATGGAGGGAGAATTTGACACTTAGAACATTTTTTCGAAAACTTTCTTCTCCCTGTTCTTCGCTTGACGATGCCGGCCCTTTTGCCCTGGATCGTTGTAGGAGTGGAGCGCTTTAGGGCGGGGAAGCCTTCGGAGAGCGCTGGAGAGCCGAAAAACTTGTAGAAATCTGGAGACATCCCCTTCACTCATTTTTTGCCGCAAATCGCTCAAGAAGATGAGCGCTCCAGGGTATTTCAGCTTCGGACGAGCGACGGGGGGAAGATTTAATACTTAGAATATTTTCTCCCTGCTCAAACCCTTTTCAAACTCGGAGGAGAGGCAGACCTCACTTGGCTCAACAGCCTAAAATTTAATAAACTTAAAGAAACACATATTTACATGCAGAAAATAACTGAATTGAAATGACAGAAAAACAAAATATGTACAGATGGAACCTTTCGGTACTTCTTTCTTCAATGGTGGTAGGCTTTCAGATGAAAGCCATTGACTGGAATCGGGAGGATGTGACCCTCCATATCCTTCAGCACGAAGGCATTGAACTGATTCACCCGGACAATCTCGAATGGGCCTTCCCAGAAGGAATCGAATTTGTCGTGGTTGTCGGGCTTGGTTTTCCAGACGTCCCATTTGAGCACCAGGTCTCCGACCTTGAAAACCCTTGCTGTGGACCCTTTTGAGAACCATTTTTTGGTAGAGCCTGCATGCTTCATAAAAGCCTCATAGGCTTTTTCTCTTTCTTCTTCAAGTTGTATCAGCTGAGCAAGTCTGGCATCCAGTGGGTCTAGATTGCCTTTATCATCATCCAACATCCATAGTGCCGGCATCTCAATGTGAGTGGGCAGGACCGCTTCTTTCCCGTATACGAGGGCATATGGAGACGTCCCGATGGATTTCTTGACTGATATACGGTTCGCCCATAGCGCTTTGTCGAGGAGTAGGTGCCAAGATCTCTTGTTGCGCTCCACGGTCTTTTTAATAACCTTCATCAGGTTCTTGTTTGTAGACTCGGCCAAGCCGTTACCCTGCGGGTAATAATTAGAGGATGTCTTCAGATGAATGTTGTATCTGCAAGCGAACTCCGTGAGATCCGCTCCTATAAACCCCGGACCATTATCTGTCACTATGGCTTCTGGGATTCCGAAGCGAGTAATCAGGCTTTCCAAGAAGGCGATAACCGTCTCCTGGTTGGCATGCTTTGTGGGTATTGCTTCGGCCCACCTGGTGAAATAGTCCGTGGCAGTCAAAATATACTTATGCCCCGCCGAAGAGTTTGGCGATATTATGCCGATAAAATCCAGGCCCCACTGCTGAAATGGAGCTTCAACTCGAATCGGCTGGAGGGGCATTGGAGCGTTCTTGTTGCGGCCGGCAAACCTCTGGCATTTCTCACATTTCTGGGAGACTGCGCGTGTATCGGCGAAAAGGGTGGGCCAATAATAGCCCGCTTTGATGATTTTTAAGGCCGTAGGCCTTCCTGAAAGATGTCCTCCCGACATTCCAGAGTGGAATTCCTCGAGGACCTTCTCCTTTTCTGTTCCCTTGATGCATCGTAAGAGAACACCATCAATATTTGCATAAAACAGCCCCTCGGGGCGCAGTACATACTTCAAAGCCTTGAGTCTGAACCTCCTTCTTTGTGAGGCATCGAGGTTATCAGGACATTGCCCAGTATTGAAGTACCACACTAGGTCATCGGTCCAGTCTCTGGCTTCTTCTGAGGAGTTGGCAAAATCGGCCTCCATCATAGGATCTTCCCACTGACAAGCGGTCACTTCTGCGGCGGCACTTCTGGCTAGTTCTTGACAAAGGGCCCGACCCTTGATAAGCTTGGTGGGTCGAACTTCTATGTCGAATTCTTGAATCTTGGCGATCCAACCAGCTCTTTTATGACCCGGTTCCCCTTGAATGATGAAATTTCTGACATCGGGGTGGATGACAAACACGGTAATCCGGCTCTGGGAGACAAAGTGCTTGAATTTCTTCAGAGCCCTCATGACTGCATGCACTTGCCGCTCGATAAAATTATACCGCTCCTCATGCGGCTGGATTACTTGGCTCAAGAAGGCAATAGGCCGTTCTTCGCCTTCATCTCCTTTCTGGGTCAAAACCGCGGCATAGCTCTCTGGCTCTCCGACCGCGTATAGGATGAAATCCTTGGAGTAGTCTGGGTTAACCAGCACAGGGGCCTGAGCAATCCTGGCTTTTATCTCTTCAAAAGCCTTTTTTCTCTCCTCAGTCCATATGAACTCGACATCTTTCTTTAATAGCTCGGCCATTGGCTTTATCACTTGAGCGAAGTCTAGCACAAACTTCCTCACGAAGTTGATCTGATCGAAGGAGGATTGAAGACCCTTCTTGTTTGCTAGGATGAAGAGCTTCATCAGAACCTCTGCCTTGTCGGGGTCGATTGCTAAGCCTTTCTCGAAGATGACATGACCCAACAACTTTCCTTCTCTCACCGCGAAGACTGATTTCTTCGGATTAATAGATATGCCGAACTCCCGACACCTTTCAAATACTTGTTCCAAGTGAGAGTTGTGCTCTTCCCTCTTGTGAGAGAACACTGTCATGTCATCTAGATATATTACAATTATTTTGTTCAGCAGTTCCCGGAATGCAATATCCATGGCTCTCTGGAATGTAGCTCCTGCATTGGACAGGCCAAAGGGCATCCGCTGATAGGCGAACGTTCCCCATTTGGTGGTGAACGCCGTCTTGTGCTGGTCTTCATCTTTCACCCAAATTTGGTTGTATCCCGAGAAGCCGTCTAGGAGAGAGAACCGCTGCGCTCCTGCGACCACATGGAGAATTTGGTCGATCCGCGGGAGCGGGTAGTGGTCCTTGAGGGAGGCTCGGTTCAGGTTGCGGAAATCCACGCAAAGGCGGATATCTCCGTTCTTCTTTCTGACTGGAACCAGATTCGCGACCCAAGAAGAATGCTTGATGGGATATATTATTTTTGCTTCGAGCATCTTCAAGAGTTCGGCCTTCATCAAGACCTCAATCTTCGGGTTCACCGGCCTCTGCTTTTGCCTACAAGGCTTAACCCCTTCCTCAAGTTCAATCGTATGCTGGATAACCTCTCGGTCGTACCCCTTCAAGTCTTGATAACTCCAAGCCACAATATCAGGATACCTTCCGTAGAGGGCCCGAATTTGGTCTAGCTCTTCTGGAGTGCAGTCGGTTCCGACTTTAATTGACTTGCCTGACTCAAGCTCCAGGTCTCTGTACTGCTTGGAATCCACCTTGATCCTATGCGATATTGCTCGATCATTTTGATCAAAGAGACTCTCTAGGGTAATTAGTCCTTTGGGGACATGGTTGTTTTTTAACTGTATCAACTCCTCATATTCCTCGTCATCGGGGTCTCTACCTTCGATTGTGCTAGCTTCATGAATCAAAAAATTGATGATTTGCTCATCGGAATCGAACACCTGCCAGTGGGTGTCCTTATCAGGCACAAAAGGCCTATAAATGGTTCTTACCGCCTTAGGCTTCTGCATTAAATCATCAGCCGGGGAGTATCTGGCTCCGATAGACGCTAAGATATCTGCGTGCCTATTTTTCTCTCGGGGGATAGCTCGGACATTGAGGGCCTCAAATGACTCCATCAGGTCCTAGACCCGATTACGGTATGCCTTAAGATAATGCTTCTTTGAGGCACACTTGTTGGTAATCTGGTTGCAGACTAGCTCTGAATCTCCGAAAATTTGCAGTTGTTTGATTCCCAACCTCTCTGCTTTCTTCAGCCCTAAGCACAAGGCTTCATACTCTGCACCGTTATTGGTGCAACTCCAAGCCAATCGGTAGCAGTAAGCTTTCTCTTCTCCTGTAGGCGAGATAAGTAAAACCCCTGCCCCAACGCCGTTCTTGCATCGGGCACCGTCAAAGTACAACTTCCATAGCTCATTAGGGGCAGGGTTTATATCTTCCTTTGTCGTCTCTTTCGGCTTTTCGGGCTGACTAATAGAATAGCAGCCGATCTCAGACTCAATCATAGCATTGAAGTCCAGCAAGGAGAATTCATCCTCCGCTTGCAGCTCTTTTATAGTTTCACCCACTATGTCCACTTCCTCAACTTCTTCTGTCACTAGGTTAACTGCCTCATCTTGCTGTCCCTCCTCGGGCAACTTCTCGACCAAGAAGGTGGAAGGCTTGTCATTATAGATCTTCACTCGCCTTCCTTTGAAAGGGACTTCCATGTGGGAGTAGTCCAAAGACAGATATCCGCCTAGCTTGGCGGTAAACTCCCTTGAGAGGCACATGCCAAAATAGGGCTCTAGGTCTACAACTACGACCTCTTGGATTATTGTGATCTGCGGAGATTTATGCAGTTGAATGGGGATGTCCTTTATGATACCGACAGTCTTCACGGGAGTGTCGTCTAGCTGGAGTACGCCTTGGCTGCTCCGTGTATATTCCATGCCGATCTCTTCACAAATTGCCCTGGGCATGACTGTAGTTGAGGCGCCGGAATCAACGATGCAATTGTGCACCACGTATCCTTCCATCCGCAAGGACAGATAGAACGGCGGTGGTCTATTCTTCCCGGTGATTGAATTGGTTAATGGCTGGGCCAGTACCGGTTGTTGCGCTTTACCTCCTTTTACAGACTTCAAAGATTCCTGCAACAAATCAACCTGGCCAAGGAGCTGAAGGGCATCATACATACTGATTTTGGTCGGGGTATTCTTAAGTTCCTGAACAGTGTTGTAGGCCGAAGCTTTTGCTTCAGGGCTGTCCAGCGATGAGGAAATCATACATACCGATTTTCAGCTTCTGCTTCAGGGCTGTCCAGCAAGACAATTTCTAGCGTAGTCGTCTCTGTCTGTGCCGCGGCTGGCTGTTGCACAGGTTCCTTAGGCTGCGTGGCCTTTTCACCTCTCCTTCTCTTCTTTTCTTCCGACGCTGCGACTGGAGATGAGGTTGAGGCGGCAGGCAGTGATGTCCCCAGGGTAAACTTGTACCTGGGTCTAGCTGGAAGGATGCCTGCGGTGGCCGGTCTGCTAGCTGCTAGCGCAGGCGCTTTTTCTGCTTGGCGGACCACCTGAGGAGTTGACTTCCCTGACCCTTGCGCCCTTTAGGGTATTGCTTTAGAAGCTACAGGCTGCATCGGGCCCACTTGACTGCTCGTCGGAGTTGCACTGGAAGTCGTCGGAGTTGACGATTGCTGGGACGGGGGCCTCCTTGTATATCTTTTCTTTGCACCTCTGGGAACTCAATTTCGAAATTCGAGAGGCCGCCATGTGTCAGCGTATTGATCATATAGAGCCGAAATCTCATCATCAACGACCAGCGTTTTCCGGTTGGATTTGTCGTGCTGCGTGCGGCATCTCATCTTCCAAAGATTCGACGACTTTGTCCTGTGACCAGTTGAGGGGCGCCACCTTGGCGAGAAATCTTTTGAAGCCCATGGAATCCAACCAATAATCCGGGTTTCGCTCTGGGTCGTATGCCACCTCCTCGCAGTAAAAATCATGCCATGGAGGCCATGATTGCATCTGCTCGATGTGCCATTCCAGGTCTGCGCCTATTCTGTTGCCTCTTTCCTGCATAATCTCTGCTCGGGGGCAGATGTGCGTGAATTTACCCCTGACCCCCTCTGGATCGTACTTCCAGCGCTGCGGCAGCATTATTAGGCCCATGTTGATGAGTTCCCGCTCGAGGTAGACGTGTTGTCCGATCTCGTAAACTTGGGTATTCGCCCAGGTGATGGGATACTGAAAGATATGGCCTCTCTTTTTGCCCTGGCCGAACGATTCTTCGACATAGTCCATCTGCCGCGCAATTTCCATCCCGAACTGGTGGTCAGTGCAAAAGTAGGGCAGCAGGAACGACTTCCCCTTGAATCCGTAGATTCTAACCACGATGCCCTGCATCAGTCGGAAGGTATCCCCATGATTGTGTTTCCTTAGAATGTTTGTCATGACCTCCGGCGGGCGGGATGCCTTACGATTGAACAGCCCCATGACCATGCACAGAAATTTAAAATTAAATTCGTAGAGCGACCCTTTTCTGTACAGGATCTCGGTCCACTCGTACACGGGCAGCAGTTCACCCTTTTCATTTACCCGTTTCAAGTCCGGAACTTTCATCCGATAATGCATGTGGTAAAGGCACAGCAACGCGAGGAACGAACTGAACCGAAATTCCGTCGACTGCTTCTGCTGCAGTCTGACAAGGCTTGAATGAATGGCGTACGCCAGCCAGTCTGCCCAGTCGAAGAAGATGGGGCGCTTCCCACTCTTTTGCGTTGTGGAGTCGCAAAACTCCCCATGCATGATACATTCTACCAGCGCCAGCTGGTACGGGCGTACCACTCTGTCAGAATCGCAACCGAGGACCCACGCCAAGATGACGTAAATGTACTTGTTCTCGAATCTGTCCAGTGGTATGGGGCCTGACGGCCACTGTTTCGCTGCCAATGGAGTCTTCAGCTCTGAGTCGAGGAATTCCCTCATCCTCCTTGTCTGCGTAAATCTGCCGGTCTGTTCATCCAGATTTATCCTTCTGACAATTGCGTCGGGTTCGTACTGAAGCCCTGGGGCAAACGCTGGCTGGACGCTCTGTGAACAACACTTTTCCCTTGTGTTCGCAGACTTACCGGGCAGTTGGCTTGTAATATTCTACAATTGCTTTAATCAGTTCCGGGCACTGGTGAGTAGGAGGGCACAGGAACCAGTACAGGTTCGATTTATACGCAGCCCCTACATGGTGTGAAGGCGAATCCTTGTCCGCCCACTTTGCGATATTTAGCCGCAGCTTGGTGAGGCTGATGGAGAAAGAGTCGTCTTTATACCCGGCTAGGTCATTGACGGGCGGCGGCAGAATTTGCCCTCGACTCCTCTTCGTCCGGGTTTTCTTTTTCTGTTCCTGCGGCGCTTCTCTCTAATGAGCGCTTCACTCAGTCTGTTCCTCAGCCTCAAGCTCTGCGTCACTGGATTGCGCCTGTACGGGCGCTTTCCCCTTGTCCATTTTCTCTGTTAGAATGGGCAGAGACAGGAAATTACGGCTTATGGCTTCTCAGTTTTGCACTTTGCAGTCTCGGAGTCAGCTTGACAATCTGGATTTTCTGAGTATGTCAGGGTCCTTTTTCTAGGCAAGCGTTGCAGCTTTAATGGCGCTAGGGAGGAAGTTAAGGCAGTTAACTTTAAAGTTGGTGGAAGCGTTATAATTCTTTGGCGGCTATGCATAGGTTTATTCTTGAAAAGCGCACCCAAGTTGCAGTTGGTTCAAATGCGCCTTGCTTTCTTAATGACATCGTTCTTGAAAGTTGCGCAATCATTAAACATTCTTTGGACCTTGTGCTGTTGATGACGTTATCGCCGCCGTCTGGGCACACTTTCCAAGGAAGAATTTCTGGCCAATAACCCAACTTCGCACTGTGCCGTACTGCGCTCTGGGCCCACACTTAGAATTTTTTTCTATGTTTTCCACGATGGGTTACTCAGGCTGCGCCCAAAATTGAGGGCGCACTCGTACTTCGCCCAAAAAATGAGCGCACTCCGACTTCGCCCAGTTTTGACTGCGCAGTCAGACTTCGCTCCCAAAAGTTGGGCAGCCTGGTTTGACACTTAGCCATTTTTCTTACGCCTATTTCCCGACTGCGCTCCCAAATTAGTGCGCAGCACGACTTCGCTGCGAAGTCGGGTTGCGCACTCAGACTTGGCCGAATTTTTTGCCCCTTTGGTCAGCTGCTTTCTTTCGAACTTCGCACGATCCAACTGCGAAGTCGGGTTGCGCACTCAGACTTGGCCGAATTTTTTGCCCCTTTGGTCAGCTGCTTTCTTTCGAACTTCGCACGATCCAAGGAGCGATACCCGACATCGCTGCGAAGTCGGGGTTTGCTTTAAGTCCTACTTGGGCTCTTGAAAACTAAAAAACTGAATGCTGAATATGTACATTCTGAAAACTGAAAATACAAAAAGGAAACTGTACAAGGAGGGACCCATCGGGTGCCTTCAGTGGCGATAAATTTTGAGGTGGAACCCGTTGTCGGGAATGGGAAGAAGCTATCCTTCCATATCCCGGAGCACGAATGCGTTGAACTGGTTCACCTGGGCAATCTGGTAGGGGCCCTCCCAGACGGCGTCAAATTTGTCGTGATTGCCCGGCTTTGCCTTCAGTGAGTCCCACTTCAACACCAGGTCCCCGATTTTGAAAACTCGGGCAGCGATGCCTTTTGCAAACCAGCCTTGGGTCGCTTCAGCATGCTTGGTGAAGGCCTGGTATGCTTTCTCTCTGTCTTCCTCTAACTGCAGCAGCTAGCACAGTTTGGCGTCTACTGGATCCCCGTTGCCTCATTTCTCATCGAGCATCCAGAGGGCGGGAATTTCTATGTGAGTTGGCAAGACTGCCTCCTTGCCATATACGAGCGCATAGGGAGATGTCTTGATAGACTTTTTGAAGGATATTCTATCCGCCCACAGCGCCCGATCCAGGAGTAGGTGCCATGTCCTCTTGTTTTTCTCTACTGTCCTTCTGATGATTTTCAGTAGATTTTTCTTAGTAGACTCGGCCAGGCCGTTCCCCTGCAAGTAGTAATTGGAAGACATTTTGTGATAAATGTCGTACTTGCTGGTGTACTCCGTGAGTATAGCGCCTGCGAACCCCAAACTGTTGTCGGTCACAATTGACTCTGGGACCCCGAAACGAGTGATCAGGCTCTCGAGGAACCTAATGACTGTCTCTTGGTCCGCATTCTTCGTGGGGATCGCCTCTGCCCACCGCGTAAAGTAGTCGGTGGCGATAAGAATGAACTTGTGCCTTGCTGCAGAGTTTGGCGTAATTACCCCGATGAAGTCCAAACCCCATTGCTGAAAGGGAGTCTCGGCTTGGATTGGTTGAAGGGGCAGGGGTGCTTTTCTGTTTCTGCAAGCAAATCTCTGGAATTTGTCACATTTTGCACAGACCGCATGTGCGTCTGCGAAGAGATTGGGCCAATAGTACCCAGCTCTGATTATTTTCAATGTCGTAGGCCTTGCAGAATGGTGACCCCCAGGCATCTCGGACTGAAATTCTCCGAGGACCCTGAGTTGGTCGGTTTTCTTGACGCATCGCAACAGGATGTTATCAATGTTCTTGAAGTAAAGCCCCTCGGGGCGAAGAGTGTATTTCAATGCACCTAGTCGAAACCTCCTTCTTTGTGAGGCATTTAGGTGGTCTGGACATCTCCCGATGCAGAAGTACTTCACCAGGTCATCTGTCCAGTCACCCTCCTCTGATAAGGAGTTGGCTAGGTTGGTGGTTGCTGTCGGATCCTCCCACTTGCAGGGAGATATCTCGGCTGCTGCGCTTCGAGCCAGCTCCTGGCACAAGGCTCAGCCTCTGATAAGCTTGGTTGGCCGCACTTCGATGTCGAACTCCTGGATTTTACCAATCCATCCTGCTCTCTTGTGACCCGGCTCTCCTTGTATGATGAAATTTCGAAAGTCCGGGTGTATCACAAAGATAGTGATTCTGCTCTGGGAGACGAAGTGCCTGAACTTTCGGAGAGACTTCATGACTGCGTGAACCTGTCGCTCAATAAAATTGTACTTCTCTTCGTGCGGCTGAATCACCTGGCTTAAGAACGCTATGGGGCACTCTTCCCCATCGTCTCCCTTCTGTGTCAGGACTGCGGCGTAACTCTCGGGTTCTCCCACCGCGTACAAGATGAAGTCCTTGGAGTAATCCAGGTTTATCAACATCGGAGCTTGAGCAATTCGAACCTTGATTTCCTCGAAGGCCTGTCTCCTCTCATCAGTCCATAAGAATTCAGCATTCTTTTTAAGCAGTTCGGCCATGGGCTTGATCACCTGTGCGAAGTCCGGTATAAATTTCCGCAAAAAATTGATTTGGCCGAAGGACTGTAGCCTTTTCTTTTCAATCGGAGCGGGCAAGCGGAGGAGGGCTTCGACTCTGTCAGGATCCACTGCCAAGCCTTTCTCGGAGATGACATGCCCCAGCAGCTTACCTTATCTTACCGGGAAGACTGATTTCTTCGATTTTATGAAAATGCCGAATTCACGACATCTCTCAAATATTTGCTGCAGATGGGAAACATGGTCCTTTCTCCTATGATAGACTACAGTCATGTCATCCAAATAGATGACAATGACCTTGTTAAGCAACTCTCGGAAGGCCAGGTCCATGGCTCTCTGGAATGTGGCGCCAGCGTTGGATAAGTCGAAGGGCATGCGCTGATAGGCGAACGTTCACCATTTGGTGGTGAACGTTGTCTTATGCTGGTCCTCATCTTTGACCCAGATCTGGTTGTACCCAGAAAAGCCATCTAAGAGGGAGAATCTCTGGGCTCCAGCAACTATATGGAGGATTTGATCGATCTGGGGAAGCGGATAATGGTCCTTAAATGAGGCCTGATTCAGATTTATGAAGTCCACATAGAGACTAATGTCTCCGTTTTTCTTCCTCACGGGAAACAAGTTCGCAACCCAGGATGAATGCTTGATGGGGTAGATGATCTTGGCTTCCAGCATCTTCAGGAACTCGGCCTTCATCATGGCCTCGATATTTGGATTTACAGCCCTCTGCTTCTGCCGTAATGGTTTCGCACCATCTTCTAGCTCAATGGTATGCTGGATTATCTGCCTGTCATACCCCTTCAAGTCCTGGTAGCACCAGGCTACTATGTCAGGGAACTCTCGGCATAATGATCTGATCTGCTCGAGTTCCTCTTCGGTGCAGTCTGTTCCGACCTTAATTTTCTTTCCAGGTTCAAGCTCCAGGTCGACGTACTGCTTGGGGTCTACTTTGATCCTGTGTGATATTGCTCTGTCATTCTGATCAAAGAGATTTTCTAATGTAATCAGTCCTTTTGGGACATGATTATTTTTTAACTGTATCAACCCCTCATATTGCTCGTCATCAAGGTCTCTACCTTCGATTAAACACGCTTCGGTAACCAAAAATGTGACGATATCCTCGTCACAGTCAAACACCTGCCAGTGGGTGTCTTTATCATGCACAAAAGGCCTGTAAATGGTACGAACCGGCTTCGGCTTCTGAAATGTGTCATCAGTCGGAACGTACCTGGCTCCAACAGACACTAGAATGTCAACGTGCTTGTTTTTCTCACGCGATATGGCTCTAACATTCAATGAGTCGAATGACTCCATCAGGTCCCAGAACCGATTACGGTACGCCATGAGATAGTGCTTCTTGGAGGCGCACATGTTCGTAATCTAGTTGCACACCAGCTCTAAGTCGCCAATGATCTGCGGATGCTTAATCCCCAGCCTCTCCGATTTTCGCAAACCCAATCACAGGGCTTCGTACTCCGCCGCATTGTTGGTACAGCTCCAGGCCAGCCTGTAGGTGTAGTCCTTCTGGATTCCGGTCGGGGAAACCAGGAGTACACCTGCACCGGCGCCATTTTTGCATCGAGCGCCATCAAAGAAAAGCTGCCATAGCTTCTCTGGTGCAGGTCCTACTTCTTTCTTGGCTGACTAGTCAAGCCTCTCAGGCAAAATGACGCTGTAGCAGCCTTGCTCAGTCTCGATCACGGTGTTGAAGTCCCGCAAGGAGAACTCATCTTCTACTTGCAACAGCTCAAGAGCTTGCTCCGTCATGTCTACCACGACCAGTTCCTCCTTCGTCAGCCGAACCATGCAGTCCTGCAACTCTTCTCCGGGTATCTTCTCCATCAAAAACGTAGAAGGCTTCCCGGTGTAGATCTTCAGTCTCCTTCCTTTGAAGGGCTCTTCCATATGCGAGTAGTCCAGAGACAGATACCCTCCCAGCTTCGCAGTGAACTCCCTGGAAAGACACATGTCGAAGTAGGGTTCCAAGTCGACACCCACGACTTCTTGGATGACCACAATGTCGAGAGCTTTGTGCAACCGGATCGGGATGTCCTTAATGACACCGACTGTCTTGACAGGAGTGTCGTCTAGTTGCAGCACACCTTGGCTGCTCCTTGTATACTCCATCCCGATTTCGTCGCAGACGGCTCTCGGCATTACAGTCGTGGAGGCACCAGAATCCACCATACAGTTGTGTACTATGTACCCTTGCATCCGTAATGACAAATTGAAGGGAGGTGGTCTGTTCTTCCCAGTGGCTGAGACTGTCAGGGGTTGAACCAGAACAGCAGGTTGTATCTGCTTGTCGTGCTTCATGCTCTTCAGAGATTCCTGCAGCAGATCAACTTGCCCCGGGAGCAGGAGAGCATCATACATGCTTATTCTTGCGGAGATCCTCTTCAGCTCGTCCACTATGCTGTAGCCTGATGTGCTTGCTCCTTTCGCTTCTTTCGCAGGCTCATACTTGGTACGGTATTGTTGCGTGGCCTCTACCCTCTGTCTCTTTGTCAGAGATGGGTACCTCAGCTTCTCCTGAGCTTGTTCTTTTGTTTCAGCTGGAGGCTGAGCAGCGAGAGCTTTGGCTAGAGAGGGAGCTGCTTTTGTTGCGGGAGGCTTGGCTGCGGGAGCTTTTTCCTTGGCTGTGTAAGGCCACAGCCTCTTGTCAGGTGGCAGCTCAGCAAGTTGCGCCTTGTCTCTTCTAGCGTATACAATCAAGCGCTTGGTTGCGGCTTCAGCAGGATTTTTGTCTTCTTTGGCAGGAGGCGGCACCAGATCTTCTTCCGGGACTGCGAAGTTGCCTTCGTCGTCCAGGATCATGTAGAGTTCTTCGTCCTCTATGGCGCTGCCCGCCAGAGTCTGGAGGTAATGCTGGTGCTGTGTGCAGTCCTTTTCTGAATGTGGATCATTACACGTGGTGCACCAGTTATCCTGGCCAGAAGTGCTAGGTTGGTCCTCGATGGCAGCATTTCTTGCAGGGGGCCGCATCTGATCTCGTCGTTCTGGGGCTTGATCTTTAGTCAGTGTCGGAGGAGGATATGGCCTCCTTGGAACAAGGTCCATCTAGGCCTATTTCTTCTTCAGTATAGTCATGTCGTTAGACATGGTGTGATACCCAGAGGCCAAAGCCCGCACCTCCTGGAGGATTTTATTTTGAATATCATTGTCCGAAGGCGACAACTGAGCTGGCGGACGTAAGGCAACCAATGGAGGAGGTGTAGAATACTGCGCATACTAAGGGGGAGCTGGGAGTGCTGGATAATGCGGAAGAGGAGGCGACGGATTAGGGTAGTGTATTTGTGGCGGGCCGTAAGGGTTGACGACCGGCGCCGGATTCCATTGCTGCTGGGGTTGTTGTCCTGAAGTGGACGGCATTGTACCGGAAACTGATGGGTACTGGGACTGGGGAAAGTCAGGGTAAATGGGTGGCTGTACCCTATGCGGGAGCTCGCCTATGGAAATGATATCCATTTCAGCTTGCTCGGGCAGCCTCGTACGGAGCAGGGGAATGAGTCGATTCTAGCTATCTTCGACGACGAGGCAAATGTCCGAGTTGAAAGACCTCGAGATAGTAGTGCGCGACTGACTCGTCGAAGGTCGAAGTTCGCGAGGTACTCGTTTCCAAGACCTCGCAAACCGGATGTTGAAGTCCGACACCTCCTCTTGGGGGTGTCACTGGATGCTTTGGAATTGATGCAACAAGGAAGATGGATTAGCAAACTCGTTGCATCCTTTCATGAGCCAGCCAGCCAACTGTCGCCACCCCGTGATAGATCCCTCTAGCAGTAATCTACACCAGTAGAGAAGCTTTCCCCTCAGGGAAAGGGCCAAAAGACGGGTCTTCACACCTTCATCAGTGATGGAATGTAGCGCAGCCAAGGCCAGAATGTCCTGGATATGTTCGTACGCCGTCTTGCCGTAGCCATCATATGTAGGGATGGACTTTAAGGCAGCGGGAGGCACAGCTTGCTGTCCAACTAGGGCCAAGGGCCCCGTAGAGTCTACCGCCGAGAAGAGCTCATCATCGTTCTGCTATACTCGGTATCGGTATCGTTCAAGGATGTAGATTGCTCTTCACCCTCAACTTCTTCGATTTCAGTTTCAGGTTCTTCTATGCGAGCATGGTGATCAACCAGCCTGACGCGCTCTCCTGGAGCGGCAATGTCAATCTCGTAAAGGTCAGGCTGATCTCCCGGATTCCTTGCTCGCCACCTTCTCCTTTGCATGAAGGCGTTAGGACCGGTCTTTACGGACTCAGAGTATTCAGGTACTTGCAGAGTCGCCAGGTTCTCTGATTTTTAACAGCAATGAAGCGAACACCAGTGCTTCGATTCTGTCTTGGGGTGGGAAACTTCCATGTCCCACCGGGCGTGCCAGAGAAACTGTTGGTTACGAATCTGCCATGAGGAAAGGATTTGGTATAATGCGCCCCAGATTCGCCCACCAAATTGAAAGATCGGAAGGAAGGAATGCCTTCCGTGCCAATCTCCGGAGAAGGCTGGCTTCCTGTGGGTTTTTAGTGTTTAAGCTAAGAGTGCAGGAAAGAGATAAATTGCGGAAAGAGAATCCAAATGTGATTGGGAGTTGGGTGGGGGGAATAAGCAGCACGGCAACGATCAATCACCACTACTAACAGCAATCCTATACAAAACACATAATGAAACTGCAGCTATCATTCATCCTATGTATCCTCTATCTATGCATTCCAGGAATACTTAATCACCAAATACTGGAGTCCAAAGTTCAGTACAACAGTAAGCAATGAAATAAGAAACATGAGGCAGAAATGACAAGGAGAGGCAGCATACAAAATGAAGACAGTAAGCAAAGCCAAGTATGTATCTTGTATTTAGAAGTAAACGCACAGCTACAATGGTTCCCTAGCAGTATATTCCCCTTCCCCCTTTTACAATGTAATGTATGGCTATTTATAGCCCAAGTTCCCCGCGATTACAATTGCGGGCACAAAGTCCCAGACTAGACAATAGCTGACACAAGCGGCTGAAGAGCTGCTGATGCTGACTCTTGTCGGCGAGGGGTGTTCTTGCACCAAGGTCTCACTGAAAGCTGTTCAGCTACGTGGCAGTGCATCCGATCAAACCTCTGGTCAGCAGGAATGCGGGTAGCTGAGGTAGATGAAACTTCACATCAGCTTAAATAGGGGCAGCTGGCATAGGTAGTGCAGCCCATGCTTGTCCTTTATCCCGTCATATCTTGGTCCGAATCCCGAGGCTAAACACTTGTCAGATTCTGGTGAGTGACACGTGTCTGCCTTGAAAGGCAATTTGTCCAACTTCACCCAGGATCAGTGTTGTCGGGTAGCGCAGGTGGAAAACTGCGAAGTCGGGGAGGCCTCCGTGCCTTAGCCAATTTCCGGCTTGCTTGATGAATCTTACCCAACTGCGCACCGGTCAAAGGGTGCACCCCGACTTCGCTGCGAAGTCGGGTTGCGCATCGGTACTTAGCTGATTTTCCCGTTGTTCGGACTGCGCACCAAAAGGGGAGCGCACCCCGACTTCGCTGCGAAGTCGGGTTGCGCTCCAGCACTTAGCCAATTTCCGCATACTGCTTTCCCAAGTGCGCAAAGGAAGAAGAGCGCACCCCGACTTCGCTGTTCGGACTGCGCACCAAAAGGGGACCGCAACCCGACTTCACTGCGAAGTCGGGTTGGGCCCCAGCACTTAGCCAATTTCCGCATACTGCTTTCCCAAGTACGCAAAGGAAGAAGAGCGCACCCCGACTTCACTGCGAAGTTGGGTTGCGCTCTTCTTCCTTAGTCAAATTCCGCTCACCTCCTATCTGACTTCGCACTTCGCATTCCCTGTTGCGCACTGACTTGAGGGCGCACCCCGACTTCGCTGCGATGTCGGGTTGCGCCCTGACACTTAGAATTTTTCAGGGAACACTTGCTCAGTTTTGGGAACTTGACTGGGGGGAGTACAAGGGAAAAAGGGGAGGAATGAAACTGCAGGAAAGGGGGAAAGGAGAGATGGAGAAAGGGAAGAAAGAGGAGGGAAGGAAGAGCAGTACACTTACAAATTTCGAAAACATGGCACCCCGTGCAAAATGTGGCAACATGTTGAATATGGCTGAGCGGATGCACTAGGATACTGAGTGGATTGTTGGAAGTCAAGATAAATCGGCGTCGGCATCCTATGTGGAAGTTTGCCGACTGAGGTTAAGTCTTGTTCCGCTAACTAAGCTAGCTCGTACAGCGCAGGAAAGGTATTAGCGCGGGCGGCCTTGATCTGCATGGCCATATCGGCATTAAAAGATCTAAGATAGTAATGCGTCGCTTGACCGTCACTTGGCAACCGCTCCTTGGGCACCCTTTTCCATGACCTAGAAAACCTCACATTAAAGTCTGCTATTTCCTCTTGCGGATGTCTTTGGATTGACTGAAATTGATGCAGGAGGGATGATGGATCAGCGAATTCATTATAACTCCTTGCCAAACGTTCGGCCAACTCGGCCCAACTGGTGATGGACCCAGGCTGCAAGGACCGGTACCAGTACAGGAGCTTACCTCTCAGTGAGAGAGTCAGCAATCGAACCATGACGCTCTCGTCTGTGATGCGATGAAACGCGGCCAAAGCTACGATGTCTTGCATGTTTTCATAGGCTGTCTTTCCGTTTCCATCGAACGTGGGCAAGGCCTTCATGGCCGCTTGTGGAATTGGATCATCTCCAAGTAAGTTCAGCGGAGAAGTTGAGTCCGAAGCAGGAAACAAGTCATTCTGCTGATTTTGATCTTGATCCGCCATATTGGTGTTTTGATTCGGCGGTAATGGCGGAGGCTGCAACGGGTCCGGTTGAATAAGTTCTTCCGGCACTTGTTGTTGCCAGATAAATTGCTCAGGAGCAATCGGATGATCTGGAGAGTTGGGCGGACCTAGGGGGCAGCCGGTTGCAGTGCTATCTGGAGTTGGACCTTTTTCGGCAACTTCAGCTTCCCTTGATGATGATCCGTCCTGAGAAACGTGTGTTCTTACTAGCCGGGGAAGCTCTCCAAAAGCGTCGATGTCGAGCTCGTAATACTCGAGTTCTTCAAAATTTCTTACTCTCCATATTGTTTGCATGAAGACAGGATATGCTTGGACTGGTCCGCGAGACTTGGAGGGTGTTTGAGTTCGACAGAGTCAAAGTCGCCAGATGTTCAAAAAACTCTTAGCAATGAAGTGAACATCGACACCTTCAATGTTGCTTATGCGGTGGGACTGGTCCCACCGGGCATGCCAGAAAAGTACTGTTGGTTACAAATCTGCCATGAGGAAAGGATTTGGTGTTATTGTGCCCTCGATTCGCCCAACAGCTTGAAAGGCCGAAAGGAAGGAATGCCTTCCGTGCCAATCTCCGGAGGAGGCCGGCTTCCTATGTAACTTTTTGGTTTCAAGATAAGAAAATTGGAAAGAAATAAAAGAGACAAGGGATAAAAACGGTGGTATTCAGCTTTGGGAAAGAACAAGCAACACAATCACTAACTAGCAACTAAACCAACAGCAATCAAAACAATACATGTAACAGAAACCAGCTATGAGAGTCTTCCCTATGTATCCTTAAACATGCATTCCAAGCTCAGATAATTGCCAATGCTGCGATCCAGAGTTCAGAATGACAACAATCAGAAAAATAAATGAGTAAATGCAGAAATGACACGAATAAGGCAGCATAAAAGAAAGAGACACAATTGGAGCCAAAGTATGGATTGTATTGAAGCAAACAGTCTTTAGTTACAGCAACTTTCTTTAGCAATATGTTCCCCCCCACCTATTACAATAAAATGAACCGCTATTTATAGCAGAATTCACCCCCCAGATTACAATGTGGGCACAAATGCCCAAACCTGCAAAAGCGGCAAAAAGCGGCCAGGTTTGATCTTTGTCGGCCGTATTTGTACTCGCAGCATGTTTCTCCTTGATTCCGGTATGGTTTTTGACAAATTTGGTAGTTGGGAGGGTATGGCCCATTAATGTAGTGGATGTAGCGGTATTTTGCCTCAAATCCCCGCTACTGTTCGCCTTCAATGGTCACCCACCATGGTGCTTGAGTATGGCCTTGGCTGCATTGAAACAGGCCCTGATCCCGAAAAATCTTGACCTTTCTCCTCTCGGGAAGATAGCTGCTTAGCTGGAAAGATTTGGGCGGGAAACAACCTCAAAATGCTCAAAAAAGAATACTGCTGTTTTGTAGCTGCTCGGCTGCCAAAATCTTCAATATTTTCCTAAGTGTCAAAAGTTGCCCTAAAGCACTCTTGATTGGTGTTTTTGCCCTCCAACGCTGCCAGACAACATCGCTTTAGGGTGCATTTCATTCCTTAACCAAGACTGGCCTCCTTTCACCTTTTGCACTAATTGTTGAAAAATACCCCAGAGCGCTCTACTTTTGCAATTTTGCCCTGGCGCGCTCGAATTAGCAGCGATCTAGGGCAACTTTTACACTCAGCATACTTTTGGAGCTCCTTGTTTCTACTCCTTGCAACACCCAATTTGCCCTGAAGTGCTCTTGAAGAGGTGTTTTGCCCTGGAGCGTTGTCATGCTACAGCGCCTTGGGGCATTTTTACAATCTGGCTCTAATGCGCTCCAAAGATGAAAACTTTCCCGGAAGCGCTCCCAGGTGCCGCGATATGGAGCAAATTCCCATACTTAGCCAAAAAAACAGATTTTTCGCTCCTCCTCACCATCTGGCCTGAAATCGCTCCAAAGAGCCCTAGGAAAGGAAATATGCCCTGGAGCGCTCGAGACTAACAAAATAACCCCGGATCGCTCCAAAGTTCAGCGATTTAGGGCGAATTTTCATACTTAGGCTTTTTGGCTATCTTTCGCCCTATCTCTCCCAATCGCCTGGAAGTTGCTCCAACCTGGCAAAATGTCTCCAAAGCGCCCAAAACTGCAACGACTTAGGGAAGATTTTCACACTTAGCCAAAAAAAGCAACACAATTTTAACTTTTTCAAATTTGCCTTGCAGCGCCCAAAATTGGCAGATTGCTTCAGATCGCCGCCTAGCTGCTGCGATTTAGGGCAAATTTCGGAAGATAACAAAATTTTCAAAATTTCACACCCCTTAAAAATTGTGGCAACAGGAATATGGATAGACTTCATGTTTTTTTTTTCAATTTCAATTATGTTTTTTTTTTTTACACCGTTTGGGACATCCAATCATCTGCGGTTAGCGGCGGGACATCCCATACATCTCGACTGCATCCTGGGTACACCCAATTGTCCTTGGGACACATTCCCAGGACGGCCTCGGAAGCTCCTGGACGTTTTGGGGATAGTCTCCCCCAATTCATCCAAAATGGGAATGGCCTGGGGACGTTGTGGTCCCCACCCAAACCCAGCCTTGGCACGACGTCCTTGAAACATGGGGATGGAAAAGCGACCCTGGGGGTTCAATGTGCCCTCATGTAACATAGGTTTAATACAATCACATAATATGAATTGTCACATGACCAAATTTATGGTGTAGATTATGGAAAGGCAATTAAGTGTGGCCTTAACAATCTATAAATCAAATCTTCACTTTGTAAAAATTCAGTCATTATAAAACTTCCCCCCTATTAACATTATTCATTCAATTTCCCAACACCTGATTAATGTTACTATTTTTGCATAAAGATTACTCCACAACAGAAAAATGCAGCAACAAACCTTCATATTATTTTTTGTAGTTTCCTAAGATTATTTCTATACAAAAGCATCTCTTAAGACTTTTCAATACAAGACACCTATGAAATATTACCTATCAATGAAGATATTCAAACTGAGACCTATCTAAGTTGTAAGCCTTCTAAGAACAAGTGCAAGTCCACAAGCTTAAGTTACCCTTTAGCAGCCATGTACCTATGTTTATTGCTTCATTTTGAAGTGTTCTGACATTGGAATGTAGACCTCCTTTGAAAGAAACTGCTAGCCACAGAAGCAAGACATAGGAAATATGCCCTATCCGTGAAATTTAACACCACATTATAACCACAAGGGAGTTTATAGGCAACTTCGTAATAGTTGTTGACAATGGGAAACTTTCTTCTATAGCTTGGCAAAGCTGAATAACTAATTTTTTCATGCCACAACACCAAATATTTCTTTATATTTAAATTACTACACTTAATTCAGATTCCTTCTCTGCTCCTTTAATATACTATTCACACTTTGATTTATTATCACATTGACCCTGTTCGTCCATCTGCAACTATTTATATTTACTTTTGTTATGTCTTGTCTCTGTTCTAAGTCAAGTGCAAAAGGCTTTTAATCTCTTCACCACGAACTTCTCTTTCTATTATAATCAGAAACAAGGATTAATGTCCATTACTCTCAAACAAGCAATCCTTTTACCCTGTGCATTGTCATGGATATTTTTCAACACACACATTTGCTATCAGCAATTAATCAGCTCCTTTCCACCATATATAGATGTTCTCACTTATAGGGCTGTCCAGAATTGCAACGTATCATTTTGTACCTTTGATGCATGTACCAAGTAAAAATTGCATTTCTTTTGAAGATTCAAAATCAATCAATCAGCCTGTTCACAAAGGTATAGCAACAATTAAACATGTAAAACTTGATAAGCTTTAAACTACCTGCCCATTCCACTCTGACCAGATGCCCCAGTGTGGAAAGCTGCCAACTTGATAAAGACCGCCTGTATCCCATGCTTCAGCTATAAGCTGTTTGAAATACACAAAGAAACAGTAACAGTTACACAAAACACAAGAATATGTTAATTGATATTCATTCCGTTTTCAGAAACCAATGGCTTGGATGCCTCAACAAACAACCACAATTGGAGAGATGTTGAACAATCAATAATAGCCTTCAACAATAAAGACTAGTGAGAAACCTGTGAGAAAAATAATATAATGCAAGTTACCTTGACACCACGAAGGATGGGATCATTGCTAATCATATCAACTAAAGGAGGTTCGTTTAAAGGTGTTCCCGTAGTCAAGAAATCTCCATTTAAATCATTCCCAAAAACATTTGCTGCATCCCACAAACTTCATACCAAAAAACAATAGGCAATTTTTCATAGTTAGCAAGAATGGGCTAAAATTATAGATCAACCCTTATAAACCACAAAAAAATAATCCATATCAAATATAAAAGCTAAAGATGCTTCTCTTCGCAATAGAATAAAGAAATTGACCTGCAAGATCGTGTCATGATGGAAGCAAGATCAAAGCGAAAACCATCAATATGCATTTCAATAACCCAATACCTACAACAAACCCAAATACTATTAAGGACTTGCACCCTAATTCCGTCATCTCAAAACCAGTAATAACCAAAATTAATTCTTTTTCTTTTTCCAAAGAAAACAAAAGAAAAATACCATGAATGGTATGCAAAGTCAGAAATTGCTAAGATCAAATTCAATGAGTTTCGCATTTTTTCATCTCCTATCCTCAGGATAGAAAACTAATATAGTTTAACAAAAACTTGACAGTTGTGCATTATATATGAGTTAATCATTTCTCTCAGTTGATTAATAGTTATGTATTAAGGTTACTACTATATCAAAAAAAACTCAGGCAAAAGCACAAGGATGTGAATTGGAGAGAAAATAAAAGCAACTAAGATGCCAAAGTTGTTTTAATCTTTTTAAAATAAATCCATGATTTATGTCTGAAATGGCAATTACATGTTAATGGTAAAGAGTGCTAAAATAATTTTTCTGACACAGATCACCATTTGCAGCAGAAATTAAAAAAATGCTTAAGCTTTGCATCCTACAAAATGAAAATCAAATAGCAAAAACGAAAATGGATAAGAAGGATACAAGTGGCAAATAAGACATTTCAGTACCTTATTTATCATTGATTAGTTCATCAATACCATAATCTATGGGCTTAACATATTACTTTTGGGAAAGAGTAATAATATAATAAATCCAGGAAACTCAAAAATAAGAGGGATACTATGACGGAAGTCAACGATAAGAAGACAGCAAAAAAAAGTTTGAATGTAAAGCCAAAAAAAATTAAAACTACGTTATTTCTCATTTACCAAATTCATATTCTCTCTGGACAACCCTACCCTTGTCTTTAATTCTTTTTCTTCGAAGTTGACTAGTAACCAGTTCCTGTGTGTATCTTTATTTTCTATACCAAAACATGGATTCAGAAATTTCAGCTCATAAAACACAGAAAGAAGACACTGATCAACAATATAATTAGGCTGTAGTGTGATAACCTAAAGACAGAGAAAACAAATATGAAAAGCAAGCACAGTTGCATTAGAAAAAATATTGCCCATATTTTAAAGACTAGTGTTCATGCTAACCACTCTTAACTATTATTCAAAAGCGTACCCAAGGGTCATCATATCTTGGGCACCTGAGGCAATCCACTATAAAACGCCGAACAACAGGATGATTGCAATTGAAAGTGTTCCCGCAACCAGAATAATTATAGCATTCGCCCTGCAGTAAAATAAAATTATTGAGAAAAAAGTTGAAACGATTAAAGGTTATTTCGTACACTGACAATGCAATGAAAAAGTGTGTTTTTTCTTTTTCTTTTTTGTTTTTTTGCAAATTAATAGTAAATAGATCAACATAGAAATGACACAAATTATGATAATAAACATTCATATAGACTGGAAGTAAGCCTTCTTTTTTAGACATAAATCATTCTGAAATGGACATGGTCTTTTCTCGTTAAAATACGCATCAAAACACACACAACTTACTCTGGGTGCAAGCATGTAGTAGACACTATTATCAAGGCCTCTGAAAGATAATGTTGGGCCCATCTCATTTCCTTCCGCAGTGTGATTGAACACCACGTCCATGAACACCTGCCGAAGGTAACAATAAAGAATTACGATCAAACACAAAATAATGTATTGGAAAAAAGAGATTTGTGAGATTTATGGAGATAGTGCTCACCTCAATCCCATGCTTGTGTGCTTCTCTGACAAGCATTTTGAACTCTTTGATTGCATCTCGTCCACAATTCTTCATGCCAGAGGCAGCATATCGAATCATTGGAGAAAAGTAGTTGATAGTTGAATACCCCCAAAAATTCATCCTGAAAGGCAACTTATTTATAAAATCTATTAGTACTGAAGAACCTCGTCTTGTGAACCTAACTAAACTTAATTCGAAACACCTACTTCATAATCTTTAACCTATGTTCAACTGAATCAAAATTAATAACAAGAAGTCTTTCATGTTTTGCACCTCTTCTTTATTTAAATCAGAAGATACTAGCTAGTAGCTACATAGCAAAGTCCTAACAGCAACTTATGTTTAATAGTACCGTGGAATGCAATCTAATTTTAAAGAAGTTAAGCTGGCTAAAAAATTTCAAATAATTTTGTTTAATTACTTTTTGTTGTTTGAAGTTCAGCATTAAGTTTACTAATTTTGATTCCTCAATACACTAAGTAAAGAAATACTTAAAACCGATTTATTTTTCCCTCCTTCCAAAGAAGCCAAGCATTATTTAAAAAAAACTTTGAAAAAAATATACATCAAAAAGAGTAAACTTTTCAAAGAGGCCAAGTGCACAAGATATGCTGCAGGCTGTCCATTAAACTACGATCACATGTTCGGAGGAGGAATATTAAACATGTCATTCTCAGATAAAGATTTATATAAGGCATACACTGCATAGATGCTAAATTTTATGCATACATGACATCAAAGAGAGGATTGCTACACTTTCCTCTACCAGGAGATTAGTACCATACCCCACTTGGAAGGGCAAATCAGTACCATGTTGCTTATCTTTTAACAGTTACCAGTGCTGCTTTCTAATAATCCTGATTCCTTGACAGGATCACCCTGTAACTGAAGCACTGCATCTGTTTGGAGGGAAACCGTGTTTTTGGTGATGGATCTTGTGGACACACCACAAGGAGAGGAGATTAATAATGATTCAACAGCTGATGGGATGGAGAGGCCTTGTGTTGTACCAACATATATTCCTACATCTTCCATAGTTAACATTCATATGATGTATGGTATGGTGCTGCCACAGTATGACAGAGCTTTTGGGAACATGAGCTTCTACACCCAGGATCGCATGCTTATGTTTCTGGGCATCGAGGACGATGGAAGGTGCGTGCCTTGGGAGATGGTTGACCAAATGAATAAGAAGTATGTTGCTGCTACACTTTTGATCAGCCACCTTATGAATCCATTTGTGATCATGCAAGTGGATTGGAACGAAGTATTGAACAAAAATTGGCGACTTGCAGAGTTAGTGACTTATTCGGAGGTAATTTCAGTTTGGAATATGATTGGGTTTTTCACTTTAGATGACAGATTTCTTATTTGCAGCAGTGGTTACTCATGTGGTACGCTGATTTTTCTAAAATCAGACTTTGAGATGCTTATTTTAGCTTTGGACAGCGGGATATATCTTCATTTTTGGACATCTTGTGAGTGTGGTTGCAGCCACTTCATGTTGATGATTGATATTTCTTCTGATATTACTCATTTGTTTGCTGCTGATTGGGAGTGTTGGGCTGTTTTGGTTCATTCACTTGACACTGGGAGATTGAGTGTCAATATGGTGTTTGTTGATTTCGATGGCAGATGCATTTCCCGGTTGATCATTTCCAGAATTAATACTGCTGTCCTCTTCTATATCAGCCACCTATGGATGATTGATCAGCATCTTTGTTGGATCGCTGTGGTGAGTTCTGTTGAGTATTATGTTACTTTGTTGAGCAGATTGTATTCTCAGGTGCGCAGAATCTGGTTGATTAGAAGGATTACGGGAGTTCTTCACTCAGTGATGTTGGGGCATGAGACTTCTCACGACATTGAGCTCGGTCCTTACAGGCATATCAGTTTAGATTATGAGGATGAGTTTATTATTGGGTTGCAGGAGCAGGGAGTACAGTCTGAGCACAATGTTTTTCCTGTTGTGATCAGAGTGGTGCAGCATCAGCGTGGTGGAATTTTTCTGAGGTTGTTATGGGACCCTGGGATCACATCTGGTTTCAGCTTGGTTCAGTTGGGCAAATTTGATGTTGAGATGACATTGCTTGAGGACAAGCAATTTCAGGGAGGGAGGACTGTAATGTCCCCATCTTAGTCAGCTTCAGAGTGCAGAGTGGACTTGCCTATTCATGGGGTTCCGTAGGCAATGTCGTGTGTTTAGGGACCACCAGGTGATGAGATGTTACTGTTGGACGTTCTGCATTTCCAGTTGTCATCTTACAGGACCGTTTCTAGCAGTAATTCAGGGGACTTACTATTTTTAGTAAGTCAATCAGGAGCAGTTTCTTGGAAAACGGATGTTACGTCTAAGCAGTATGGCCAAATGGGTATCCGTTTCTATTTTTTGTTTGATGGTTTGATCAGTGGAGGCCCGAGATTTTAATGTGTAAAGTTTAATATGTTATATTTAATTGATATAACATAGTTTTACTTTATAAATTCATATTTTAATGTTAAGGGGGCCTTATAGCCACTTAAAAGAAAGGGAGCTAAATAAAGAATTAAATTAAGTGGGTCATGAGGTGGTACGACCCCTTGTGGACATAAGGAAAATGAAATGAATTAAAATTTAAAAAAAAAAACAAATACCTCCTCTATTTGGCCGACCTTTTTGGGGGATTGAAATAAAAAGAGAAAGAGAGCTTCATTTGTTCATCTTTGGCATTTGAGTATTCTTGTTTGGAGAGAAGAAGGATTTGCAGAGGGTTCTCTTTGCAGATTTTGCTTGTAGGTGACGGAAACCACCTTCAGGATCAGCACTTTCGGAGTTGGAAGACACTCTCAGGGTGCTCTAGGGCAATCTTATATCAGAGGTTGCATTTTGTGCTTATTGTTTGCAGATTTCAGTTGGGGTTTTGAGGAGATTGACAAGATTTGTAAGAGTTTGCTGTGGTATTCATTTCCTACCATCTATTCCAGCTTAGCCGCCCCAATTGCAGATATTTTTATGCATTTACATAGCGATTTGGGCTAGGGTTTCATTGGTGGTTTAGAGACATTGGTCATTTTGCCCAGCCGTACCAGTGTGGAACTATTCCAGCAGAGTTCGTGGCACTTTGAGACATTCCTTAGGCAGTCGTACTTTACAGCCTGTTGGTCGTACCAGTGAAGGAAGTACGTGGGGTTTCTTTGTGCAAAAAACACCCCTTCTTTGGTCGCCTTTCTGGCTTCTATCATTGGCGCCTAGCATTGTATTCGCCATACTTTGTATTATCTTGCTGGAGAATGTTATATTTTTGATGAAGTGAATGAAATAATAGAGTTCCAGTGTTGCTGTTGCAAATTCCAGAAAATTCCAGATTTGCGAATCTCCTGGTACTTTCACTTTTATGCAATTTTGTTAAAAGGGTTTTGAGATTTATGTTTGTAATATCTTGTGCCCGAATTTCATGTCATTTGGATAAGTATTTTGAAAATCATGCTCATTTCCAGTTAGCTGTAATTTGCTGGTAACCAGTGTTAATCCAGCCAACTTCAAAAATTCATAGTTTTTGGATATGATTGAATCTTGCAAATTCCTTTGGTAAAATTGAAGATTAAGGTGTTATCTTGCTATTCCCAAGTTTGTAGATTTTTTGGGTGCATAGATTAAAAGTTGTACAAGTTTAAAGTTGGCACCTCTGAAGCTGTTAAAACACATAAAATCACAAACAATACAAAAAACCAAAAAAATTTAAAACAAGGGCAGAAATTTGGTGTTCAAATGGGGGTTGGACATTACATTTTCCTCTAGGTAACTTGTGAGCATCGTCCTTGAAAAAAAACCTTCAATCGCTTCTATAATTGACGACACCTAACAAGTCTCCCTCAACAACCCTCAACTGATAGTGACAATTGATTTCGCCATTGCTTGGAATGACTATTATTTAGCTTCTTACATACCCAAAGACCATACCTCTTTCGAAAATTGCATTCCTCGACTTGATGTTCTTCATATTCATCTTTAGGTTGTTAGGTTCATCCCTATTCTTGTATTTTGTGTACAGAGTAATTAAATTTAAAAGTAAAAATACCAAAGTTCCTAAGGTTTCCACTTCTATGTAGAAGTCAAAGGTAGACACCTTTAGTTGTGTCTTCATCAACAACGTCAGTATCTACACAACTATTTGTGCATCCACCACAATGCGCTCAACCTCTTCAACTTCAATCAACTTTATATTTCCCTCTACTTCTTATCTAGGGCTTGGCTCTCAAAATTCTTGAGACTTGTACACATCATTGGCTTGTTGTCCCATTGACATTCTTGTGTGAAGTGTCTCCCTAAATGACACTTGTGACACTAAACAATGTATCTGCCTTGGGTATCATACTAGATTTAGTGTCTTCCATTCCTTTGGTGAATATCACGAAACACACCATCGATGGTATCTCTCATTGGAAATGTCCTTATGTGTCGCATATACCTATAGCTATGATTTTACCTTGTTACACATGTTACACTCATTCTCAAAGTCATCGCTTTTGTCGCTCTCATCTTCAAAGTCTCTCGTCACACTCATCACTGTATTCTCAACCCCAACATCTAGATGGCTTCCTCAAATCATCCTCCAAGTTTCTCATTTTTGAGGTCATCACCCTTGTCTTCAAATTCACACCCAGCTTCAAAGTCGCTCTTGCCACAAACTACCAAACCTCAACATCTGAATGAGTCTTAACATCACTTTTTAAGTTCTTGGCCCGCTTAAAGGCCCTTTGATATGACACCAGAAAGACCATCTTGATCTTTTTCCTATATGAAAAAACAAAGCCTTGTACAAATCACCGCTTCTTCAATACCTCTAACAAATTCTCCAAATGGGTGACCAACCCATTCAAACTCAAATTATAGGATCGAGGACTCTAACTCATCTTGCTCTAGTTTGTAAATTCAACAATGACCTCACTGTCATTAGGAAACAATTTGAACTCCTCCACAAAGACTTCTAGTTGTAGGCGAGCAAATTGACATGTCGACATAAACAATGAATAAGTGCGTAGGGAAGTCAAGTATGTGCACATTGAGAGTTTTCATATGGTTTTGATATATTTGATGTTATAATATCGTGATGTAATATTGTATGTGATAATGTAATATTAGTTATGTGCGGATAAGTCATTACTCATAAAGTGAGTCACGAAATGAAATGCATGTCAAATGTAATTTAAAAAAATGATGAGGTGTCGGGTAGTTAGTATAAATAAGGCCCTTCCCTCATTCATTAGTATGGTTGGCCGAAGTGTGTGGTTGGCATTGTTGGCATGAGAGTAGATACGTTCACACAGGCATTGTATTGTATATGCCCGAGAGAGATATTCTACACAGGATCTGGTACTGTGTAGTGTGTATATAAGAAGAATACCATATGCATTTCATCATACATGTAAACGCTAATGCAATATCTACTCGTAGTGTGGTTGGCCTTTGTATGGTCATTGCATAAGTTTTTATTGTTGATTCCTCCAATAGATATATTCTACTAGTTCTCCCCTTTCAACTTATGTTACGTAGGGTTAAAGTTGTCGAACCATAATTGTCGTATAGTGAAGTTGTCGTGCAGTGATTTTTGTACAGTGAAGACAATTGTCGTATTGCATAAGTTTTTATTGTTGATTCCTCCAATAGATAGATTCTATTAGTTCTACCCTTTCAACTTATGTTACGTAGGGTTGAAGTTGTCGAACCATAATTATCGTATAGTGGAGTTGTCGTGTAGTGATTTTTGTACAGTGAAGACAATTGTTGTACAATGAAGACAATTGGCATACAAAGAAGACTAAATGCCATACAGTGGAGACTAATTGCCATACAATGGGAAGTTTGTGTTGTATAGTAATTAGATATCTAGAAAAGAGAAAGTCATCCTACTAACAGAATGTAATGTCCCAATTTTTGGGCTCTCTTGCACGGTAGTTGGCACTGACAATCTGGGTGTATGTCAACCTTATCAGAGGGGTTATTTGAGGTTACCATTGAGATCAATAGGTCTAGAGGACCTATATGACGTTTTCAGATGCTATTTCCGACATTCGGTGTGTTCTCCAAGATTTTTGGAGAGAGCATCTATTTATAGTAAGTCACCCGATCGAGTCCAATTCTCACTATTTATCACCGGGATCACTTCAATGCAGTCAGCTTTTGATTTCAATGTTGTTCGACCGTTTCCGCAACTCAGGTGTAATATTGAGTTATGTTTTAATTAATTTTACTAAGGTTGCTATTTTAATTAAAATATTTTAATGGGCACCTTAGTGTTAGAGCTCGTTGGAAACAGGATGGAAAGTTTTAAATGTTGGGACACTAAAAAAGTGACTTTGGTGTCAGGAATAATTAAATATTGAACTAAATCAATTTTCGGGGGTATAAGGCTTATTTAATTAATAAAGTGATTTTATATTGAGTTTCCGGCAAGTTCCCGAAAAAAGTTATAAAAGGGGGTTTGTGAGCTCATTTGGGATTATGCATGTTATTCTAATTTCTGGAGGTGGATTTGGAGAGCTTTTTCGAGAGCAATACCATCGGACGAAACCCCGTGGGCAACCAGGTTCGGCAGTCAAAGATTCTGTCCTAGTTGGTTTGTTGGAGAGATTGTTCAAATTTTTCACAGTGGGGATCTTCCCAAATTTGTGAAGTCTCATTTTGAAACAAATTTGCAGAATAACAGATATATCAGCCGTTTACCTCATCGACCGTGTGGAGAATATAAAATATTACAGAGGTCGCTTGGGTGTATAACACACCCGATATCGAGTCATTGTTGGGCGAGTAGCTGACTAAAGGTTGCGCGATGCATATTTAGTGTCGCCGTAGCATATTCCGACTCATTTTTTGTGTGTCGTGGACCTGAAAGGAGGTGACATGGATTGCATGCTTGTCATAGCCGCCATCGACCTTGTGACTCCTTACCGTTGGCTGTCGAAGACCTCCTACACTAATCGCGCCAGCATATGCATTAAGATCGCTGCAATCAAAGTATGGACGGGTATTTGTAGGTCACGCGGAATATTGTGACCGCGACCCCTCAATCGTTCTTCACCCCATTTGTATTTAAATCGACCTATCCGCTGGTCGGATCAGTGCATGGTGTATATCATGTCAGAATTTATGTTGAATATGAATATACTTATAACTCTGATGATTTAAACATTTAAATCTGGAATTTGCTCCTTTGTTGCATTTGGTCTATGCTATCGCGCAGAACTATCAACCCTCCACCAGACAACTTTTGGACGTTGCAGGCAACAAATTGTTCACAATTTTTAAGGAGGATGTGCAGGAAGCTTTCGCTCCCCAGCAAGGGCAGCCCAAAGGATATTTTGTTCGTAATGTTAGTCTGAGTGAACAAATGGAGAGGTTTACCACTTCCAGCTACATCATAAAATTTTTAAGTGAAAATCTCAAGGACAGACTCCCTTCAGGCAAGCTACCTCAGATGCCTCGCTCTCTGAAGGATTTTAAGAACACGGACATCTTCTCCATCATTGCGTGGGTTGCGGGTCTATCTACAGACGCTTTTGTACACCCCTGGCAAGTGTCGCTGGCCGAGTGTATTTCGCGAGGGGAGTTTTATGCTCCAGACCCATCAAGGCCAAACACTAACCCGGTTTTCTTTGACTAGGCAGAATGGGTGGCCCGGACCTTGCATACGCGGTTGGCTAGCATGAAAAATTATGGAAGGGGCCAGTATTTTGGGCCTTGCTCTTTCTTGGTTTGGTTCTTTTTCTATCATACTCAGAAGCATTTTCCCCACATTGCTATTACTCCGAGCGGCAAATATTGAACCCCTCTGCTAGTATATCAGTGGACTTCCCTCCTAGCTTGGACGGAGTCGTATTATGCTTTCAATAAACAGTTTTTAGGACTTGCTATTCAGCTAATGCAAGGTTCTTGCCCTCGGGTGCCCATGAGCCTTGGAGATAAGGTAGTTATGGAAAGGAAGGAGGATGTGTTTCAATTGACACAGGGGCTTGTTGTTCGCCTGTTCGGATTTACAGGGAAACATTTCCTGCTGCCGATTCACCCTTCTGAGTACCAATTCGCATTGGAGGTCGCTCACCAGAGCGACGCAACAAATGTCATTTATGGCCACGGCCGAAAGTGGGCACCAACCTATGATTTCCCCTTCAAGACGGGAGTCATTGAGGTCTTCGCCCTCAAGCAACATGTTTACTTAGAGGATAAACTTGCTGACTTGAGTTTACTGCAGATCCCTCAGCGGTGGTGCTATGACCCCTTGGGGGTAATGAGAGACCACCTCCGATCTAAAAACTTCCATGTTTGCCCCCACCCGGAGATAGTGGAGCAGCGGAACAACCCCACCGAAAGATATTTGGAGTGGCACCTGGAGAGAATGAAGACATTACCCCTCGTGGCATGAGTTTTACACCATGGAGGCTGAATATGACCCGATTCGGCCCCCCTTTCCTGGCTCAGACTCCGCATTCTGGAGGAAAATGAAGGATGATTTAAGGGGAGAATTCAGAAGTTGGCATGAAGAACAATTGAAAGAATGGTCGGTGATGAGAGTCCATCGCCGAAAGCAAAAATCATATGGACTCTGAGAGATGGATAAGGACTTTGCAATTTTTTATGAAGCCAATGCTAGATCTTGGCAACCCATCTCCTTCGCTGACTTCGTTCCTCCTAGTGCCCCGGGTTCGGGCGAAAGCCCAAGAAGAATTGATGATGTTTCCGAGCAAGAAGAAGAAGAAGAGGCAATAGAGACACAGCAGGAGCTGCCTAAAGAGCCTGTTGAAGGTTCTGACACAAACGTTGTGAGGTTAGCGCAGCAACAAGAAAAGGAGGAGAAAAAGAAGAGAATGAGACCTGAGCAGGTCCAGATGCCTCCCCCTCACCCAAAGCGACCTCGTCCCAGACACCCCGGTACTTCTAACGAACAGTCTACGATAGGCTCAGCCGAGGTGGATGTTGGAGGAACAGCGTCGTAAAGGACATAGGAGATTTCTGAGGTAGATATCATTAATATGAAGGAATTCCTCCAAAAGGAAAACAATGTTGAAGAAGTCGAGGATGTCAGAAGTGCGGAGGCCGGGAGAGAGCATGAACCAAACACGCAGGTATTTGTCGCTTCTGCTCTGTCGCTAGAGCACGCAGGTACGCATCCCTTACCTTCTACCCTGGTTTCCCAAGTCGTGTCTACAGTAGTCCCGGCCGAAGGTCTCCAAGAGTCCGCCCTTTTGAATAAATCTCCTCGAAACATTCGTCGAACTGAACAGTTGCCCCATCGTGTGGTGCCCTTTGCTGTCACAGATCTGTCTCACAATCCCGCCGACCCCATAAACGTTTCCACCCCGTCTAAGTCGTCAAGCCGGGACGAGTCCACAAACACCACTTCGCTCACCCACACCACCATTCCCTTAATACTTGGTCAGACCGGAGGCGATATTTCACTTCCAAACCCCGACTCCCGCTCCCCAGTCGCACATGCCATCGTTTCGCTCACCGGAACCCCCACCACACCTATCGCAAAACCCACTGGCAACGCGTCACCCATACAATCACTGTATTTGTTCACCCCCTTGCCAGCCTCATTTGAGAATGAATTGGCTACGATAAAAGAGCGTCCTCTAGAAGAGAAGTTGATCCGAGCCCCGCAGAATACCGACAAAATGCTCAAGGAGGCAAGGAGAAAGAGGGGGCGTTCTCTAGCAAAGGAAGAAAAGTGGGTTGTATTTGATCTGAAAAATGGAAAGTTACACAAAGTGAAGAAGATACCCAACGTCCAAAAGCCCCTGGATGAGATGACCCCTGCTGACTACGAGTATCAAGAGAAGGTCAAGGACCTAGAGCATATGGACATAGATAATGAATATGAATCTATGCATGTCAGGATAGAGGCATTTCGTGCACATGCAAGGATTACCGACCAGCGCCGTTATGAAGCAGAGAACGCAAACGTTCAGCTAGAGGAGGACCTAGCCAGAAAGGGCTCACAATTGGAAGATGCACAGAAGCAGTGCGAACAAATGAAGAAGGAAATGGATGCCTTGAAGCAACAGGTAAACCAACTGCAGAGCGCAACAAAAAATCAAAGCAAGATACAGGCCGAATTTGAAGTAAAGGCCAAGGAGTTTGAAGGTAGAATCTTGCAGATGCAGCAGCAGTTGTATGAGAAGGAGAGTTTAGAGCTGTTTGATAGAGGCAGAATTAAGGACATCCGCTCGCACTTGCTTAAAAACTTCAGATCCCGGGCCTCCAGTGCCCTGTCAATTTTATCCTATATCACAGAAGCCCAGTATGCCGCTACACAAAAAGGGCCAATAGTGGACGAAGTCATACAAGAGATAAGAGGCCAACTCAATTTGGCCTTTAAGTACAAAGCATCAAATATCAAGACTTGCAGGTAGCTGCCATGAGTCGGACAGCAAGAGATTGGTCCACTGTCCAAGCTACAGTCCGCGCCTTCTTCTCCAAAGTGAGGAAAGCTCAGAAGGCCAAGAATCTCATGGACATGTTTGAACAGGAGCAGCGTACATCATTGGGATATTTCCAAGACCTTTCAACGTTAGCTTTCCCGAGTTTTACCGACGATGATGGGAACCTTTTAACCAAAGAAGAACTTAAACCGACTTGGCTCAACTTTGAAAGTGATATCTAAGAAATAGATGAATGGGAAGAGCCAGTCACGGAGGGGCAGGTCACGGATTTCATTCTTAGATATTGCAGGATCACGGCTTGTTTAAATGATTTGAGCGCAAGAGCCAAATATGCCGACATAGGGCAGATTGATCGGTTCCATGTTCTAGTTAAGGCACTGCAAGATCGGGAACCTTTTCAGAAGGGTGCCTGGGCCCATGTTCGTCGAACCATGGAATGCATCCGTGATCGCCTTCCCCCATCGCCGCAACTTGAACCAGCACCAGAAGAAGAAGAGGAAAAGGAAAAAGAAATAGCTGCAAAGGCACTCTTAGAGGAAGAAAAGCAGAAAGGAGAAGGGTCTGGAGGCAACTCTAGCCCAATGGATCAAGGCTGAGGGTCCTTGCACCGGGGCGAGCTCGATGCCCCGCGAGCCGCCAGGAATGTTGACAATTTTGTCACATTGCTTGGAGGGGTAATGGAAATCAAAATTTTGTAAAGTATTTTCTAAGTTTTCATGAATTTGTTCCCTTGCTTTGAACATTTTTAAGTATTGCAGCAATTTTGGCTTTCATTTTTGTCCCCTTTGTACATAAGCTATATGTGTAAGAGCTTCGCCACAAAGCAAACCAGGTTTAGGAGCTTCGCAGGAGAAAGAAGGATAGCTTCGCCAAGAAAAGAAAACAAGAGAGCCCAGATAGTAGCCCAAAATTTGCTAAGGCATAGAAGGAGCTTCGCTAGGGAAGCAACCTAAACAGTCACTTCGGGTGAATATTTTGCGAAGCGATGAATGCAAAAATTCCTAAGTGTTGAGAAAGTGCTTCACTAGAATTCAAGCAAACCATCCGCTTTGGACCCCTCTCCTAGCAAACCACTTTTCCAAGCATAATCTACTTCGCCTCACACCGCTGCGAAGCATCCACTTCGGCCAACTTTTGTGCGAAGCTCCCTCATTCGAAGCTTTAGCTGCCCTTGAAAAGTCAAAGAAATATTCTAAGGCAAGAATGCGCTTCGGTCAAAAACCTCCCGAACGACTATCTTGGAGGAGTTTCGCAACGAAGCATTTTGTGGACCATTGGCAATTATACGCCGCTTCGGACAAAATCCTTGCGAAGCAGCACTCAACCCGTTTTTCTAGCGAAGTAATAAAAAGTTAGGAGCCAAGTTTTGAAAGCCCCTTCGTGCGAAGCATTCATACAAGGTGATCATCCCCGCTTCGGCCCACATCTGTTGCGAAGCGAAGCCACGAATTTGAATTTGGCGAAGCTCCTTCGAGGGCGCTTTTCTCAAGGGCATGCATCCCTAGGCCGGGTATTTTTCCAAGGCAATTGAGTATTTCATAAATGCATTTTTACTTGCCCGGAAGACCCGGTGCCCATTTGCGGCAACAGGAAAAGAAAGATCAGTTGCAGAGGAGAGCCAGGGCAACTTGCACATCCACTCGAGCACCTCACCTCGGGGCGGCCTAGGACAGAACAACGGCTCATAAATGCAGGTTTCCCCGACTGATGCAGCCATGGAAGCTAATTATAGAAATGGATGTGAAACCTTAGTTGCATAAGAGGGCGAGCGCGGATTTTTCAGCTGTCAAGGGCATACTTCCGAATCCAACGCATTAATGGCTCAGAGGATCGGGTCCTCTATAAAAACCCTAGTATTGTAATGAGAAGGGGGGGAACTTTTGCTAGAAAGTTGCTGTAACTTGATTTCTACAATCGCTATTAAAGACTTTAGGGCTCAATTTCTCTTTTGTATGCTGCCTTTTGTGATAATTTCTGTTATTCCATTCCTTCATTTGCATACTGTAATTCTGCATCCTGAATTTAGGAGTGTGATTGGGGGTTGGACCTTGGAATTCTCCTGAAGGATACATAGGGGAGAAAATACCGCGTGATATTCTTTTTATGCTGCCTGTGGTTAGTGGTTTCTGTAATATTCATGTATTTTCCTAAGTGTTGTAATTCTGCAATCTGGATTTAGGCATAGGAAAATAGTTGAATCCTGGAACACTTCCAGAGGATACATAGGGAAGCTAGCGTGGTGTTCATTTAAGTTTTATTCTTTGTATTTAATGCTGCTACTTCAAAGTATTAGTTAGTAATCGTGTTGTTGGTTCTTTCCCACTAAATCATTTACATTTCTTCCCTTACTCTCTTTTATTTCTTTCTTGCACTCTTAGCTTAAAACTACAAGTAGTTTAGTAAAGGAGTCGGCCTTTCTCCGGAGATTGGCACGGAGGGCATCTCTTCCCTCCGGCCTTTCAATGTTGGTCTAGGTCTAGGTCTAGTGCGCGTCTACATTGCAAAATCCTTTCCTGTGATAAATTTGTGACACACTCGAAAAGGAGATTCGACATGATGATAGTGCTTGGGTAGAGCATCAAGAGTGTAATTTCGTTAGGCTTGGTAAGCAGATTCTGCATGGTGATGCAAACTTATCTCTTCATGGTTTGATGTGTGAGACACCTCTTGATTCATGCAATGAGTATGGTGAGATATGGAATCCAAGTGATTGTTCGGGATTTCCAATGGAGCAAGCCAATGAATTCCACATTGATTGCATTGTGAGGTATGCTCATTATTTTTCTTTCAGCTCACATACAGATGATTTGACCATGTTTTTGATGACACATAAGAGTGGGAAGGATGGCTGGAATAGGGGATTACATACATCACTTTGGTATGAGGTGCTCTCTCCTACGATAGGAAATTCCGAAACTTGTCGGTCTCCTAGTTTGCTTCTACAGGATGGTTATTATATTGGGATACAGGGAAAAGAAACAGAGACTTGGCAGGAGCCATCAGGTATTGGGAATGACAGACTCCCCATTTGTCCATGGGATCCAGGTGGAGTATACCCATGGGAGGTTATGATACATGAAGACTTCGCTATCATGAAGATACTCCCTTTGGTTGACTTGTGGCAGGAAATAGTTCAAATCTTCAGTTTTGACTTTGCTGTTTGGTTGCGGATCAGCCACCATATGACTCCAATTGCATACTTACAAATGGATTGGAGGGAAATTTTAGTCAAGGAGTGGATAAACTTTCAGTTGGAAGTTGTTTGGGAGTTTTTTCCAGCCTCTTCCAAGTTGATTTTGAGCAATGCAATGCCCACCTTTCATGATCATACAGGGAATCTTCAAATTTGCAGCTGCTGTTCCACTAACAGGTTGCTGATTTTGATAAAATCAGATCATTATTTATTATTTTTAGACTTGGACAGCAGTAAGATGGGCCATTTTGAAGGTACAGGACATCTGGAAAATGTTGATAAGTGTTCCCAGCTGAAGCAAATGGACATTTCAACCAACACAATCTTGTTTATAAGGAGATATGCTGAGGAATATGTTTTTGGGTTGAGCAGATTATTTTTCCTGTTGCCCAGGATCGTGTCAGACAGAGGGATTACAGATGTGGACCTCACTGAGGTGCTTTGGCAGGAGATCTTTCGTGATATAGTTTTCAGCCCTCGCAGGTATTTCAGTTTGAATTTTGATGATGGTTACATTATTGGGTTACAGGAGAGGAGAGTACAGCTTTGGCACGATGGATTCTCAGTTATAATCAGAGTGGCGCAGCGTCAGCATGATGGGTTTTTTCTGAGATTGATTTGGGACCCTGGGATCACAGTTGGTTTCAGTTTGGCTCAGTCAGGTGATGTTGAGGTTGTGCTGGCATTGCTTGAGGACAAGCAATCTTTGGGGAGGGCGGACTGTAATGTCCCCATTTTTGGGTTCTCTTGCATGGCAGTTGGCACTGACCTTCTGGGTGTGTGTCAACCTTATCAGAGGGGTTATTTGAGGTTACCAGTGAGCTCAGATGGTCTAGAGGACCCATATGACGTTTTCAGATGTTATTTCCGGCTTCCGGTGTGTTCTCCAAGATTCTTGGAGAGAGCATCTATTTATAGTAAGTCACCCGATCGGGTCCGATTCTCATTATTTATCATCGGGATCACTCCAGTGTAGTCAGTTTTCGATTCCGATGTTGTTCGACCGTTTCCGCAACTCGGGTGTAATATTGAGTTATGTTTTAATTAATTTCACTAAGGTTGCTATTTTAATTAAAATATTTTAATGGGCACCTTAGTGTTATAGCTCGTTGGAACCGGGATGGAAAGTTTTAAATGTTGGGACGCTAATAAAGTGACTTTGGTGTCGGGAATAATTAAATAATGAATTAAATCATTTTTCGGGGGTATAAGGCTTATTTAATTAATAAAGTGATTTTATATTGAGTTTCCGGAAAGTTCCCGGAAAAAGTTATAAAAGGGGGTTTGTGAGCTCATTTGGGATTATGCATGCTTATTCTAATTTCTGGAGGTGGATTTGGAGAGCTTTTTCGAAAGCAAAACCCTCGGACGAAACCCCGTGGGCAACCAAGTTCGGCAGTGAAAGATTCTGCCCTAGTTGGTTTGTTGGAGAGATTGTTCGAATTTCTCACAGTGCGATTAACAGCAGGGATCTTCCCAAATTTGTGAAGTCTCATTTTGAAACAAATTTGCAAAATAATAGATATATCAACCGTTTACCTCATCGACCGTGTGGAGAATATAAAATATTATAGCGGCCGCTTGGGTGTATAATGTAGATGCTAGCGGTGTAGTATTCCCGATGGGGAGGTAGTTTAGAAGCTATGGTAATGATTCCCAAGATCTCAAACCCCAACTTGTACAAATCGTATAGCCTCTACGGTCTTCATCATACACTATTCCACTTGCCAAAACACCTTTTACGGTCAACAAATCGTACAACACTGCACCTGGTACGATTTAGTACACAGTCAACTAACTGGAACAAGTTTTGTAAGTCAAATCAATCAGTTTTGTAATCGATTTCCTCAAACTAGCATTATTTCCTTATTTGGCAGAATTGGGTTGTGACCTTAATTACTAAATCGGGTATAACGATAGTTTGTACAATTTGGTAGAAACCCTTGTACGGTTTGTACGAACTATTTCTGCAACTATCTTCCATATCTATCACTTGATACAACCAATTCTTCCAAGACAAATTTTGGGAAGGTTCTAAGCATCAATTACTCCAATTCTCCATAACATGCAAACCCTAATTCATTAGCAATGAACTATATTATGTTAGGAAAAACTCTAAGATTTATCACCTGCAAGAGGAAGCACAATAACAAAAATATAGAACACGAAAACAGTAACATAAGTGACACAGATATTTACGTGGAAACCTGCAATGTGCAGGAAAAACCATGGGGCAATGACAACTTATCTTTCTTATTATTTTCAGCAAAATTTACATCCACGTCTTTCAACGTTTTTCAATAACCTCTATATCTCACATATGCAAGGGGCCAAGTCCCTTTTATAGAGCAGAAGGAAGACTCCAAACTATTCGTTTCCTCTTCCAATGGAAGCCTCCAAAAGACTGTTCGTTTCCGCTCCCAAGACTGTTCGTCTTTCGCATTCCTGTCGTCTACCTAAACGTCCACTCCTATGACGTCTTCTTGGCTTGACGTCAGGCTGGACGTCTACCTGGCTTGATGTCAGGCTGGACGTCTACCAACCTAGACGTTTGGCAGCCCATACGTCAGGCCCAGACGCCTACCAGCCTAGACGTCTGGCAGCCCAGACGTCAGGCCCAGACGTCTACCATCCTAGACGTATGGGAGCCCAAACGTCAGGCCCAGACGTCTAGACTGGTCTAGCTGTCTAGACGTCTGGCCTGCTTGAACCTGCTGCAATCATGTTTCCTGGCTACCTGTACTGCATAGTGACTTCACTTCCTAACATTCTCCCACTTGAAGTCAATATTTAGGAATTCTTCTGCCAAAGATCTTCATCCAGTGCCAATTGCCCAATGTTGCCCTTGTTATTTTTCCAACAAGCCCAGAGAAGTTCTGCACCATTCAAACTTCTCTACCTTGACCGGCTTTGTAAGCATATCTGCAAGATTCACTTCAGTGTCGATTTTCTGCAACAGGATCCTACCTTCTTCCACCACATTTTTGATAAAGTGGTACTTGACATCAATGTGTTTTGTGCGATCATGGAATGTTGGATTCTTCACTAGTTGAATAGCACTCTGGCTATCACAATGCAGCATAATTTTCTCCTACATTACCTTGAAGTCACCCAACAATCGCTCTAGCCAAATTGCCTCTTTGTTGGCATGAGTTGCTGCAATGTATTTAGCTTCAATGGTTGATAAAGACACAACAGACTGCAACTTTGAAGCCCAACTCACTGCTCCTCCTGCAAGATTGAAGGTATATCCTGTAGTGGATTTTCTCACATCTCTATCTCCACCATAATCAAAATCCACAAAACCTGTAACTTGCGAAACTGTCGATCCAAAGTAAATGGCAACATCTGAAGTGGCTCTTAAATATCTGCATATCCACACTTCACCGCATTCCAATGCTCCTTACCAAGATTTGTCGTGTACCAGTTGACTACTCCCACTGCTTGGGCAATATTCGGTCTGGTGCTCACCATCGCATACATGAGGCTTCCTACTGCTGATGAATACGGTACACGAGACATGCTTATCTTCTCTGCTTCCGTTCTAGGACATTGGTTGGAAGACAACTCTAAGTGTGAAATAAGTGGGGTACTAACTGGTTTAGCATTCTGCATATTGAAGCGCTGCAGAATCTTTTCCACGTATGACTTTTGACTTGACCAGATCTTTCTTTCTTTTCTGTCCCTGTGTATCTTCATCCCTAAAATTTGGTTTGCTGCTCCTAAATCCTTCATTTCAAATGTCCTAACCAACTGAGCCTTACGATCAATGATTTTCTTCATGTTGGGGCTTGCAACCAACATATCATCAACATACAACAGCAAAATAAGCTTCTGTCAATACCAAAACTGATTCACCAATTACAAACATATCAATTTGCCTATCTACGGTATGTGAAACTTCCACCTGAGCCAGTGAAGACGTATGCCCGAATAAACTTTTTGGCATACTTGATTGAGTGGTTAGCCAAGGGTGTGGAGAAGATTCATGAATCTAAGGAGGAATTGGCTAACCAAGTGGAGAAGAAACTTCGGCTGATGGAGAATACTGAATCAAAATTGGCAAGTTAAGTGGCGAGGTGTCCCGGAAGCCATTGTTGGCAACGGCCAGGACCAAATGATAAATAGGGACCCCCTTCATTGTTCAATATGTTGGTAGATGAGTATGAGCATTGTATGTACGAGGATTCCATATTGCCCTGTGAGAGAGAGCATTTTGTGTACCGCAACTACAATCACATGTGTATTGTCAGTGTCATACATGCAATGATATAATACAAATGACATTCCATTTCCATATTTGTGTGTATGTTGTGTGACGCATTGTTGTTGTAGGATTGTATGTTGTGTATAATAAGTTCTATGTGTAAGTTGCAGGTTGCACACAGGAGTTGCACATAGTTACAATCTAGTGCAACTGTACAAGAGTCGTTGTCCAAATAATTGCAGTTGGACTTGTACGAAGGACATCGCCAATGTCATACAAGGAGGACATAGTTCTTGTCATACGAGGATATTGTAGACTGAAGTGAAGCTTGTCGTCAGACAAGAGTGCAACCGTGTTGTACAAGTGTTTGTTAAGTTTGTCGTACAAATGTATTTGTCGTTCAAGTACTTATAATGTGTGACATTGGACCAGCATTGATTGCAATCTTAGTTGTATCCTAGAATTTGTTATTCCAATTGTTCCTCCAACCATTAAAATACCCACCACTGTGCTATTGTCCTCATGATAAGTTATCAATCATTCACCTCTCCAAGTCTCACGTGGTGCTGGTTCATTCTTCAAAACAATAATGGCACCACATGTAGAATGGTTGTTTGTACTCCACTCTTAAGAGGAACAAATTTAATGACAGATTTATTGATCAACAATGACTAGAATCGTCTCATTAATGAATACTTCAATCTACGAATAGGAAAGCCTATCTTGTTCAAGACTACTATCCTTCACATACAAACCTATCTCTCCACACTTGTACAGCAATTCAGTATAGCAAGTCCATATACTGCAGTCACATGTACGACACTCACTTGTACTACACTTCCACATGTACAGCACTTCCAAACTGCAACTTTAACCTTGCATACAGAACTTGGAAGGAACAACTACAGATCTACCTACTGCAGCAATCAACAATGACAACACTCATAATATACATGCAAATACAATAGATGAAGGATGAAATGAGTAGATATTGCATTAACTTCTGCCTATATGGCACTTGCATTACATCTCAGTTTGCGATCCTACGAGAGTATCTCTTCCAAAACAATGTTTGTGCAAACGTATCTACTCTCCCTATACTTGTGTCTCTCCAGTTGGTATCTCTCGTCTATGGTATCCGCTCAAATGAATGGAGAGCCTATTTATCATTGACGGTTGGTAGTTAACAGCAAATACCACCTAGGACACATGTCCATTCTAACTAAGTGATAACTACTCTACATACGCACATACACGTGATTTCATGCATTACATTGTACATCCTTTATAGTATCAAAATGGTTACATCACCAGCTATGAAGTCACAACAATTATAACAATGTTACAAAATTACATTTGTAACCACTTGACTTTTTCCTATTCTATATCTCTGGCATCGACACAGTAGAACTAGAGCTTGCATTACATTGTACATCCTTTATAATATCAAAATGATTACGTCACCACTTATGATGTCACAACAATTATAACAATGTTACAAATTTACATTTGTATGCACTTGACTTTTTCCTATTCTACTTCTTTGGCATCACCACATTAGAACTAGCATGTACATGTACCCTCCCCTCTAAATTGGTCGACATCCTCCTCGATGAATATTTTTGCTCCTGGGGACTCTGATTCTTTTGAGGTTGAAGCGTCAAAACAACTAGTCCTCCTAGCTCGTAGATTTGCAGCTTCATGGCCTTGATTTCTCCCTTCAACCACATGGCATAAGCCTGGTATCATGCCCATTATAAGCCATAGTGATTTGAATTATGCTCGAACTCTTCCAACCTAGCCTTCAACTTAGCCTCTCTCTTCGCAGCTTTAAATTTTTCTTCATTGCTTCAACCTTTCTTCTTGCCGCAATCGCAAGTTACTCATCCCTGTCAACTATCAATTAATCTCAGTGAGTGATTTCGTGCTTCTTCGCTTCCAGCAATTGTTCTTCCCTTGCCGCACACTCTGACTTCAACTGCCCAATCAACTAATCCTGCTCCTCCTGTACCTTTGTCTTAGCCTCCATCTCCTTTTTCAGCTCTGCTGACTCTACTTTGGCATCCTCCAACACTTGTAAAAGTTTTGCCTCCATTGTCTAAACCTGGTTAGCTAATTCTTCTTCCCTCAGTTTTTGGTTACAAATCCTCTATTGAAACTTCTCCAACCTTGTAGCTAACCACTTAATTAGATATGCCAAGAAATTCATTTGTAAGTGGGTATTGCACATGGCAGTAGAAGTTGGGTTTAATCAGACATACTCATGAGATACTTGTGCTAGGTCATCTGACTATTGTGCTAGGTCGTCTGAACTATTGTGCAAGATCGTCTGACTATTGAACCAAGTCGTTTGATATATGTTGCGGAATTGTGTTGCAGTATGTTGTATTTCATTTCTACACCAAGGTCGTCCCCATTCTTGTTCTAGTTATCATTTGTAGATAATTGCACTGCTCACCCTCCAACTAGTTCTTGGATATCATTGGCATAGATACCAACTAGTCTTGGAGAGGGGAGGGATGCAAACTAGTCAATTGCAGGATGCCAAATTGTTGCACCCAACCTTTATGTTTTCATTTTTTTTTAGATCATTCTTGAACGGTATTATTGTTTGTTGTGTATATCTTCTTAGTCTACATGATTTAAGATAGCATTTACGTTCATGACCCCCTGCACTACAAATTATGATTCATAAACATGGTCTCTTGGATTTTAATGACAAATTTATTATGTTTCAAGGGGACAATGTCCCCACCTTGCACCCAAGGGACATGGACATGAGGCCATACTGAGAAATGTCTCCAAGCCATCCCCTCTAAATAGGGATGAGTTGCAAGCGTTCCCATTGCATCACCCTTCCCTTTCGAATGCCCGAGGATACGTGTCAGGGTCCCACCAGTAAAATATTCACCTAACAAAATACAAAAACCATAAAAAAAATGTATTTGGCCTAAACATAATCAAGTATGAAACACACTCATTCGTTTCTTGTGATAGTTCTTTTGCAACTGAAGAATAGAGTTGTTTGTTCTTTCAAACATTTATGGTTTGAGGAATTCCTTATTCAGATTTTTCATGTCCATTCTATAGGCAGTTCAAGGGCGTCTTGCAAATCACTACAACTTAGAGGATTAACATATCCATCACTAATCTAAAATTTGAATGAAAATGATACCATACTAAAGATTCACCAAAATTGAAAAAAAATGCTAACAAAGCTCTCAACAACAACTAAGCATCAATCATGAAGAAACTAGTCATAAATTTATAACAGTCATGATGGTAGCAATAAGTAGATGATGGTAGCAATAAGTAGACTCAATGAAGCTTGATATACCACAACAATTTCATATGACAATTGGCAAGAGGAAGAAAGTGAATCTCCATTCAATCTTAGTTTGAATGTTTTGTTTCTAGTATCATATGATGTTTTTATTATAGATTACACAACATCAAGCTAGAGTTGCTTGTCTATTGTTAAATATTTTTCTCACACCCCCACACACATATTCCCTCTTTTCTAGGATTTTGGGGTGCCTTCCAGCTTTCTCTTTTCACCTACCCAGGTTTCCTTGTCCCCTTTTTTGGTGGAACTAGCCATTTCAATATATATAGATAGATCAAAAGCAACTGGCAATAAGCACTTAACAGCTGATAAACATGTTAAATTGAAAAGCCTCCAATGTGAGTTTAGATCTTTAATGCAGCAAAAAGAAAAAGGAAGAACGATAAAATGTTACCATTTCTTGAACACATTTCCCTTCAAAGAACACAAAGGGGCAAAATATCATATTTGTCCCCTTTTTTGGTGGAACTAGCCGTTTCAAAATATATATATACAGGTCAAAGGCAACTGGCAATAAGCACTAACAGCCGATAAACATGTTAAATTGAAAAGCCTGCAATGTGAATTTAGATCTTTAATGCAGCAAAAAGAAAAAGGCAGAATGACAAATGTTACCATTTCTTGAACGCATTACCCTTCAAAGGAGTCAAAGAGGCAAAATATCATGTTTGAAAATGAAATGAAGGAAAACTCATGACCCTTGGAAATATGCCAAAGGTGATTAAATGAAAATTACATTTGTTTTCATCAGGAACCTAAACTAAACAAAAAATGAATATGGTTCTTTTCGATCACATACTTGTAATCGCCCATAACAGAATTATACGAGTAATATTCTAGCTCATTAAATTCGTGGCAAGGCAGAAGTTCAATTGCATTTACTCCCAAGTCCTGTAGAGTAGAAGACGGGACTAAAATTAGCAATGTTAAAAATTTAGGCAAACACAAAATTATTGAACAAATATATCTCCACTTTTAGAAACAGACAGATAAGTGAATCTCAAACAATCTCAATGCACTTCAAGTAAAACCATAGCAAAATACAAATACAACTGTTGATAAAGTGTAATGCATTTCATAAGCATTTAAGAAAATAGCTCTGAATGGTACAAATCTTTACTTACCAAAAGAAAATAAAGACAGAATCCTTAAATATCAGAACAAATAAAAAACAGAAATGAATTCATACTTTATTGCTAGAATTAAAATTAGATTTTCAACTTGAAATTTCACTAATGTTATGTTTATTGTATAAAAAAAATAGGTTGCTAACAAAAAAAAAAAAATTAATCACACAAATTTCAATTTCAAACAATTCACAAGATATGATGGTGTAAGCGGCAAATTAGTTATGATGGTGTACAAGAAACAAAGCACATAAAACATACCAACTAGCCAACGAGACGTAGAACCAGGTCAATGGAGAGCTTGCCCCCAAATTGATGATGGATGAGCAAAATCACATGAGGAGGATAGTTAGATGTCATGGACATAACAGACTTCCTGATTGTCAACAAAAATAACCATATAATGCACATCATAAAGGAAAGTATGTTTCTCAGACAAATTGTTACTTTTGTAGGTCATCAGATTGCATATTGTTTTAAAGTATTGCATCCTCTTGTCACAATCATTTGATAGTTCTTAGAAGCATCACATTTGAATACACATTTTGTGAGAAGTTGCTTCTGTCTTGCATCTATTTTGTCTCCTGTTACAGCTTATGGAAAACACTTGATTCAGTTGTGCGAGTCACATGGCCTCTTGCTTCTCAATGGGATTCTTCAATTTCCTAACTCCTCCAGGTTCACTTGTTTTCTGCATACATGAGGCACAAGTTTGGTTGACTGTTATCACAAACAGTACTCTGGTTTCTAATATTCACAACTTTCAGGTATCTTGAAAAGAAGGTGCTACCGGTGGTGCTGCCAGTAAAGGGGTCAAATCAATAGGCAATGGACCTCCACTCGAAGACGAAAATGAAGCAGCTGCTCTAATGAGAATAAAACCTATGAAAATATCTAAAGAAACAGCTGAATCTGAATCAGTCAAAGGGTCAGAAGAGTCATCTGCCAACAGCTCAGTTGGTGGACTGGAAGGAGCCCCAGGAAGAACCTCATCAAAAATGTCATCTCTCCGTATCAAAACCTCACATAAGGGCAATATGCCTTTGAGGTATATAAATAACCCACAAAGATGCATCTGTGACTCTTCAGTGCATCCTGCCAAATATCTTTGGGTATGTGAGCCCATGTTAAAGATTCATGGATAAGGAATTGAGACACATCAGGCTCATCTCCTATCAACCTCGCAAGAGATGTCATGCGCTGAACAGTCCTAACGGGAACCCTATTGATGATGTATGCTGCACAAGTGACAGCCTCACCCCAGAATTTGTGCTCAATCCCCTTGGCATGGATCATATACCATGCCATCTCCATGATTACTCTGTTCTTCCTTTCAGCCACACCATTCTACTCAGAAGTATAATGAGCAGTCCTTTGATATGCAATCCCATGAAGAGCCAAAAATTCATTAAAGGCATGACTTCTGTACTCACCTCCCCTGCCTATCCTCAAACATTTGACTTTTCTGTCCAACTAATTTTCTACAAGAGCCTTGAAGGTCTTGAATCTTTCAAAAACCTCATCCTTAGTGCGAGCAGTATGCAACCATACATATCTAGAGAAATCATCAATAAAAAGGAGGAAGTACATTTTTCTACAATGAGATGGTGTACCAATATATCCACAAATGTCGCTAGCCCGTCTTGCAATCCCTTTTAAAACGATCTACCTATGATGCTTCCCAAGAATGCATCCATTGCATGCACCACTTGGAGGGGATATGTGGGGAAGTCCAATGGTCATGTGCCGATTGTTGCACAATGATGAGTTTCCCAACGATGGAGGAACAAAATGATAGATTTAGAGGCCAAGCAAGACTGCAGTCAATGCAATTTCAAAATGACTCATTTCCCACTCGAACGGTAATAAATTGACATGCACTTGTACGACAACCAAGTGACAAGCACTTGTATCACAATCAAGTGATTCACTTGTACGACGAGTTTGGTCTTCGCTTGTACGGCAAGCACTTGTACCGCAACTAACTTGCTCACTTGTACGACACACAAGTGACTTGTACGGAAGTTCACTTACTTGAACGACATAATGCAATCCACTTGTACGGTGCTTTCCCACGGCTCCACTCGTACAGTGCTCTGGACTGCAACTTCCTCGTACAATGATCTGGTTGCAACTCTTCCACACTTGCACACAAAACTTGATATAAACAATCTACAAATATACCAGACTACCAACAGCAACAATATCACATAAAACACATATCACATAGGTGAAGGATGAACCATCATTGTATTACTCAACCTATATGGCATATTCATTACAAAACATCTGCTTTGGAAATACAATGTATACACAAACTATACCAGCCTAGACTCTCTCGTACTCTCTTGGTGAGAGCATACTCTACATGGTCTATGTTTTTGGTACTGCACAAATGAATGGGGGGTCCTATTTAACTTGAGGGCCTAGCAATTGCCAACAACTACCGCCCAAGACACCTCACCCATAACTACTTTCCCATTTGCATGTGCATACATACATTAGCCGCACTTACATTATATTTGCAATTAATCAAACAATGACACCATCACCCTTGACGTCCACTACAAAATTGCATTACAATTACATTTGATGTGTGTACACTTCACACGTATTCCTATTATGTACACTATTTCTTCGGCTGGACAAAATTGGTTCCTACACCGATGCTATCTCAAGGATCCATAACTAAGATGCCCAAGCCTATGGTGCCATCTCTGAGACCATAGCACCAAAATCTTTCTTCCTAGGAGGCAAAATCGAAGAAGTTGACCTTTCTCCCAACTTATACATTTCGTCTGACTCATCACAATAGCCAAAAGCAACAATTCGAAATCCATTGTCTATATCCTCAATTACCCAACAATCAAGCCAGATTCTACTTTTTAATCCGTATAAGTAATGCAATAAATAGACGAAAGATTAGGGCCAACATTAGAACACGAAATACTCATAAAAAGAAGAATATCCAATGTTGATCTCTCTACATCCTACAACCTGGAAAGAAGAGTTATCTCCAATAACAACATACTCCTTGAATGCGATTTGGTGCACCCCTATAGGAGATGTTTGTGCTTTGTCATGTGCCTAGTTGTGCCTGAATTTCAATCCACTCATCAAAAGAAGTGGATGTCCAATGTGTTGAATGAATAGCTATATGTGCCTATGAGGTCTCTCCACCAAACCTGTCCTCACCTTGTGCATAGAAGAGAGCAACATCAGCACCCCATCTTTCGCTACTTCAAGCTTCTTGATGTGAATCTGGCAAAATTCTGCTTTGAGTCCTTTGTTCTTGCAATACTCACATGTTGACCTTTTCAAGGGCTTTTTGGGTTGCTTCTCATTTTGCTTTGGCTTCCTGTCAATTTGAGCTTTGGCAGTTGCTTCCTTCATATGGCCCTAATTGATGAAAGAATTACCCTTACGTCTTTGTCTTCTAGACTAATGATGCAAAAAAGTCCTTGAGTACCTCATGCATTACTGGTGCAAGGGAACTAGGGAAGTACACTCAAAGCATCTCAAATACAACAGCACCTATCTCATATGTCTCTCAAACATTGTTGAAGACGATATTGAGCAGTTCAATGTTCTTCTCCTTCTCCTCTCACCCTAGGTAGTCCTCTTGCAGTCTAATAACTTCTTGCAATTTGAAACGACTAATGTACACATCAATAGTATCAAATGATTCCATAGTCAAAGTAGCAATCATAACCTCCAACCAGTTGATTTGTGTAGAATCAATGCAATCACACAATCCCTAAAACTTGTCAAGCTACTCCTTGGGGTTCGTGATGTTGCTAACATGGGTGTCATAGATCTTATCAACATGAAGAGCTATAACCCCAAGAGCCGCATCCTTCTTATTCCCGTAGACTTGCTTCCATTCTTCATAATCAATAGCATGAGGTTCCTCATTCACATATTTTAGCAACTCCTTAATCTAGAGGAAAGCTTCAATCTTGACTTCCCAAGTTGCATAGTTTGGACCATTCAACAAGGGCACATGCTAATCCATAACTATTCAACCAAAATACAAAATCTTGTGTGTAGTTGTGAACAAAAACAACAACACCAATGCAGAGATCTTGAAAAACCTGTGAGATTTGAAAAAAAAAAGCTCAAAACCTTTTCGTATGCAAAAGTTATGGCATAACTAAAAGTTTGGCCTAAAAATCACACAAAATGCATCCTAAACCTTCGGGAAAAAAATTATAAAAAATTCAATACTTGCAACGAATGGAAGGCTGCCATGTGTAGTTGCATGAGTGGTTGAGGGGATGTCAATAAATTGTGCACTGACTGGACAACGTATCGACAAATCGTGTGATGCCACTTGTCATGATCAGAGGGTTGCCACCTATGTGTTGACTAAGCAAGCCACTGGGCAGGGTACAAGCCAACCAGATTGTGCCCCTGTGCTGACTATGCAAGCCATTGGGCAAGGTACTAGCAAACCAAACTGTCCCAATTGTTGCTCTCTGATTTGCTCTAAATTTCACGCTTCACCAAGTTTGTTGCTAACTATGCAAATGTATGGTCAAACTTGATGAGATAGTGGATTTTGATTGCTCAATTTGGTATTTATACGTGCCAAGTGGCATACAACATACCATGTATGCCATGTCAGTTGATTAATCAAGCAATCAAAGATTATGTTTATCGACAACACATTCAGCTCGTTTGGGTTGTTCCATTTTAGCCTCTTAGTCTAAGTTGGTCTTCTACACTAAACATTTCGTGACAATTAAGAACGGTATTATTACTCATCTTGAAGTACCCAGTGACATTGGACACATAGTCTTAGGATTCCTCTTGGTCAACTCAAGGTGTGCTCACATCAATTGCAACGGAGACAAACCTTCGTATTTATGGAGAGGATAAGGTATATCGTCTTTAGTCTCTTCGGGAGGTGGAGAACAAAGAACATTTCATTTGTAGGTGTCCTATTTAATATAAGAATCGAGGGAGGTATCATTGCTTGCATATGGACTCAAGTGGATTGCTTGCCAATTTTTCAATTATCTTGACTGAGGATGATAGGTTCTATAACTTCAAAAAGCTATCACTCATCGACATCAATTATTACAAAGGACATTGACTACTAGTCGACTAATCACCTCAATCATTCACTCTATCTATATTGTAGAAATAATTCCATTAATGTCTACAAATGACCAAACTAGGCCAATAGGACTCATTGAAAAGAGTTCTTACAAATTACAATGCACTATAGTAACCCAGAAGTACTACAAAAATAAGCTAAAGAGTCTAGTATAAACTACTCTGAACTGGAACACTTGTATGGAATAAAATTATAACCTTGTGGGTTACCAAAAATGGATAAATTTTAATATGCTAAAAGTAATGAGATTAGGAGAGAATTAGAAGTTTAGGTAAAACAGAGATAGAAAGGAGCTTCAATGCTACAAGCGCAAACATTAATCTATACTAGGATGTAAAGTAGAAGCAAAGTCGTCGTCATTACCAACTATCCCAAAAGGACCAACAAAGAATCTAATGATGCTCCCTTGAGCATGGCTAGAACTAAGAGGCTTAGTTGGATAATCCTGGGAGGGCATGGAATTCGACACCTCAAGGCTCTTCTAGCATCCATGCCTATAGAACCAACAAAAGACGACAAAAAATTGGTAAGTTGTGATTGTCTACAACTCCTAGGTATCCGAGAGGTGGCCAAAACCCAACGTCGAAGAACTACAATCTTGTCCTATAGCAAGCAAGAAAAAAGAAATGAAGCCCGCACAAATCTATCATTAACATTTTCGATAGTTATAGCTTCAAATGATCACTTATTACTCTCGACTGCAAATATAGAGTGAAAGCATGAGGTGATTAGTAGATTAGTAATTTTTCTCCCTTGTAATAACTGACACTTAGAAGTAAAAGCTTCCCTAAGACAGAGCCAAGCATCTTTGGTCGGGATAGCTAACAAAAGTGGAAAGTGATCCACCTGAGTCTCTATAAAAGATATAGTACCTCCCTATAGCTCTAAAAATTGGCAAGTGATCCACCTGAGTCTCTATACAAGCAATAGTACCTCCCTTGAATGTTATAGTAAACATGACAGCTAAAAATAAAATGCTCTTCAGTCTCCACCTCTCAAATAAAGCAAAGACAACATACCCTATCCTCTCGAGGAATATGGTGGTCTATGTTGATGGCAACTGAAGTAAGCATACTCTGAGCTAATCAAAAGGAATCCTAAGATTGTGTGTCCAATGTTGCTTGTCATACTTAGGACAAGTAATGATGACGAAAGAGTTTAGTGGAAAAGGCCAACTTCAAACTAAGAGGTTGAGATGGAGCAACCCAAGTAATAACCCCCTCTTATTAGGTAGAAGGCAGGGAGGAGCATTTAAAGAGTATTCAATGGAGGTAACTAATCTATGGAGATGCCAAACGATTGAAGAATAGAAATAACTTTTGAGTACCATCCATAATGACGACCAAAGAGCCCCTAGAGGTAATGCATTCTGAGGAGAAAAGCGCCAAATATGGGTATCTCTCTCGAACTGAGGTGCAGTCAGCCATGAATTGAAGGTGATGAAGCTGAAACAATAATTCTAAAGATGCTTCCAAGGCCAAGAGGATGAGCACCAAACTCAACCTGAACAATAAATTGAGCAATTATTCTTTTACATCAAATAAATCGCTAAAGCAAAAAATTATGGACTCTCAATACGAGTAATAATCAACACACCTTATACTTTTAACCTAAATCTCAAATCCACAAAGGACCATGGGTTTGATGATGCAATGATGCAATCAAAGAGGTGCATATTTGTAGGTATGTCTTGGAAGTGTTGTTGCAAGCATTAACGTTCAAAGACTAAGAGAAATGCCTATCCCTTACAAAGGTGTGATTGTGAAGTTGGCCAAAGATTAAGGGAAGGACCTATAAACTGAACCCCCCACTAGGTATAAGTACTAATGATCTCGATGGACTCTCTCTTATAAAAGAAATGAAACATAGATAGGGTACTCTTTGATGTGTTGATGATGATCACCTTAGTCTTACTAAGATTGACTACCAGTTATTTTTAGCCGTGAAAGTGAGCAAGTGCATCTAATTGCCTTTGCAGGCCCTTGAGAGTATGAGCAAGAAGAACAACATCATCTACAAAAAGCAATATAGCTATCAAGACATGATGTATAAGGCAACCATTGTCAACATGTGTGTTTTGATGTAGAAGGCAACCATCATCAACATGTGTGTTTTGACAGATAAATTCTTCAAGCTCATCAATGTAGATCCTAAAGAGTGAAGGAGAAAGAGGGCATCCTTTTTTGATGCAAATGGTGCTCTAGACATCCTTTAAGAAACCAAAAGTTGTCCAACAACTACTTTATATAATCTCTAGATGGCAATGATAGCTTCAAGACGTTGATGTCATGTAGTCTTTGAAATAAAAGATGTCTGGGAACGGTGTCAAAGGCCTTTCTAAAGTCCACAAAACAACAAAATACTTTAGAAGACCATTGGTGAGCCTCCTCAATAATAGCCCTAAAAGTGAAAACATGATCAATAGTCTGATGATCCCTTCTAAAACCAGCCTACCCTCTCGCTCTAAGCTCTTATCCAAGACTTTTGAGAGTTTTGTATTCAACAATGATATATAAAGCTTAGCAAATGTGTACCAAATCATGATAGTTCTATACTTATTTGGATATGAATAGTTCCTAGACTTGTAGATGGGGTAGACAATATGTTGTGACCAAGAGACAAGGAACCCAGAACAAACAACCTCATTGAATAAGTTTGCTATGGGATAGCCAAGAGCTTCAGCAACATACATCAATAACTGAGCCTGAAATTCCTCAATATCAACAGCCTTGCCAGCGCTTAAATTATGTATATCACTTTTGATGCCCCATGAAGAGAAGAGTTGACATCATAAGAGATATGAATGGTAGGCTGCCCTAGGATGGAAACCCAGAATTTGTCATTGATGCAAATGGGATGGGGCTTTCTAGGAAGAATAATGCGCCAAAAGGCTTTCAAGACTAATGAAGAGCATCGAGATGCTCACAACCTATACTGACAAGAAACTCTCATTTTTTATGCTCAATGAGGAATGTATATTTCCTTGAAGATATAGTTGTAGGCTTATGGATAAGAGCAAAACAAAGCTTTTGATGCATGGACTTACATTCCTCATCATACCAACGATTCATGGGACAAGCACCAATGTGACAAACTACCTTTGGCTGAGCAAAAGTGTGGGGAAAGGAGTCAAGGGATACATTCCATAACATATAAGACAAAAGATTTATATTTCATTGTTGTTCTAGTGAAATTAAGATAGTGCTGAGACATCAAGTGAGACTCATTGAAAACAGTTGTTGCAAATTTCAATGCACTATAGTAACCAAAAGTACTACGAAAATGTACAATGCACTATAGTTGTTGCAAATTACAATGCACTATAGTAACCAAAAAGTACTACGAAAATAAGATAAACTAAAGTAAAGAATCTAATGTAAACTACTCTAAAGTGGAACAATCGTATGGCACAAAATTATAGCCTTAAGGGTTATTCAAAATGCATAAATCCTAGCATGCTAAAAGTAATGATTAAGAGAGCTAGAAGTCGAGGTGCAACAGAGATTGAAAGGAGCTTCAGTGGATCCAAGTATAGTGGGAAGTAAAGTAGAAGCGTAGTCGTCATCACCAACAATGTCAAAAAGGGCCAACACAAGATCTAATAATTTTCCCAGGAGAACGGCCAGGACTAAGATGGCCTGGTTGGATAATCATAGGACATGGAGTTCGACCCTTCAAGACTCTTCTAGCATCCATGGTTGTGGAACCAATATAATAGGACAAGAAACTAATAAGTTGCATCAATCTTCAACTCCTCGATATGTGAGGGTTGGTCGAAACCTGACACCGAAGAAGTGCAGTCCTATCCTGTCACAAGCAAGAAGAAAGAACTAAAGCACTAGTAGCCACTCCTGTACATAGATAAGGGCACATAAATCTGTCATTAACATTTTAAATAGTTGTAGCTTGAAATGAGCACTTGTTACTCTCCACTACAGAGATAGAGTGAAAGAATGAGGTGATTAGTGGAGTAGTAGTTTGTCTCCCCTGTAATAACTGACACAAAGGAGTGATAACTTCTCCAAGATAAAGAGTGAAGCATCTTCGGTCAAAATAGCTGAAAAAAGTGGCAAGCGATCAAATTGAATCTCTATACAAGTAATTGTACATCCTTTAAATCCCATAATAAACAGGACACCTAAAAATGAAATGTTCTTCAATCTCCACCTATCGAATAGAGCAAAGATGATGTACCCTATCCTCTCGAGGAATATGGTGGTCCATCTCCACCCAAAACTGATGTGAATATCCTTTGAGCTCACCAAGAGGAATCCTAACGCTATGTATCAAATGTCGCTAGACATACTTAAGACAAGTAATAATGTCATTCTCAATCCTCATGAATTGTTTTATGTAGAAGGCCAACTTAGGACTAAGTGGTTGAGATGGAGTGATCCAACTGATCTAAATATATTGTCGATAAACATCCTCTCTGACTGCTTGATTAAGTACCCTTTTATCAAGGAGGAGGTAGGGAGGAGCATTTAAAAAGTATTTGAATGGACATAATTGACCTATAAAGTGCCAACTGATTGAAGAAGAGAAATAACTTCTAAGTACCATCTTAAATCTAAAGGTAATGCATTATGAGGAGCAAACGGCCAAATATGGGTATCTCTCTAGACCTAGGGTGTATTGTCCCATGGATCTAAGGTGATGAAGCTGAAAAATCCCTCTTAAGATGTTCAAGGCAAAGAAAATGGGCACCAAATTCAGATTGAACAAGATGTTAAGGAATTGTTCTTTTACATCGGATCAATCGCCTAACCAAAATAGTTTGAACCCTCTCAATGCGAGCCCAATCAACACACCCTAGACTTGTACCCCAAATCTTAGATCTATAAATGATTGTGGATTTGAGAGTAATAAGTTTTCCTTTAAAGTACAACTCTATGAAATGTTACTAACATGTGTGGCCTTGTTTGCATACAAGAGTGGCTACCACAACTTCATTTCTTTCTTTTTCTTGCATGTAGTATGACCAAATTGCAATTCTTGGGCATTGGGTTTCGACCATCCCTCATATACCGAGGAGTTGCATACAAACGCAGCTTACTAGTTTCGTATCTTCTTCTATAGTTTCCATGGCCATGAATACTTGAAGAATCTTAAGCGATCAACATCAATGTCCTACCAAGACTATCCAACCTAGACCCCTTAGTCTTAGTCATTCTCCTACAAACATCATTAGTTCTTGTCTTCGCCTTTTTGCAATAGTTGGTGATGATGAATTTTGTGCTTCTAATTAAATCCAACTACAAATTAGTGTTGGTTCTTGGCTCCACTAGAGCTCCTTTCCATCTCTCGTTTACCCTGACTTAGCTCTCTCTTCATCATTGCTTTTAACATGTTAGGGTCCAACCCTTGAGGCTATAACTTAATGCCATATAGTTGCTCCACTTTAGTATAGTTTACATTAGTTTCTCTACTTGATGGATTCTCCAACTACAACTATATAAGTATAGCCAAATAGGATAAGTTGAAGACCATGTTTGTGGTGGAGAAGGAAGATATGCCATTCAAGTCATGCAATGCAACAATCACTTTCTACAAGATCATCCTATACATCTTCGATCATATTGTAATAGGTAAGTACAAGATATTCCTTGATGATTGATCTCTATAATTGGAAAGAGAAGTGCTTGAAGGCATTGCAAGAGTTCACACTTCACCCAATTCGAAAATGTGTAAGATGTATGGGAAATTAATGCAACATGTGCTTTGCCAAATTGCTTTGAAGACAAATCCTAGAAAAGCCATGTAATGTTTCGGATGCGCAAACCACACAACAACAAATTGTTGAAGTCTTTCCTAGTACACATGATCTACGACAAGAGGTTCATCAAGAACTCTGTCGAAATATACCACTCCCTTAATGGTTTGACTTAAAGGGCATTGCATTCCGATGGGTGCAGAAGCAATAGAGGGCTTTCAAGGAGTTGCAGTTCTAATTGATAAGTACATAGATATTCAAGCTTTCAGCTTAGAAGAAATATTTTCACATCCACATTAATGGATCCAATTTTTTCATTGGAAGTGGATTGGCTAAGCAAGTGAGCTATAAGTTGAATCAACCCATTTACTTTATCATGTGGTTGATGTTAAAAGCATTGAGAATTGTTTGTACAGTGCAAAAGTCCAAACACTTACAAATCAATTTTCCTTCTATGTGGATCACTGTAGAAGCAATAGAGGGCTTTCAAGGAGTTGCAGTTCTAATTGATAAGTACATAGATATTCAAGCTTTCAGCTTAGGAGAAATATTTTCACATCCACATTAATGGATCCAACTTTTTGATTGGAAGTGGATTGGCTAAGCAAGTGAGCTATAAGTTGAATCAACCCATTTACTTTATCATGTGGTTGATGTTAAAAGCATTGAGAATTGTTTGTACAGTGCAAAAGTCCAAACACTCACAAATCAATTTTCCTTCTATGTGGATCACCAAGTGCTATCATATTGGATAAACAAGTCAATCATTCAAAAGAAAGTAGGTATCTTGTGACATTACAGCAATTATTGTTCTAGATGGTAGTGTATCCCAAGAAGAACCATGTGATTGTTGATGTGGATCCAAATGAAGCTAACAATTGCATTGAAATGCAAGGCTTAAATAGGTCCATCTTACAACCAATTCCCCTTGAAATGAGCAACCATTTCCTTGGATTGAGCAACCAATTCCCAAATTGGGAAGATAAGCTTTATCCAAAATGCTCATTCGTGGGATAGCCTCTTATCTTCCTAACTTCCAATATCCCTCTAGAAGATATTGGGACAACTAGTCCTAAAGACTAAATCCAACATGAGCTCATAAAGCCCACATTTTACAATTTTGCACAAATTGCTTATTAGCCAAAAATAAGACTAAGTCCTAATTTCAATAGACTAAGCTTGCTTAAATTATTCCTCATCATACCTCCCAACAATAAAAGCATTGGACCAATGCTTTTAACAAATAAGGGAAGTCACGAGACATGTGATGAACAAAAATCCAACGAGCCTGATGTGGAAACTGACCTGAACGGGCTACAAGGTATGAAATAGTAGATCCCTCTCGAGTCTGTCAAGTCTTTGTATCAAAAACTGTATCGGCGTCGAGCGGAAGCTGAACATTTGGTACCACATCAGCAAAATTACTGAATGGCAAGAGCTGATTCCAAGGTAGAACCATGATATGGCTTGAGTAGATCCATATTGACAACGTCATAAATGCAAAGATGTGCCAGAAGATCAAGGCGGAAGGCATTCTCAGAGACCTGTTGGAGGATGGTGTAAGGCCCATAGCGAAGTGGTTTGATCTTGCTATATGCCATTTATGAAAAAGGTCGCTTATCCAAGCAAACCCAAATTTTGTCTCCAACTTGAAAATGATTAAGGATACGATGCTTGTCCATTTCTTGTTTTTGTTGTTGTTGAGCCTTGTGCAGAATCTGAACCACCTTTGACTGAAGGCTCTGCAAATGCTGAATGAATGAGTTAGCCTTATCTTGCTCTTTTTGAATGTGCTTGGTAGCTGGAGAGGGTAAGGATAAAGGCAACTCATATGGAGCCAAGGGCTAGAATATAAGACAAACTTCAAAAGGAGAATGTTCGGTGGAGTTGTGAACTGCTCTATTGTATGCATGCTCTATATGGGTGAGGCACAAATCAGCAAGATGGCTAAGTTCATTCCTTGTCACAAGACCAATTCTGCACCTGACTTAGATCAACTCTTCTTTGACACATTATGGCGCTCTTTTGGTCTTCCCAGCAGCATTGTTTCTGATCAAGACTCACAATTTGTGGGGCACTTTTGGCGATATTTGTGGAAGATTTTGGGAGTAACCCTTAAATTCTCCACTACCTATCATCCTTAGTCATATGGGCAGATGGAAGTAGTTAACTGCACACTTGTGCAAGTTTGAGGATCTATCACCACTCTAGTCCAACTAAGTGAGATTTGAGCGCCACCCATATAGAGCATGCATACAACAGAGCAGTTCACAGCTCCACCAAACATTCTCCTTTTGAAGTTTGTCTTGGATTCCAGCCCTTGGCTCCATATGAGTTGCCTTTATCCTTTCCCTCTCCAGCTACCAAGCACATTCTTCAAGAAGAGCAAGATAAGGCTAACTCAGGTATTCAAAATTTGCAAAACCAAGAGTCAAAAGTGGTTCAGATTTCTGAAAAAAACTCGGTAACAACAAATACAAGCAACGGACAAGCATCATATCCCTCATCATTTTCAAGTTGGAGAAAAAGTTTTGCTTTACTTGGATAAGCGACCTTTTTCAAAAAAGGCACATAGCAAGATCAAACCACTTCGCTATAGGCCTTAAACCATCCTCTAGCAAGTTTCTAGGAATGCCTTCTGCCTTGATCTTTTGACACATCTTGGCGTTCATGATGTCGTCAATGTGGAGCTACTCAAGCCATAACATGATTCTACCTTGGAATCAGCTCCTGCCATCAGTCATCCTTCCAATGTGGTACCAGATGTTTAGCTTCCGCTCAACGCCGACACAGTTTTTGATACAAATACTCGACTGACTCAACAGGGATCTACTACTTCATACCTTGTAGCCCGTCGAGGCCAATTTCCACATCAAGCTCGTTGGATTTTTGTTGATCGCATGTCTCGTGACTTCCCTTCTTTGTTAAAAGCATTATAGTGCTTCTGTTGTTGGGAGGAATGATGAGGAATAATTTAAACAAACGTAGTCTATTGAAATTAGGACTTAGTCTTATTTTTGGCTAATAAGCAATTTGTGCAAAATTGTAAAACGTGGGCTTTATGAGCTCATGTTGGATTTAGTCTTTACGCCTAGTTGTCCCCATATCTTCTAGAGGGTGTCGGAAGTTAGGAAGATAATATGGGCCTATTTAAGCCCTGCATTTCAATCTATTCAAAGCTGTATGTATCATAGAGCTTCCTCAATCTTGTTTTGTGATTGAAGAAACTTAAGGGGCATGTGATCAGTATGTAAAATTGTTTCCTTTCCCAAAAGGTAATGCCTTCAATACTTGATAGCTTGCACCAAAGCATACAACTCTTTATCATAAGTTGAATAGTTCTTTTTGGCTGCTGAGAAAGTTTTAAGTTAGCAATGGATTATTCAAAGTTCAAGGAAAGAGTCGGGCGAAAATGTTACTTCAAAAACATATAGGTTCTCTTGATGCAATGAAGTTACTCAGGAAATTAATCCTACCCAAAAGATCGCCAACATGGAATTTCATATAAGATAGTTTGAAATTGATCAAGAAACATATGAGATGGTTAGCCAATGAGGTGAGTTATGAGCTCATGTTGGATTTAGTCTTTATGCCTAATTGTCCCAATATCTTCTAGAGGGATATTGGAAGTTAGGAAGATAATATGGGCCTATTTAAGCCCTACATTTCAATCTATTCAAAGTTGTATGTATCATAGAGCTTCCTCAATCTTGTTTAGTTATTGAAGAAACTTAAGGGGCACATTAATATGTACATTTTTTTCCTTTCCCAAAAGGTACTACCTCCAATACTTGATAGCTTGCACCAAAGCATACAACTCTTTATCATAAGCTGAATTGTTCTTTTTGGCTGCTGAGAAAGTTTTAAGTTAGCAAAGTATTATTCAAAGTTCAAGAAAAGAGTCGGGCGAAAATGTTACTTCAAAAACATATAGTTCTCTTGATGCAATGAAATTAATCAGGAAATGAATATTACCCAAAAGATCGCCAACATGTCATTTCATATAAGATAGTTTGAAATTGATCAAGAAACATATGAGATGGTCAGCCAATGAGGTGAGTTATGTAAATTTTTGGTCTGATACTTAATTAAAACCTTATCCTCTCATCTCTAATTCAAAAAGGCAATCATTAGCTCAACATGTCTAGCTTGTAAAGGTCCAAAGGTCAAAAATTATATTAATGTGAGCAACAACACCAGATCATGGGTTTCTATTAGTAACCTGGTTGAAGGAAAAGGAAAGGAACTCAAATAAATAATAGATGAGCTTCAAAAGATGCTTCAAGTATTTTATTTGCTTAATTTTACACAAAAGGATGAGTTGGTTTGGAATCTATCAAAAGATGGTGGATACTTAGTCAAGTTGGGATATGAGGATTTAGAGCAATCAAAATTTTCTACTCCCAAAGATTTATGTTAGAAGAATTTTTGGTCACTACAAGCTCTTCCTAAGGCCTCAACATTCCTTTTGTTAGTAGTCCAAAGTAAGATTCTTACAAGAGAGTCTACAAAGAACAAGATATCATGGACCTTTTAGATGAGCCTTCCGTGAGAAGGATTTAGAAACATCAGACCATTTATTTCTTCATTGTCCCTTTGCTCACACCATTCAAGGCAGCTTTTTCAAAAATATGAAAATATATTAAGTAGCTCCATTAACATTGAAAGAGTTGATAAAATATTGGATTAATTATTTCAAAGGTAAAGCATTATGTATTTTATGAAGGATTGGTCCTGCCATTATTTGTTGGAGTTTATAACTCGAAAGAAATAATAATTTTTTTGAAAATAAATCTCAAAAATAGTTTGCAACCATATTACTGCCTCTCTTGCAAATGTTTAAAGATATGGTGCTTGTCATGAAAAGTCTCAAGCATGGAAAATGAGGTGCTAGCCACTTGGTTACAAGATTTGAATATACATGAAAAGGTCATCTACGACAATGTCGTTAAAAAATCTCCTTCGATCCATGGTAAAATGGAAATGTCCAGAAACTAGATTTATCAAAATTAATATTGATGGTGGTTCCAAAGGATACCTAGGAAAAGCTGGTGGAGATGGTGTTTTTTAATATAACTTAGGCAAAATTCTCCTCACTCAAAATCATATGGAACTTCAACTAACAACTATGCAAAGGCCAGGATATTTCTTATAGGGATTAAAATTGCAATTGAAATAAGATGGAAACATACATCAATTAACGGGGATTCACAAATTATCATTGATGCTATCAACAAAAATGGATATGGGAAGTGAATGAAAAATAATATTATTTTTGATGTTCATCATATATTATTGGAGGCAATATCTTGAAAATGTGAACATATCTATATAGAAGGAAATCGGGTAACAGAGAATTTAGCTAATCACAGTATTGATCTTCGTCTTGATGAAATTCAAATTTTAGAAAGCAATTGGATGAGTGAGATTTTATCTCTTAATGATGATGATGATGTCAAGGAGTTGATTGCGGAAACATAGCACTTTGAGGAAGATGAAGAATATCCTTGCTAAAAGGGCAAGCTTGATATGGTTCAATTGACCTGACAGCATTTGTGATATTTTGGTATTTTGATGGGAGTGACCCCGAATAGAAGCCACATATAACTTATTATAAAGATAAAAATAAAAATTGAGAACTTAAACAGGCATTGAGTCAACTCACCTCTTGGCCGCAACTCAACCAAAAACATATGATAGATAAATATTTGAAATGTTTTGAGAATTTTGAGTATCTTCGTTCTTTGTCATTTCAAGCCTACTTTGACTAATCTTAATAAATTTTGCATATTCTTGCAAACTCTTTTAGCAAAAGGCCACACCTTGTCAACTTGTTAAGTTTCTATTAGTTTCAGCAAATCTTACTCTAAATAGATAATTACAAAACTTAAATAATCCATCTTCTTCCTTCTTAAGGAAACAACTTGAAAAAATTTATACTTGTCCACGACATTAGTTATATGATGCAATGTCGATCCAGAGGACAATTAATGATGCATTGGTGCCTAACCCCAAGCAATTGCTGCTCTTCCATGAAGGAAAAACTCAAACTCAGTTTATGGATCCATAACCTTGGATCCTAGAATTTCTTTACCATTCCTAACAAAACATAAAATGACCTACACTTAAGTCATTTAGAAATTTATGCTGATGTTGTGGTTAGACAGTTTTATCTTAATAAACATATTCCTAAACAAAAGTTTTATATTTAGCGAGTCTGCACAAAGCTGCAAATAGAGAGTAAACCTATTTGTATGAATCCCAACTAAAAGAAAAGGAATGCAGTTTCCAAATCAATTTGGAAGGAAACTATACCTTCAGGTGTTCCAGTTTATCAACCAGGCTAAGATATGTCCCTGGATAATTAACATTGCTTGAACTATGTTTGGTGAAACCACGAACATGCATTTCGTACACAAAAAGATCCCTTTGTGGAAGTCCCAGGGGCATGTCCCCATCCCAGTCAAACTACAATCACAGCCAACTCATGATAATTAATCATATTTGGTAAAATATTTGGATGTTCACACAATCTACAGCAAAAAACATACTGCACAAGGTCTGCACCATCTAAAACTATAAACTAGAATGTCAACAACATTTAGGTTCACATTGAATGGCACCATAGTAAGCCACAAACCAGACCACCATTTCATAAAGTGTACTGTTCTCCTTAAAATGTGTATTAAACCTTTTTTAAGATAAACATGACTATCTAGAAAACTTAAACTCATTTAGGATTGTAAAGCACACATTGAAAGAATTGCAAAACAGCAAACAGAAGAAAGATCAAGATGTTTATATGCAACCACCATCTATCAAACCTTTCATCTATCACAAACTTCTAATTAACATGGAGTTGCTTGAACCTTTCATTTTCAATTTCCTTCTCATTTCATTCTTCATTAGCAGCTTTTTGAAGCATAGTATCACTATGTGTCATCATAAATCAGTGCATGGTAATGGAGGCAAATTCATCGAAGACCGTAAGTGAGGCAAGTCAGCCAATCTTTCGTTTCCTTTTGGGTCAATATCAATTTCTGTGCTTGATTCCACTGAACCTGTTTGTGAGATGGTTTGCTTAATAGAAACAAGTAGCCTGTGTTCAGGTGAAATTTATGAAAACATTCATTCTATGTGCTACAATCAAATCCACCACAAACCACAGAAACATTTCTTATATCAATTGATAGAGACTAAATTACATGTCACATGGAATAAGCTAACAAGATCTCTCTGTATAGGTTCTTATACCTTGAAGAATAATACCTAAGCAAAGAAGAAGAGAGATCCCTCCTACTACAGAGAGGCAACAAAGGAAATGTTTCCCTGCATGAAAAGCAATTTTCAATGGAGATGTGATGTCTATTACAAAGAGCCAGCTTTTATTTGAGTAATGTATGTTCGGTAAAAAGGTAGCCTAGTACAATAGGCATGTTTCAAAAGACCCAATAAGCAAGCAGGCTCTTCATGGGCACAGCATGCACCTGAGTTACCTCAGTTTATTGTACGATTATTCTTACAAGCGTTCAGTTTATCTCCTTTTGAGAGGAAGAGAAGCTCTAATAGTTTTCGTCAATCACTAACGACAAGGCAAGTTCAAAGAAGGAAGAGAGCCTCATATCAAGCAAGTTGTATTAACAGCATCCTTCAACTCACAAACTGAAGTGTCTCACATTTTATTTGATTCTGGAAGATAAAACATCTTGGTAGACAAGAAGGGTCATTTGTTATTTGTTTGCATTCCATTTTGGGGATTTAAGAAGGAGAATCATTGCAAACAGAGTGGGCACTTCATTTTTTGAGAGCAGTTGTACATTTGGCATTTATTGACCTCACAGTTTGCTTTTGAGCAGAGTATTTTGTATCAGTCCCTTTATTGTGCATGGAAGGCTTTCTAGGCTCAGCACCTCTTCTTCCAATGTGCCTCATTAGTGGAATATAAAAAAAAAATTGGCATCTTTCTCCTTTGGTTTTTCTTCCCATGGAGGTTTCCCACATAAATACTTGTATCAATTTTCACCCCGTGGGTTTTCTTACTCTCATGCTTTCCCACGTAAATACTTGTCAATTTTGAAGTGGAATGTTTAATCTTAGTCTCTTTTCTTGTTTCTATGAAATGCTTTTGTTTCCAGAAATATCTGCACATATGAGGATCTGTGGATGAAATAATGAATCTTCAAGTGTTTGTTTACTCATCAACAAAAAAATCTGCATAATGTGTCATTTGTAGTCTCCATCTTCCAAGGAGGGCAAATACAAAATACCTTATCTTCTCGGGGAATATAATGGTCTCTAGCCAGGACAAAAAAAAAAGTGGCAAGCATTCTATTCGGTTTCTTATAAAAGGAAAAATACCCACGCACCCCAAATCTTGTAATAAACAAGACACCCAAATATGAAATGTTCTTTGGTCTCCATCTTCCAGCGATGGTAAAGACAAAACACCCTATCTTCTCGAGGAATATAGTGGTCTCATTCCACCCTCAACTAATGTGAGTAAACTATAAGCTGACCAAAAGGAATCTTGAAGCCATGTGTCCAATGTTGTTGGAGATAAACCAGAAAAGTAATAATGCCCTTAATCCTCATGAAATGCTCAATATAAAAGGTTCACTAAGGACTAAAAAGCTGAGACAGAGTTGACCCAAGCGACATAATAGATAATGTTAATAAATATCCTCTTTGGTCTCTTGATTAATCACCGTCTTATGAGGAAGAAGGCAGGACGGGATATTTAAAGAGTATTTGAAAGGAGAAAATTGATCTATGGAGATGCCAATTGGCTAATGAAGAGAAATGGTTCTGCATAGCAACCTCGATGATGAGTAGCAAAGCTTCTAAAGGAAATTCATTCTAAGAAACGAAGTGCCAAATATGGTTCTCTCTCTTCGTCTAAATTATGGTCACCCATGGATCTAAGGTGATGAAGTTGAAAAACAATTCTAAAGATCATATCAAAGGCAAAGAGAATTAGCACCAAACCCAACCTAAACAATAGATTGTGGACCCATTATTTTACATCACATAAATCATTAAAGCAAAAAAATAATTATATGCTCTCAATACAAGCCCAATCAACACACCTTTGTGTCTTGGGACCCAACTCTCACATGCATAAAGGATTGTGAGTTTAATAATGCAATCAAAGAGGCACATCTTCGTAGACATATCTTGGAAGTGTTGCCAGAAACATTTGTGTTTTGGGACTAAGATTTGTTGCCCTTGCAAAGCAGTGACTGTGAACCTAGCCAAACATTAAGGGAAGAACTAGTAAACTAATCCCCCAAGTATGTGAAAACTTCACTATTTGAACCGAATTTTTCCCATCACCTGCATCTTGGTTGCCTCCGCTCAACCTATTTTTTACACTTAATTCATTGCTCATATCATCCATTGTTGCTAGACAGCCTCGAAGACACTCCCCAAAGGGTTCCTTCATTCAACATACTTTGTACAACTCTAGACAGCTAGCCTTGGGTGTCCATCCCCATTGGTCGCCTCCGGATGACTAGGTCAAATGGTCGATCCCTAAAGGCAGACCCTGTGGGTTAAAGATAGACAACCTCGTCTATCAACCCCAAACAATTGTCCCAAAGGGTCAACCCTAGACAACGGGCTTTGCCTACCCAATGTCTATATTCGTCAATCACTCCTACACAATCGGTCAAACAACAACCTCCACTAGCCGCTCTCGAATGGCGAGTTCCATCAACCAAACGACCCAATTTTTGTTTGATTAAATAGGCCATTTGGTAGACAGTTTCCTTTCCACTACGAATGGCTACTGGTTCTTCTCGGACAATGGCCTACTTGCACTGCCACATGACATGTTGTCAAACAATCAACTCCTACCCCAGACAACTATTACAAATCCCAGATGACCCCTTGTCATCAAAAATATGTTTCCCTCAGTTGAATGGCGTGCTACAATCAAACTATTCTATGGGCAGCTTTCACCATCCACCAAACAGTCTTCCTCACACATTATATGGCTTTCCTCACATGCCAAATGGTCTTCTTCTGTAATGTCCCCTTTCTAAGGGGTCAACTAGTTGTGTTCTAGCCTATTCTCGGGTTCCTGTAGGCAGGATCAATTGTGTGGTAGCCCATTGGGAGAGCTCAAATGATGTCAGAATGAGTAGTACTTCAGATTGCCAGTTTCTTGGACCGTTTTAGGCATATTTGCAGGGACTTACTATTTATAGTAAGTCGATGATTAGGGTTTCTGGTCCGACGGACAGGGTAATGATATTCTTCGCCGAATTGGGTACCTAGATATCACTTCAATTGCTTGGTTTTGGCCCTTTCCGGGACACAGGTGCAGAGACTTACTATTTTTAGTAAGTCGATTCAGGGGGTTATCAGTGGAAATGGAAAGCACGATTGGACACTTCAGCGAAATGGGTATCCCTTTCCATATTTTGTTTGGAGTTCTGGATTCCAGAAGACAAAGATTTTAATGTGTAAAGATAATTATATTAAATTAAATATTTAATATAGTTTACTTTATATTATTTTATTAATGGGGAGATATAAGATGGTATTATAGTCACTTAAAATAAAGTTAATATTATAAAGTGACTTTGTAAATGGGTCCTAAGTATGAACTTTAAGTTATATAACTTAAAGTATGTCTAAGAATCATGAAGGGGGACATAATAAAGAATAAAAGAATATTATAAGTGCAAAAAAAAAGCTCGGAAGGATGGGGTCCCTTGGAGAAATTATAAATTGAGGTTGAGCTCCTCATTTTGGAGGTTTTTTGGTGATTATTTCTGGATATCTCTTGGAGAGTATTTTTCTTGCAGCTGTTGCAGGGAATTCTTGGCTTGTTCGGAGACGGAAACCTCTAGCAGGATCATCATCTTCGGGGTTGAGAGATACCCTCAGGGTGATTTTCAGGCATTCTCACTCAGGGAGTGCATTTGGATTACATTGAGCAGATTTTCAAAGTATTTTGTGAGGAGTTTGGTGAAGGGTTTCAGATTTAATTGCTGCATTTTAAGCTCCTTCCAGCTACAGCTTGGCCGTACATTTGGCCACCATTTCAGCATTGTGGCGAGGTGTTTATGCTAGGGTTTCTTACAATAATATTTGCAAATCCATTTCCCATGCCTAGCGACCAGTTTTGAAGGGTTTTTGCATTGTTTCCAAGGCAGATTTAATTTCTATTAGCAGGCCATACAATTCCATGTCTAGTTGTACATGCTGGTGAATACATTGGAAATCGTGCCAATCTGAAATCTGCAATTTACGGTGCTTTCATGGTCAGTACCTGGTTGCTCAACATTTAGAAGCTATTTGTACTAATCTATGAACAATTTGATGCACTGTATTCGAAGTTTGAAATGAAATATAAGTTTTCTAGAGTTGCTGATAACCAGTGTTATTCCATCATTTTCAAAATTCATATCTTCCGGATAAGATCGTATTTTGTCAATTCCTTTTGTAGGAATTTAGATGAAGGTGTCGTCTAGCTATTTCCAAGTTTTTAGAATTTTTTCATCAAGTAGTTTAAAAGCTGTTCAATTTCGAAGTTAATGGTTTTGAAGCTGTTAAAACTCAGAAAAATTACAAAAAAAATCAGAATACTTCAAAAACCAAAAACAGTCAAAAACCAAACTCAGAACAGGGCAGCACATTACATCTTCATACTCCAAACAGCAAGCTATTATCAAATGGTTCACTTCCTACCTTTGATAACCTCGATTGGGTTCCAAAAAGCTAAATTCTAATTGTGCATGGCAAGGTGCCATCGTGAAATTCTCTACAAGTCAGACAACTTTTCCTCTCAATCCAACGATCTCCACCACACGTCGGATGGCTTGCTCTCATTCCAAATAGCCAAAACAAGCCTTCCTTGACTCTAAAGGGCCACAAAAACGCATCAGACGACCAAAACCCCGTGGGCGATCAATACTTCTCTCCAAACAACATTTTCCCCTTCTTAGGTTGTTGAGTTCTTTTGCTCAACAAAATTTCTCTACATTTCTTTCAACTGGATGGCCTACATAATTGTTTTTCTTTTCCAGCCAACAATTCGTCCAACAAAACTTCCTTTCAAAATAGCTTGGGTTTTGCTCAAATTGGTTAGGGTTAGCGACAAATCTCAAATCTTCGAATTCTCACAAGCCTTCATATTTTTATCTGAAATGTGCAATGGGTCTTTGCAAAAACCCTCTTTTCTTCAACCATAGTTTCTGCAAAACCCTATTTTCTTCAACCATGGTCGAATTTACTTTTAGATTATTGTCGTTGATTTTTTCTCCCTTGAAAAATCTGGATTTGCTCCAATGAAATCCTAGCTTGCTCCAAACAACACCTTCCCAAGTTTAGATGGTCTTCATCTTCTTTGGGGCATTACTTATGTCATGGTCTAGAGTCTAGACGACCCTCGCCTTGGCTCAGACAACCTTGGTCCATATGTCCTTATGTCCAAGCCCAAACAACTTGGTCCTGACAATCGGGTCAATATAACAAACAGCCTAGGTCCAGACAGTTGAGACCATGGCTAGACAGCCAAGGTCCAAAAGGCCCTATCCCAATCAGCCCAATTCAAAACGGCCTCCCTCTTCACCATCTACATCGCTCAATCTACCATCTATGTCACTCCATCGTCTGCACCCAACACTTCGCGAATTTCACCTCTAGAAAGCTTGCATGCATTATTCTTCCACATCGCCACCATGTCAATGCGTTACACAAGATCCTCTAGTTACACTATCTCAACATATTGCATAGATTCCTCTTCCAGAGTAGTCTCATCCACTTGCACAATCTCAGCTGGTTGCGCAACCTCCTCTTCCTCAATAGCGTCAACCTCCTACATAGTTCCCGCCTACTCAATTGTAATCAAGTTTACCTCCTCAACCGTAATCCAATTCGTAATTTCCTATGCTTCTTGGCTAGGATTGTGACTCTTCTCTAGCTTTTCAAACCCTCCACACATCATCGATTTGTCTCGACTCATAGTACTCCCACATTTATGTGCCAAGTGCCCCCACAAATGGCATCACTAGCACTACACAATGGGTTCGCCCTCAACATCATACTCAATACGGCTTCTTCCAATTCTCTGAGGGTTGTCACGGACCACTCCGTTGATTGCATTCTTCTTTGGAAGAGTCTCCCTCTATGTTGCAATTACTTGTAGAGATAATTTCACATTGTGACGTGCATTCACCATGTCACATTCATTGTGAAAGGCATCACTCACATTGCTTTCATCTTCAAAGTCGCTCTCTTCACTAACTTCTCAGCCCCAACAACTTCATGATGCCCTCAAATCATCCTCCAAGCTACACTTGTTCTTAGAATCATCACTCCCATTGCCAGAGTTGCTCTCACCATAGGAGTCATTATCATCTTTGAGGTCACTCTTGCCCTCATTAACATGACCCAATATTTTAGTGATGTCTTTGCATTGTTTTCCATGTTCAAGGCCTGCTGAAAGGCCTCTTAATATGACGTCAAAGGGGCCACGGAAGAAGTCCTTCCACGAACCATCTCTTATTCAATGCATCTAACAGATTGTACCCATTCAACCATCAATTGTAGGATCAAAGAAACTTTGTCTCACCTTATTTCATACATAGACTTCAGCAATAACCCCATCGTCATTGCAGAACTATTTAAAATCTTTCACAAATGCTTTGCAACTCTTCCCAATTCTGGCACTTGCCCTTTGGCAATCTCTTGTAGCAATCATTTGTGATTCCATACAACATCTCAAGAAATAGCCTCCTCCATTCTACTCCATTCTCTTGCCCATTACCCTCCCACATCATGAGGTAGATTTTCCAATGCTCAATTGGGTCCTTTGTTTCACCACCATGTTATGTGGGACACTTGTGCAATATGTTAAAACTAGCCATTTTGTGACTAGTTGGTTCAACATAGTTGAAGAATGTTCATGTGTCTTACTCTAGTCACATGCATCATTCGACGCACCCACCCTCAATTGCTCTCTTGCAGAACTCTCATCCCATGCACCATGAAACGTTCCAACTTGTAGTTCCTCCAATGTCCGAACCTTGTCTTGCTCACTATCAAGCACACCAACCTACAACAGCCCTAGTGTGGACTCCCCTCACGTGCGTTGTTGAAACAACCATCTAGCATTTGCTCGATGTCGGACTTTTGTTCCACTCACCATCAAGCACACCAACCTACAACGGCCCTAGTGTGGACTCCCCTCGCGTGCATTGTTGAAACAACCATCTAGCATTTGCACGATGTCGGACTTTTGTTCCACTCACCATCAAGCACACCAAGCTACAGCGGCCCTAGTGTGGACTCTAAGCACACAAACCTGCAATTTCTCCATTGCCAAACTCTTGTCATACACACTATCTAACACACAACATGCTCATACCACTGTCAACCTTTCTTGACAAACCAGGGTTTCAACTTCCTCAAGATTATTAGCTTCATCATGCCCAAATTCATTGGCACAATCTTCCATGTCTATGCACACTTCTTTGCACACATGTCTAGTTGGCATCTCCCCTACATGAACTCATTTGTCTATGCACGTCTCCGCCTATTCAAACTCGTCCGTCTACATTATGTTTGTCTGTGTGCACATCTTCACTTACATTGCTCCATTGCCAAAATCTTGTCATACACGCTAGGATTTTTATTGATTTGGAATCTAGAATTCAATTACTTGCATTATTGATTTTCTGGCATTGAATCTAATTTACTATTCTAGTGGATATTTCATTTTGCATAATATTGAATTGTTACTGCTATTGCTATATTTCTACTGTTGGTGACATAAGTGCTAGACACATGTTGCAATGAAAATGTTTAGTTTTCTTTGTGCAATACTAGAGCTTTACAAAACAGTCGGAGAAGTGATGTGGAGAACAAGAGGACAAGAGGTGTACGTGAAGCTCCACGAGAAAGCCAAATCAATCATAAAACAGTTAGGGCAGTTGGGAGTAACTACCGTTGGAGTTCAAACATTGAAGCCTATTTAACGAGGTGCAAAGGGAATGCAATGCAGGCCAAGAATTGTGGATCCTGAAGAATTGAGGAGGCATCCTCTAAGAATTGCCCTAGAAGTTGTGTCGCAACAAGGACCCCAAACACATGGAGGAGGAATCGGCGTTGGCTTTGTCATGAGTCATGAGGAGTGCACACACCACCTAAAGCGGGAGGAGCGCGAAATGGAAGCAAAACAGGGAAGGACACGACAGCACAAAGGAGGTGGCAATTTGAGGTCACAATCATGGACTGGAACTCCAAGATACTGATGGAGTGAAGGAAAGGAGCTTACACCTTCACTACAATAGATGACAAAGGGGAAACAGCAGATGCAAATACCCTTAGATGAAATTACCTAGACAACGCCTCCAAGTGAATATTCAGTTTATGGTGGTTTGACAATTTGACTTCTTCAGTTTTTATGGCTGGTTTGACACTGACTACTCTCACCAACCTCATGCACACTCTAAGGTCCATCTTGAATTCCATCTTCTACATTAACGCACATGCAACTTGGCTAGAAAACTTCATAGTCTTCCAGATGCTAGTGGAGAAGCCAGCCATTCAAGTACCCTTCGTCCTCCATGCACTCTTCCAACACCAGCATGCCTTCTTCATTTGGTGTAGCATGGTGGTGGTATTCCACAGTTGGAGGAATAATTATGAATGACAAAGTGATTTGAAAATCATCAACATGCAATCCAAACGGCCTACAACACGCTCTCCAATGGCCCTACACAACACAGTAGTCAAACGGTCCAGTTTGTAGTCCAAACGGCCTGGCACAAAAATCAAAGGGCTTGCCCTTCTAGTCAGACAGCCCAAGGTTGCATGGGATGGCCTAGAATCAGATCTAGAAGACCCTGTACAAATGGAATACAACAAACAAAATATAAATGGAAACAGTTTGAAACATCTATCTACAACAATACATTCAAATACAATAAATATACACAATAGCAATTGTTGAATGATGTATTGGTATTCACAAAGATACATTTGTCTTACAACTATGTTTGTATGGATGCACTTTCCAACATCTCTATGTACAGCTTCTATATCTTGTGCATACAATCTCTCTCGTGTAAGTGTGTAATGTGTATACCCAATATGTCATGTACCTGCTCAAGTGAAATGAAAGGGTCTTTTTTTTTTGGTCTACTATGTTGACGAGTCTACTGGTGTTCTCTGTTTTTTATTTGGAGTTATGATTCAAAAGTTGCCCTCTGGAATCAACTGTCACTGACTTGTGTAGTTTGTACCCTGACCACCGTGTCACTCACTGTTCTCTGTTCCTGTCACCTGTACTAGGGTTACTGACACAATTGTTGCTTCGACCTTAAGGAATTTTTTGACACTCGTCAACTCGTTTCGACACTAAAAGACCGCAATTCTGGACGGTGCAGAGGATCATTCTTGTCGTTGTCCCGACTTTTCAGATTCTGACCACAGGCTGTTTCAAACACTTGCAGAAATTTGTCTTGACTGTTGGTGCATGCAAGTTGTTTTATGTGATAGGGAAAGCCTTCTCCATATGCTCACTTTTGGGGGATGGTGAATGCAGGTTAGCAGAACAGGGATGGGTTGATTTGCAAGGAGATGATACTTTGTTTTTGTTTAGTTTTCGTGAACCAGGTATGCTAAGTAAGGGAGTATGTAATACCCATAGGACCAATATTTCAGGCCACTACTCAAGGAGGATTCCACACATACCCTTGAGCACACTATCTGCCTCTCTGACACTACGGGAGGGTAATCGTCCGAGATGTTGTGTCCCATGGACTATGGATAATACAAGGCCGAAAAGCTTCCTAATGGATAAAATATTGTTTAAACCTAGATTGTCTCTCGATATACCCGAAGATATGTGGGAGCTCAATTCCGTGCGCGAGTGTTATCTGAGGCTTGGGTATTGGAGCCTGATCGCCCCTCACTTCACTAGACGCTTTATGGGCTATCTAGCTTAGCCAATAACGACAGCTCCTTCGCGATATTTTAAAACCCCCGGCACAAGGTTTCTAACCTCCACAACTACTGTATTTTTTTTTGGTATTTTCTAATTTTCTGCGAAAAAAATGACTGTATTTTTTGGATTTTTTTTTATAAAGGAAAAAAATAAATAAAAAACACACAGGAAAATTATACCTAACAAGCGGAATGACTGGCAAGAATCGTCTTAGTTGCAACAGAACTTGGCCCTGGAAAGCGCTCTGATACCACTTGTTAGGAACCTACTATTAAAATAAAGCACACTCACACAAAATACTGAAAAATAACTCACATACATCAAATAACCCAATATCATTATGCAGAAAAAAAATGAAACAATCTCACAGTAATACTGAATCGCGGGCCTCTTCGAGGGGGCAACCTCCTTCAATATTTCATTAGCTTGCAAAAGGATAATCTCGTACATGGCTTCATATCTTTTTAAAGGAAAACTTCATGCAACCCTACCTAAATGCTCAAGAGGTGGCTTACATGCAAAATGCCACTTGAGATAGAATCTTCCACCAAATGGCGGTTACAATCTTGATAAAAACGGTTACATGAAATGGTACCACTTGGCGAGGTATCTTACTACATCGGTTACAATATTGATAAAAACGGTTACATGAGATGGTACCACTTGGCGAGGTACCTTTATTGCCACCTACATTACTAAGTATTGCATAATAACATTAAAATGGCATCCCCACGTTGGAAGTGGGTTATTACATAGGTAAATGAGAATTACAACATGGTGTTAGGATAGGATCCTAACACCCATGCCTAATGTCCATCTAAGCCCACCTTAGGGCCTTGTATTTGGTGTCAGCCTGGGATATTCTGCAGAAGCATGCCTTCCATGTTTTGAATCTAGGCAAAAGTGGCAGAAAGTGCTCCATCGTATACCTAGACCACCGCCTGACAGACTTTTCTCTCCCTTTTTCTTCTATCAGCTTTGCAATTATGGATCAGATTTGGAAAGAAAGTGAAGACAGTACTGCCTTTTTTACTTGATTCAAATGCAGCATAATTCTTCTCCTTTAAATCAGGTCTACTATGAGTATTGGGATAACCTGTACAGCTTGGCAGAACTTCGTCAACATGAAGAACAGAATGAATGGCAGGAGAATGAAAGGTCAGATGATTCTTGGTCTGTAAATGAACTTGTCCACAGGCATATCCTTGTGTGCGTATGGGCCCCACATAAGCTGCATGCTTGGTGTATGCACCAGACCCATGTGCATAATGTTTGCTCAGACTCACGAGGACCATGTATCTAATGTCTACTTGGGCCTACATAAATCAATCTATATCCTAGCGTCCACCCGAGCTTACCCATGTTTCCTAGTATTTTCTTGGCCCTATTTCAATATGTCAAATTTGCCTAGGGTGACTTTTGGTCATCGCTTTGGGCCCACCAACAGCCACACACTTCATAACTGCTTGGGGCTTGGCTCGACCGTATGCTTGTATTTTAGACAAACTGACAACCTACTTAGGACCATGCTCCTCGTATCTATTGGTGCTTATGTATGGCAGCATGCTCGGTGTCTATGTATGCCTACCTGAATCAGTATGACTAGCATCCACTTATGTTGTCTCAGGACCTCATGCCTAATGTCCACCTAAGCCCAACCTATGGCATTGTGTTTGGTGTCACCCTGAGGTGTTTTGCAGAACCACCAGGTTTTGAATCTAGGAAAATGTGGCAGAAATTCCTTCATATTATACCTAGACCACAGCCTGAGACTTTTCTCTTCTATCAACTTTGCAATTATGGATCAGATCTGAAACGAAAGTGAAGACAATGTTGCCTATTTTACTTGATTTGCTTGCAGCATAATTCATCTCCTTTAAATAAGGTCTACCATGGGTATTGGGATAACCTGTACAGCTTCGCAGAACTTTGTCGATGTGAAGAACAGAATCACAGGCAGGAGAATAGAAGGTCAGACCAGAGTCTCATTCTTATTGCGGGCCATGAAGCTCATAGATGCCATGTTAATCAGAATTTTTAGGACAGAAGAATGACAAGAAACTAACACTAGCTTAGATATAAAGGATATATATCTAAAAACGCCGAGAGTTATCAATCTCGAGGCGCCTATCTCATTTCTTGGGGGTGTGATCTCCAAGATAGGCGCCTCGGGATTGATAACTCTTGGCGTTTTTAGATATATATCTTTTATATCTAAGCTAGTTAACCCAATAATATATATATATATATATATTTGAATAATACTTTTTATACACATCTACCATAGGGATTAAACCTCGGTCACATAATCGATAATGCAAGTGGCATCCTTGACATTCTTGTGTCCTTGACATCCTTGTGGGTTGAATACTTTTTTATTTTAATAAGATAACCTCCATAAAAACTATACATGGCTTATTAAAAGCCTCAAAAATATGTGACCAGGGTTTAATCCCATGATAGATTGTATATAAAAATATTACTCAAACAAAAAAAACTCAAAAATACTTAACCTAATCTTTTCAAAGCTTTAAAACGGATATAGAAAAAATTATAATCTTTTCAAAGCTTTAAAAAGAGCATAGAGAAGAAAAAAATAAAAAAATAATAGAAAAACTGTCTTTCAATTTTATATTTGCTTCGATAGAGCGAAATACGTCGATAGAGCGGAATACGGTGGGGGTTATAGAGACGGACAAAAGAAAATAAAAATAAAAAAATTATATTTGCTTCAACCATTTGCCTTCGCCCTTTTCTTACCCTCTCATGTGTTTTATTCTATATCTGCCATGTATTTTTATATAATATCTGAGATAACCTTTCAAAAAGAGAGTTTATATTTAATCATATTATTTATTCAATATTCATGTAAAATTTAATCTTCTACTCTTATACTTTTTCAAAATTCATTTCAAAATATTAGAACTATAAGGTATGACAATTTTTTTTTTAAATGTGTTTTACTATTTTTCCCATTGAACTTGTTTGGATTGTTAAATTCTCCTCAGGAATCTCACATTCGTTTAGAGGTCTTCCATAAACCATCATATTTTATGAACCCACGCTTCTTCAATAGACCATCATATCTCTGAACCGACCCTTAACAAGAAAAATAGACATGGTAAAACAAGTTGTGGAATCTTCTAGCCGTTCTTTGAGTCAAGACTTCAATTTATTAAAATCAAGAAATTCAAAAAAATTCTAAAATTATTAAAATCAAGTCAAAGAAATTCTAAAATTATGCAACTATACCAAGCCGAAAGAATCGTTATTGCAGAAAATGGATCTCAATTCCCAGATCAAAGACATATGATCCCTCATTTTGATGTTTGCATTCTTCTGCTTTCTACAGGATTTGTCTTAAAGAGTTCTATAACCAAAAATTAAACGGATAAATCATAGAGATGGCAATCATTTCACCGATTTGCAGCAAAACACCGCAAAGGAACACACATCATAACTACAAAATATAACGCTACTAATTTTAACGGGACAGATCGCGGATTAAGCCAATGGGGTTGGACAACAAAGCGGTCTTTGCTTAATACACCACACAAAAGGCATATTGGTAACCCTAACAAAGCCAAAGTAATCCCAACTTCAAAAGTCATTAGTACTCGTCAGGCCAAACGAAGGCACTGATCGCATAATTTCGCTTGTACGCAACATCTCCTATAACGGTCAAACCATACTGGTGGAAGAGAAGGTCCAGCCTCCATTCGGGCATGGATTCGTATTCCTCCTTGGAGTACCGCGGGTAATGCAGAGGCATCTGAAACGCAGAGGGCCCTTCCTCTGATCGGTTCCTGTCATTGCCATGGACAGCAGAATAATTTGAAGGGAGAACTTCCGTGTGCTTATGGTTGTCCTGCACCGCATTTTGTTCCCATCGCACAAGTTTCAGCAGATCTTCGAGGGAATGCACGCGCTGCATCAGCCTGCAAAGGCCTTCGCAAGTATGGTTCTGCTTCTTCTCCGCACCGCAATCTTTATTCCCCGTAGGCATTTTTGAAGAGAGGGGATCTGATGTTATGCAATCTTAACACAAGCGAGAAGCGAGGTTATGAAATTGTATATAAACCTGAGATATATAAAGGCGACAATTAATTTTTAATAAATTTATTGTGATATTCTTCTTTATTATTTTTTTAATGAATTTATTGCAATAATGCGAGTGAAACTTAGAAATCCAAATATTTTAAATGTTTGCAACGGTTGGTTAGTCGGCTGTTTTAGTTTAAATATTTTAAATGTTTTTGTTAATGTTGGCTTTTTTAATTAAAAAAAAAATGTTTACGGCGTGACATGTATGACCTCTTTGCCTCCCACCCCCCTGTCTGCCATTGTAGGAACGACTCTCGGCATAAAAATGGCAAAGGAGGAGAATAAGAGGAGCTAAGAAGAAACCAAGGGCCAGAGACAGAAGTGTTCTTGAACATTAAAGTAAACAACAGATGACATGAGCTGGAACTTCAAGTAAAAAGTGATATTCATCAGCAGATTTAGAGTTCAGTACTTCGTTGAAATAAAAGGCAGGTAACCCTTTGATACATAAATGGATAATGGTTTTTATTTCCATAAGGAAGAAACAGAAATCAAGAACACGTGAATATTGGGAAGTAAACCAGAGTTAACAAGCCAATGCCGGATACTGGAACCATGTGATGACAGAAGAATACCCAAGATAAGGCAAAAGACCCAAGGACACAAAAGACCCAAGGACAGTTTCTTGCCTTTGCAGGAGGCAAATATTATAAACTACAGAAGTTATTTCAAAAATGCCATGAATCAAAGGCTGCTGAGGAAGTTCAAATGGCCCTTGTAGGGAAACATATAAGAAGAACTACTTACAAAGTCAAGCCCCATTTAACAATGGCTCTTAATTTCAAAGCAGCCTTGGGTTAAGTCAATTTCCAAAGCAGAATGCTTGAGAGTCTTTCTTGTGTGATAGAGTCCCCACAGTGTCCTTTTTATAGATGATGATTCATGCAGAACTTGTCTACTACATAGTCTGTAGATGGCATGCCAAGATGGTCTAAAAGATCTTATGATATTTTTGGGACATGAATAGTCTAGACTCTGGATAGATGTCTTATACTTAAGATTGGTGCAGTTTCGAGTATAGTTTTCCTGACCTATTTTTGTTGAAGTTGCCTGGTTATGTAGTTTATGGTTGTTACAACTGCATTTTGACTACTGCATCTCTGAACTTCGATCATTTTTCTCTGAAATTTGCAATAAACATAAGATTTTTTTTCCTGAAGAATTTCATACCTCATCATCAAGAACAGGAACCATGCCTGCCATTTGAGGCCAACAATTTCCTCCAGGTCCTACAACCCCATATTCTTCTCTGCTTATGATTGCCTGCATAGTTCAATACTGAACATATTAATTTTTGCCTGTGGTTCAGTGAAAATCATTATCATTTCTCATATAGGTGTTCTATTTTTTGTCTAAAGATCCCTTCATAAACCATACTCAATTAGGATATATCTCCAAAACATCTTAATAAATTATTAAAAAGTATCCAAATGGAGACATTAGAAAGTTGTCTCTAGAAGCTCAACAAAAATAGAATCCAATTTTTGAAGAGTAGGAGAGGAACAAAATTCAAATATTAGAAGCCCAATACAAGCTTTGCGATATACACATTTTCAGTGAGTTAATTAATTGCTCAAATGATTGGGGGCCGCCTAAATGAACAATTTCGAGTTTGAAACATGTTTATGAACAAAAATAGGTTCCAATTTTTGAACAGTACGTGAGTAAGAAAATTCAAATATTAGAAGCCTGACACAAGCTTTGCCACAAACACGTTTTCAGTGAGTTGCATCATTGTCCAAATGACTGATAACAGAGACATAAAAAAAATAGACATTTTCGAATGTGAAACATGTTTATAATATCCATAATGAACTATTTTTCATCTCTATACACTCTAGTTAAAATGCACCATATTTGTAGGATAAGTGGCAGTGTTTTTGCCAGGATAAAACAAAGACCGTTTTGAACATTAAGAAATTTAACACTCAACTGAACCTACCTTAGCATAAGGATCCAACAAAATACAAGAAGGATCATAACAGTGGCCTTCTTCAGGACAATATTCTCCGTCGATTTGATAACCATATAGCATGTCATCAAACTTTCCAGGCAAAAATGCATGCCATACATCTCCTGTTTTGTTCCGCACTGGATCAAGAGGAATTGTTTTGCTAACCTTACCCTGCCACAAGAGTGCAACACACATACTTTAGCAAAAACTTCCAAAAAGGTTATCTAAAATTAATGAAGTGGGAAAAATTTTAGAATAATAATACCAACCTGATATGAAATCTTTAAAAGTGGAAAAGACAAAGTATAGAATGGTATCAACAATAACAAAACATAATTCAAATAAGATACTGTAAACCTTTATATTAAAGATTGTAAAAAGAATCATTTTAAAGATGAGGAAAGAATAAAACTTTCACAAACTACACAAGAATCACTGATTTGAACATTTCCTTAGCTGTCTTTCTAGAGGGAAACAGCTAGGGATTATTCTAGTGGCTAACTTTATCAATTGGTTATTTGCCTCAAATTCTATAGAATCAAGTTTTTTCCATTGTGAAATTCACCAGCATATTGTATAATATATACATCTAAGATTCTAAAGTAAAAAACAGTAAGTAGCAATCATTTGTGAGTGACCAGATTTCAAATCTCTGCATGACAATGGACACTCCAATAATATGGCCTGTTTGTTGTAATACCACAATAATGTGGTTTGTTGAAATATTGTCATAATGTGTTCGTGTTGTAACATGAGTGGGATCCATGTCAACCCCATCTGATCAGTTTAAATAATAATAATCAATTTATTGACACCGACGTCATCCTAAAATAGCCCAAAGTTTTGACGATCTCTGAAAACAAATTTACATTCCAAGTTCTTCAAGACATACATAGATGCAAGACCTAAGCAATTTTTTACAAAGTTTGTATTTAAATTTAATGCCTCTCAAAGTGGACTTAGAATGGACTAATCCTTGAATGAGGCAATATTCTCAATATATGTGGCCTTATATTATCATATATCTTCCTATACTTTGAGTAAGATTAATCAGTCTTTTATGTAGGGTTTTTCAAAGGATAAATGCAGGGATTCAAAACAAAAAAGAAGATATTCATCCCTATTTGTAAGGTCAAATCCTTTTTGGGGTGGGTGAAAACATAGTAAATTTAACTCCTACATTATTATATACATTAATACATATTAATATATAATAAAATTATTGTTTATTATTTTCGGATGAAGCAAATTTTGAAGGATCATATATGTACACATTTGTTCAGATGATGAAATATCTAAGGGAGCAAATGAAGATTCGGAATACCAAATATTTTGGTAACACTTCTAAAGCCAATATTGAAATTAAATCTAGAAAAATTTATGAGAGATAGTAAAAATCAATTGAATGGACCAAGATTCTTATGTGAAAATAAAACAATTACTTTCCAATTATCATAATCCATTGAAAAGAAGGAGTCATATTGGTTCCAACACTCTAGGGAGAAATAGCTCAAGGAATGAGATAGAAATACAAAAACAATTAGGCTACAGCAAAAACAATTTTTTCTTTTTGTCCCATCAAAAATATTTTAACTCTAGATGGAAGAAATATTGAGGAAGAAGAAGATATCAAGAAGGAAACAATTAATTATTTCAAAAATATTTTGTCAGATAGTAGGCAATAAAAGGAGGTACAAGGTAAGCTTTCGCAAAATATTCCATAAATTATCACATAGGATCAAAATGAAAGCTTGATGAAGAACATATCTATTGAGAAGCTACATGAAGCAGTTTTTTCTTTACATCCTAAGAAGGCACCTGGCCCTGATGGCTTTCCTGCAATTCTCTTTCAAAAAATTTAAGAATACAATTTATTGAAGAGTGATATGTTGGTTGGGGTTGAAGAGGCCCGGAAAAGGAAGGCTACAATAAGCAAGGTCAATGCCACTTTTATTACATTAGTTCCCAAGAAAGACAAGACCAAATATTTTGATAGTTTTGTCTAATAAGACTTTGTAATATGATTTATAAGATCATTTCAAAAATTATGGCAAACAAGTTGAAAGGCATTCTAGATTGTGTTATCTCATAGAAACAAGGTGGTTTTGTTTGTGGTAAACAAATTCTTGATGTAATCATTTGTACAGAAGGCCAAAGATTATCTTCATTCCATGAGAAAACAACCTGTGCTTATGAAATTAGATATGAACAAAGCATATGATAGGTTTTCTGGAGTTTTCTACATGATATTCTTAAAAAGTTTGGTTTTGATCACAGTTGGTGTGAATGGATTAAATGTTGTTATAGCACTTCAAAATATTCTATTTTGATCAATGATTCTCCTATTGGTTACTTTAAGTCATCTTGTGGACTACACCAAGGTGATCCATTATCTCCTTATCTATTCATTATTCTTACAAAGGCATTAGGGAGAGCTTTCTCAAAGGCAAAACTGAAAGGAAAAATCAAAGGTATTCAAGTTGCAAAAAATAGTCCCTTAAAATCTCATCTCCAATTTGTTGATGATACTGCCATCCCTCAATCAGTAAGGCCATGGAGTTTATATCAATATTATCATGCTATGAAAAGGCTATATTGTAGTTGGTTAATACTACAAAATCAAAGATTTTTTTCATTAACACTGCCCTAGATTTTCAACAAATTATTGTGAATATTGAAAATTGAAAAATTTCCATCAACCTACTTGGGTATTCATTTATCTCAAAAAAAAAAAAAAAAAAAAAAAAAAAAAGGAGCTTTGTGTCCCTTGTTTGGATAGAATGAAGCTTGTTTGGCAGGTTCGAAAGGTAAAGTTCTTAACCATGGCAGGAAGGCTACAAGTCATAAAGACTACATTGCAATCTATCTTTATATCACTTTCAAGATTGTCAGTAGGTATAGCATCAGAAATTGATAAAATTCAAAGAGACTTTCTTTGGAAAGGATACGAGGAAAAATTTAGGTTTCCTCTTCGTAAGTGGAATAGGGTTTGCATAGGAAAGAATATTGGAGCAGGCTTGCGGAATTGCAGACCTATGAATTTGGCCTTAGGGACAAATTTTGGTGGAGATTATTCAGAGATCAAAGAAAATATAGTGCAAAAATATTACTTCAAAAATATATAGGTTCTCTTGATGGAATGAAATTATTTAGGAAAAGAACCCTACCCAAAGAATCGCCAACATGGAACTTCATATCAGATAGTTTGCAATTGATCAAGAAACATATTAGATGGTCAATCAATGAGGGGAATTATGCAAATTTTTGTCTAGTACTTGGTTGAAGCCTTATCCTCTTATCTCTGATTCAAAATGACAACCATTAGCTTGGGCATGTCTAGCTTGTAAAGGTCCAAAGGTCAAAGATTATATTAATGTGAGCAACAACTCAAGATCATGGATTTTTATTAGTAACTTGGTTGAAGGAAAGGAAATCAAACAAATTATAAATGAGCTTCAAAAGATGCTTCAAGAGTTTTATTTGCCTATTTTTACACGAAAGGATGACTTGGTTTGGAATCTATAAAAAGATGGTAGGCTTGTTCAAGTCAGGATATGAGGATTTAGAGCAATCAAAATTTCCTATACCTAGAAGAATGTTTGGTCACTAGAGGCTCTCCCTATGGCCTTAACATTCCATTAGTTAGCAGTTCAAAGAAAGATTCTTACAGGAGAGAGTCTACAAAGAAGAGGATATCATGGACCTTTCAGATGTGCCTTGTGTGAGAAGGACTTAGAAACATCGAATCATCTACTTCTTCATTGTCCCTCTGCTCATAAAATTTGGGGTTACTTTTTAAAAAATAAGAGAATATATTAGGTAGCTCCATCAACATTGAAAGAATTGATGAAATGTTGGATTAATTATTTTAAAGCTAAAGCATTATGTATTTTGTGGGGATTGGTCCTATTATTAATTTTTGGAATTTATGGCTTGAAAATATATATATAATTTTAAAAAATAAATCTCAAAGTCATGCCCAACTTTGGAACCGCATTATTGCTTCTCTTGCAAAATATTTACAGATATGGTGTTCATCATAGGAAGTCTTAACTGCAGAAAAAGAGTGGTAACAACTTGGTTACAAGATTTGTACATACATGGAAGAGTCATTTGCAACAATGGCATTAAAACAAAAGAATCTGCTACAATCTAGGGTAAAATGGAAATGTCTAGAAATTGGGTTTATCAAAATTAATTTTGATGGTCCTTCCAAAGGAAATCTGGGAAAAGCCGGCGGAGTTGGTGTTTTTCCAGATAATGAAGGCAAAATTCTATTCACTTACTTGATCATATGGAACTTCAACTAACAACTATGTAGAGGCTAGGGTCCTTCTTACAGAGGTTTAAGGATGGAAATATAATATATTTCTTTCTTTCTTATTGATAAAAACAGGGTTTTGAGTGGGTCCCCATCCCACTTACAAAAATGCCCGTGTTATTAATGGCTATAAGCCATCAAAACCAAAATCTAGGCATCTACAAACTAAAACTATATCAGCCAAAGTTGTAACAAAACTTTTCTCTACACTGCCAAAACTGAAACTAAAACTTCAGACATAGAGCAACAAACAGGAAACCATAAAACAGACACAGATCATCACACTAATCATCACCATCGGAGTCAAATTCAAAGCCAACAGGGATCATATCCTCCATCAACTTATCTGCCATGAAATTGCTCCCCTAGATATGCTGGCGTCAATATCCACCAAGCATGAAAGCCCCTCATTAAGGCTTTCCTCCTCCTCTCCCTTTCTTCTAAATCTTCTCATCATTGGGATGTGGGCTGGCTATTCAGTCTAGAAAGATCCAGGGGAATTTGTTGTTGGTCCCAAGCCATATCCCCTTTACTAATTATTCCTTGGTTTGCTGCCCAATCAGCCAAATTATTACCTTCCCTGTAAATATGGGATAACTCCACCTCCTCAAAATGACTTAGGAGCCTCTTGGTGTCACCAATAATATCTTGAAGAAAACCCCCTAAAGAGTTTTTCCCTTTGAGGCTATTGATGACAACCAACGAGTCACCTTCCACATGGATTCGGTTAAAACCAAGTGATTGAGCTTTCTTAATTCTGGCTAGAACCACCCTTGCCTCCACCACCGTATTGGTTGTGGTCCCATAAAACTCAGCATAAGCACCAAGGAGAATCCCCTTATGGTCACGAAAAACCCCTCCTCCTCTAGCTGGCCCTAGGTTGCCTTTTGAGGCCCCATCAAAATTCAATTTGACCCAACCTTCCTTTGGTGGGTTCCATTTTATTGTATCCCCTTTATTCTTGACCCCATTAATGGGGATTAGTTCTAGGTTCTAGTTTTCAGCTACAATTTTCTCTATCCCTTTTTCTGCCCCATCCCTCCAGTCCTGGCTTTCCACTGTTTCTTTGATGTTCAAACTGATCCGCTCCACAATCCTATTGACATTCCACCTTTCCCCTCTAAAAATCCTTTTGTTCCTTTCCAACCAGATATTCCAGATCGTGTAGGTTGGGATTAAATGCCAAAGTAACTGAAGTCTTCTACTTTGAAAAGGGCATTCCCACTGCATCACCCTGTCCTTCAAATTACTCGCAAAAACCCAAGAATTTCTGGTTTTGACCAAAACTTTATCCCAAATTTCTACCATGCATTGGCAGTGGATAAAGAGATGATCATGAGTCTCTTCTTCAGCCAAGCAGAGCTCACATCTGGAAGGTCCTGCAAAGCCCTTTTTGCGAAGGTTATCCATAGTTAACGCTTTCCCTTGCACAACTATCCAATGGAAGAAGATTATTTTTGGGACCCCTTTCCTAATCCAAATCTTCAGCCAAGGGAAATCTAGAACTTCTTCCCCTTTTGCCACCTGATAACCAGACTTTACTTGGTATTGTCCATCTTTGGACCACGACCACCACAACTGATCACTTGTTGGTAATTGAGGAATATAATAAGCTCTCAGTCTTTCCTCTAGAGCATCCATTGCCTCCCTAAACTGATTCTCCACTGCTAGAGGTCTCCAAAGGTGGAAGCCACCTCTATCCTGGATGTAGTCACTCACCTTTTCTCCATAAGCTCTTCTGAGAATAGGATGTAATTCAGAGAAACTCTCCTCTTGATTTAGAGGTTTGGAGCCCAACCATCTATCATCCCAAAACTTGACCTTGGTTCCATCTCCAATCTTCCAAATGACACCTTTCTCTATTATCTCTCGGCTCTTAACTGCGTGATTCCATATCTTTGATCCTGCACTAATAGGTTGTGCTCTTTCTTCATACTACCTCCAGTATTTCCTTCTCCAAATGTTGACCCAAAAAGCATTCTCCTGCCCAAACCTCCACCATAATTTACCCCCCAAGGCCTCATTCATTTCTCTCAAACTCCTTATCCCCAGTCCCCCTTCTTTCTTTGGTCTGCATACTCGATCCCAACGAACAAGAGGGAATTTATGTCTATCCTCTATCCCTACCCATAAGAAAGAGCATTGCCTCCTTTCTAAATCATGCTGCACTTTGGCTGGCATTCTCAAGGCTGCCATCAAGTAGATGGGCAATGCCTGAAGTGTGGATTTCAATAGTTGTAGCTTTCCTACCTACGAAAGAAGCTTGCCTTTCCAATTGGCCAACTTCCTCTGAAACCTTTCCATTAAAGGATTCCATAAGGTTGTAGTCATTCTTCCATCAAAGAGGGGAACTCCCAAATAAGTAGAAGGTAATTTACCCACTTGCCATCCTAGAATATCCAATATCCTCCTCTGCCTCCTATGAGGGGTGTTGAGGAAAAAACCTTGCTCTTATCGTTATTGACTTTTTGCCTCGACGCTCTTTCATATAAGTCAATAACCTGCTTGAGGATCCTAGCCTCCTTAACTGAAGCTTCCCCCAACAGGATCATGTTATCCACAAATTGCTAGTGGGTAACTGGCCTTAAGTCATGAGTGACTATTAGACCTTTTAGATCCCCATTTTGTCTGTGGTTTGCTATACTTCTCCCCAAAGCTTCTGCTAAGATGATAAACAGGTAAGGGGAAAGAGGATCCCCCTGGCGGAGACCTCTAGAGCTGTTGAAAAAACCTTGAGGGGATCCATTCACTAGGACTGAGAATCTTGGCAAAGTGACACACTCCATAACCCAATTTCTCCACTTTCTATCAAAACCAAACCTCTCCAAGACCCTATTGAGAAAGTCCTAGTCGACTCTATCATAGGCTTTTAACATGTCCAGTTTAGCCACCATACCTGCTCGGTTGCTCCTAGAAATAGAATGAATTGTTTCATGCACTGTAATTATACCATCCACAATCTGTTTTCCTTGAACAAAACCTCCCTATTCATCCGAAATGATGTGGGGAAAATTTTGTTTTAATCTGTTAGCCATAATTTTGGTAATGAATTTATACACTGAGTTACAAAGACTTATAGGTCTAAAGTCAACACACGTGCGAGGATCTTGATTCTTAGGAATCAAGGCTATGAAGGTGTTATTTAATTCTCTCAACATACTACTCCTTTGGGCTTCCTTGACTGCTTGGACCACATCCTTCCCCACAATGTCCCAACATTCTTGGAAGAAACCTACAAGAAAGCCATTAAGCCCTAGAGCCTTATCCCTCCCCAAGGAAAAATGCTTTCTTAATTTCCTTCTCAGATATAAGGGCATTTAAGCTTTCATTCATCTATTCAGTGACCAGCTTGGGTATAAACTCTAAAATCTCCTGAACTGCTTCATCTTCCCCTACACCTTCTCTATATAAAAGGTGTTTGAAGTAATCCACAATCTCTCCACTGATCTCCTCCTCTTCTTGGAGCTTTTGACCCTACCTATTCTCAATCTATTTGATGGTATTCTTGTTTCTATGGATCGAGGCTATAATGTGAAAAAACTTAGTATTACAATCCCCTTCCTTCAGCCACGTAACCCTGGATTTCTGCCTCCAATAAGCTTCCTCTTTTGCCAAGACATTGTGGTACTCACTAAGGACCTGCTTCTCTCTTACTCGGAGACCCTAATTCTGATCTTCCACCTCCATCTGCCCTTGAAGATCTTCTATTTCCTTTTCCAACTATTTCTTCTGTTAAAAAATGTTACCAAAATGTTGCTTATTCCATGTTACTAACTGTTTCTTCACTAGTTTGAGTTTCTGAGCTAGCTTGAACATACTAGTTCCCCAAACTTGGTTGTTCCACCAATCCTTCAAAAGAGATTTGAAGTTTGGATGTTGTAACCACATTAGCTCAAATCTAAATGGAGCAAGTCTCTTTCTACCCATCTCCAGCTTGACTACTATAGGGGAATGATCAGATCCTATCCTAGCCAAAGACATCAAGACTAGATTAAAGCCCTCCAAGAACCATTGGGTAGAGCACAAAGCTCTATCTAACTTCACCTGGATGTTCTGATTTCCCACTCTCCTATTTGTCCATGTAAACTTAGATCCTTTTAGATCTAGGTCTACTAAACCTGCATTAGTAATAAAGTCCCCAAGCTCATTCATAGAATCTAAAATTTTGGCTATTCCTCCTCTCTTCTCTTCTAGCTTGAGGGCAGTATTGAAGTCCCCTATTATCAGCCATTTATTATTCTCTATCCTATTACAAAAATTAAGCAACTCTTCCCATAATTCCTTTCTAAGGCTTCTCAAGTTGGGAGCATAGACATTAGTAACAATGCCTATTGTATTGGAAGCTAAGTGTCTAAGCTAACGAAGTTCCCTCAAAAACCTCCAGATTCCAAAAAAAAACTAAACCTCCTATAGTGCCTACTGCTACAACTAAAAATATTGTTCCATACAAAAAAGCCCTAATTTTCTCCAAGTCCCTAACTGAAAGTTTTGTTTTCTGGAGGAGCAAAACATCTGGTTGATGACTTCTAATCACATTACGAAGAACCCTTCTCTTATTAGGGGCATTCAAGCCCCTGATATTCCAAGAAAGGATCTTCATTTACGCACCTTTCTAGAGGGCTTAACCCCTCCTGATTTCAGATCCAATAGTGTTTGTTGTTTACCATCTACTATCTCTTTCTCTATCTCTCTAGCTCTTGTTTCTAAACCAAGGGTCTGCCCTTTTGTTTAGGATCTACTCCCAAGTCTAGGCACACTCCTTTAGTCTTCTTTTTATTACTACAAAGAGCTAACGAAATACCTTTCTCCTCTGGTCCCCCCTCTTCAACATGCAAAGGTAAGGAAGAAGGAACAAACTCGGGATTTGATTCACTTACCTCTTTAGTCAAAGAATCTGCCAAGGCCAAGTCTGCTACTTGGTCATCGACCGCTTCCTCTTTCTCCAACACATCCTCCTTTGCCTCTACCTCATTTCCTTCCAATTGAGGAGCCTCCACAACTCCCGACTGCTCTTGTGGAGCTTCCAAAAGGACTTTAGGGTCCTAATCCTGAGAAGTCCTAGAGCTTGACTCCCCTTGCTCTCCCATCTAGGAAGGGCCACCCTCCCTTTGATTTCCTTGCTCAACCTTCTCACTAGGAGAGACTCCATGGGAGCAATCTTGAGCTAGATGACCATACTCACGGCAAACCCTATAGCAAAAGGGCAGGTTCTCATAGTCAACTTCCTAGACATGCACTCCTAGCTTTGAAGATAGGGTAATGGATTTTGGGAGCGGTTTTTGCAAGTCCACCTTAATGTAGAACCTAGCATATACTACCAATGATTGCTCGATCGTAGACGGTGAAACAACTAGGAACTCCCCAAGGTAATTTCCAATCATTTCAAAGATCTCTTGGGACTAGAACTCCAAAGGCAAACCATACAGTCGCACCCATACTGGCACCTTATCCATCTATTCCATATTAGGGTTAATACCAAGCTCCCACGACTTAACAAAAACTCCCGTCGCTCCTAAGAACCATGGGCCACCCAGCAAAGCCTTTTGAAAGTCTTTCAAGCAGGTAAAGGTAACTACGAAAAAACCCTTCGATAGGATTTTTAAAGAGACTTGCCCTTTCGGCTCCCACTTTGTCTTAATCCAATTCCATAAAATTGACAAACCTAGCCTAGGCCCCAAGTATTTGCAGATAAGAGAGTCTGACAAATTCCCTAAGTTCCAGTTGACCAAAGCATCCGAGATGCTCAACATGTGCTCTTCTACCTCAAGAGAGTGGACTTTGGCAATCAGCATATTCCCCATAAAACGATGGGTTTTTTCCACCCATCATATTCACAAAAGAGGCCTTGCTTTTACCAAAAGAAGCCAATCATCATCTTGCAATGAGTCCCCCTCCATTCCTACTTGAAAACACACAAACCCCAATCCCTAGTTCATATTCAAAATCGAAACCACCTTCCCCTAGCTCCCCTCTCTCCCATCACTTCCTCAAAAACAATGCCACAAAATTCAATATTTGACTAAATCTAATTGGTTAGAATGGAAATATATTTCAATTAAGGGGGGTCCACAAATTATCAATAATGCTATCAACAAAAATGGATGTGGGGATTGGATAAAAAATAATATTGTTGTTGATGTTCATCATCTATTATTGAAGGCAATATCATGGAAATGTGAGCATATATATAGAGAAGGAAATCAAGTAGCAAATAATTTAGCCAATTCATCTTCATCTTGGTGAACTTCTAATTTTAGAAGGCAACTGGCCAAGTGAGATTTTCTCTCTTAGTGAAAATGATGTCAAGGAGTTGAATTTGAAAACACAGCACTTTGAGGAAGATGAAGAATATATTTGATGGAAAAAGAAATTTAAAATATCTATGATAAAAATGCAAGTTAGATATGGTTTAATTGACCTAAAAGTAAATGTAATATTTGTATTTTGATGGAAGTGGCCGCCAATAGAATCCACATATAGCTTATTAAAAATTTAAAATATACACTCAACTACCCTTATTAAAATCGAGTTGTAGCATGTGTGTGGGGGTTTAGTTAGACCTCTTCCTTTCTAATTAAATCTTTGTAATGCATATAATATTAAAGTTTGTTTCTAACGTGGCGTATGCCAATGCTTGGCATTTTGTTCCACTTTAATGCTTGATTCTCCTTAGAATAGTGTTTACGAGAGTAATAATCCCATATTGATCCAATTGTGGGACTTAAGTGGTTTATGAGCCCCACCATATGCCAAAATCTTTGCCAATGAGATAGCAAGAGTCGAAGTGCAAGCCTTTGGTCCCACTTATGTGGGATTCTTCATCCCTATTAACATCAAGTTGGGGTATGTGGTTGGGGGTAATTTGCTCTCTTAATTTTCTAACTAATTCATCCAATCTTGTATGTTCTTTCTAAAGTGGTATATGCCTATGGCTGGCATTTTATTCAACTCTGATACACATATCTTTCCTTAGTGTAATATATCTGCTAGTAAAATCTAATAATCCCACATTGACCCACCTCTAAGACTTTAACGGTTTATAAGCCCCATTACATACCAGACTTTTTTGCCAGTCCAGGCTTAGAGGTACAATGTTATGGTTCTACTTATATGGGATTCCTCACCCTTATAAGCATTCAATTGCAACAAATGACTAACAGGTAGTTAGCCCATATGCGTAAGTGTTGCATTTTATTCCACTCTAATACCAGTTAATACTGTTATAAAGATATTACTACTGTTATAAAGATATTAGTACAGAGGTAGTAGAGGTCATTATTTTGAAGTTAAACTCCTTAGATTTTATATAATATATATACATACATACATAATTTGGTGGCAAAGGCATCCATTCATCTCTCTTCTATCTTGAAATCCTTTATTCATTTCACGTGAAGCATCTACTGGTCCACTACCTAAGTTTTCCTTTAATTTCATTAATTTATATAAGTGTTAAATTACAGTATGACTTGACTGATTAACCACTTGCATACCACTTGCATTTTCCTTTTAAATTATTGCAAGTGGTTGACAATATACTTCCCAAAGTTTTGAATTTTATTTTCAAATAATAAAAATGTTTATCCTCTCTACAGAGTTTCCTAGCCCATGTTGATGGAATTGTAGCAGAAAGAAGCTTGTTAAGTAGGTAACATGCACTATTTAAAAAGCCCTTGCCAACACGGTTGTACCTTATGGATACATAGTAGATGCAACACTGATCACAGTGGGTACATTGTAATGCCAAAATTTATAACATCAATAGACCACTGGAATCAAAATATAAACCTCAAATGTCATCTCACAAATTTACCTTCTAGAGAGACATGGTACATGCAATACTGCTGTTGACATGATTGGTACTTCATAATGCCACAACTTAAATATATAATTAGACCAATGGGACCAAAACATATACCTAGAATATCATCTCGTAGAGCTGTTACAAATTACAATGCATTATAGTAAACACAGAGTACTACGAAAATAATCTAAAGTAGAATGAAGAATCTAGTGTAAACTACTCTAAAGTGAAACAACTGTATGGCATAAAATTACAGCCTCAAGGTTTACCCAAAATTGATAAACCCTAACATGCTAAAAGTAATGGCTAAAAGAGAGCTAGAAGTCAAAGTATGCCAGAGATAGAAAGGAGCTCCAGTGGATCCAAGCAAGCGATAGTGGGATGTAAAGTAGGGGCACAATCATTGTCGTCACCAAGAGAGCTAAAAGTCCAAGTATGCCACAGATAGAAAGGAGCTCCAATGGATCCAAGCAAGCGATAGTGGGATGTAAAGTGGGGCACAATCATTGTCGTCACCAACTATCCCAAACGGGCAAACATAAGATCTAATGATGCTCCTAAAAGAATGGCCAGGACTAAGACGGCCTGGTTGGATAATCGTAGGAGGACATGGAGTTTGACCCCTCCAGACTCTTCTAAGACTCTTGTAGTATCCATGGCTGTGTAACCAATAGCAGAGGACAAGAAATTAGTAAGTTGTGCATGTCTACAAGTCCTCACCATAAGAAATAAATCCATGAAGGAATCCAATAGATGTTTTCCATTTTGTCTTCAGCTCATCAATTGAGCAAATTCATTAAATTCATTTCAACCATGTGTTAAGTAAATGAACAACGTTGATGTGGTGTAACTTCCTCTTGAATAATCTTAACATTCACCTGTCCTTCCTTCTTTTGGCCCAGGTTCTATTCTCTGCTCACTTGCCTGCTGGGAATCTCTTGAATAATCTTAACATTCACCTGGCCATCCTTCTTTTGGCCCAGGTTCTATTCTCTGCTCACTTGCCTACTGGGAATCCCCCTAATGATATAATCCTAGGCATTTGACTCTTCCACCCTAATGATATCATCCCAGGGATTTAACTCTTCCCGCCCAAAAGGGGTTCGCATTTGTTATGAAAACCAAAACAAAAAACAATACTAATCCATAGTGTTTATTTTCCTTTAAAATTTAGGGAAAAATAAAATGAAATGCAATAAAATAGCACTAAATTTACATTCCGAACTAACCTTCTGTAAATCGGAAAGCGTGAAAATGCAAATTTTCACAGAAGTAGCTTTCGACGAATGAACGGCAAAGTTAACGCCTCCGTCCCCCGCCGTCGCTCCAAAGGGTAGAGGACTCCCCTTCAAAATCTTCGCGGACAACCCCTCCTCTTTAACGGCAACACTTCCGCTGTCTGTTTTAACGCTCCTGCTGGCTCCTTGCATCCTAATTACCAAACTCCCAACCCTAGCCCTCCTTCGCCCTGTATAGCATTGGGCTCTTCTAGCGGCTAATTTGCACAAGCCAGACTTGCAGGCCCCGAAATTCTTCGACCTTGCCACGTCACCGTGGAGAATCACAGGCGCCGTAAACAAAGCACAATGAAGAACTCCCATCTTTAGTGTTCACATTCCAGAACGAATCAGCAGCCAAAATCCCTCAAAAGGAGCTCAAAATGCAGGGCATGTGAGCAAGAAAACGATGAAAATGTAGATAAAGGGGGCTTACCTTGTGCGCCCGGGGATCAAAGGCATCTGAAGTTAAAAACTTCACTGGATCTTAAGCCTTTGAGCTCACGTGAACAGAACTAGAAGATTAAAGATCAAGAAGAGGGTGAGATAATTCATCACGTCTGCGCTGCTTCTGTGGTTGCTACTCAATATGATGTTTTTAGGACCTTTATATGGTTTGTTTCCTGTCTTCGTCATCGTCGCTTTTCGCTTTGTACTTTATGCTTCAAAACCGCGCCTGAGTCTGAGATTTGTGTTTCTTTGATTATAAAAGGTTTGCCCCGTGTCATTAGCGTCTCTGCAACCTGGAAGTTTAAGAGGGACACGTCAGCATTGGCTTCGACGGTTGTGTCTTGAGGGCGTTTTGTGGGGGAGGGGGTTTGCGGCCACACGCGTACCAACGGCTCTTGGATGTGAGAGTCTGGGATTGCTAAAGCGCGGCAGGCCACGTCATTCCGATCCTGTGATCTTTTATATAGCAACGGTTGACGTGATGTAGGGGATTAAATGTTCATAGGTGATATTTTTTTAAAATTTAACTGTCGTACTTAATAAATGACTGCCGCATGAAAAGCCCGAGCGATGACGTCAAAATAGCTTGCTTTAGTTGACACTTTTATTTTAATGTATTTTATATTTAGAGTTACGAATGTGATACACGTTTAATTAATTTTAAAACATACCGAGCCTGGTTTGAATCATCATATGATATGAAATGAAAGAAAGATTTTAATTACGTACGCCACACTCAAATATGGTCTATGGGACCTCAAATATCAAAGTACAATTATTTAAATCATATCATATGATCTTTAATATCTTTGAGAAGGTTGTTCCTTCTCAACATATTTGTGTTAGCAATTCCCCAACTTTTTTTTATTTTACCGTTTTCAAATAAATCTGCCATAAACTCGTTCCCAAGTGTTTCTTTGTATTTGTCACGGATATTTGAAAAACTCGAGCATTTATAGATGAAGTGCTCCTCTATCTCTACTGCCTCTATGCTGCATAGAGTACATATCCTTTCTTCCTATTGTTCTTTAGGTGTTGTCCATCTCCATGTTTCACATCTAAGCCAATGAGAGCTAGTCCTTATTTGAGCAATGAGTATTTTTTCCTTCCACTTGATTTCAGCACCTATATACGTTTTTTCCTTGTGGTCATATGTTGGGTTAAAATTTGCAATATAATATTGTCTTTTCCTGCTTGCATTTTTCCACATTCCACTTCTGAACTTTTCATTCACATAATTTTTTATGTCCTTGTTGACATTTGGGCATTCATTTGTTGATTTCCCAACGTTTCATCCATTTTTTATTTTGTTTCATCCATGTATTCTTTCGCCTATGCAACTCTTCATCCCTAGCTGCCCTAGGCCATCTATCATTTGTCATGTTTTCTGTTTTTTTCAAGTAACATAACAGCTTGGTCATAGCAATTGCTTTTAAAGGGAACATTCCAGTTTCAGCTAGAATAATTTCATAAGGGGTTGTGGCCTTAATTTTGAGAAAGTTTGTGACTAGATATTTTTGAATTCTTTCTATTTGCCTTCATTTTGCATTTGTTGTGCCACTAGCCCACACCTCGCAACCATACAACAAAACCGGTGTAACAAGTAGGTCAAATAAGACCTTGATGGTCTTCTAGTCCCACAACTCGACATTCCTACACCTGTTTTGAAGTGCATATAGTGCTCTCCAACCACTTGAGTTTTTTTCATCCTACATGTATTCCAATTAAGTTTGTCATGAAAGTCTATACCCAGGTATTTGTATTCTACTACTACATCAAGCGGTTCTCCTGCAAACTGAATTTTGAGTTGTTGCTTCTTCTTTTTTGCTGAAAAATCATAATTTTTGTTTTGCTCGTGTTCGCCTGCATCCCAACTTCTTTACAAAAGAGTTATAGAGCTTGAAGGTGATCTTCTAGATCTTTGGTTGTTTTGGCCACAAGAATTACATCATTTGCATACATGAGGAGTTTTACCACATATTTGGCTAAATGCACACCCTCTCCCCCAAATTTGTTTATCCATTTTTCTAACTTGTCAATGTACAACCCAAATAAGGTCGGAGATAGAGGGCAACCTTGTTTGACACCTATGTCACTACCAAAACATTCAGATAACCCTTCTCGTGTTCTAATTCTAGCCTTTACATGCTCATATAGTCTGTGAACTACTGCCTTGTAGTGAATTGGAACCTCTAGTTCTTCCATTATACTCCATAATTTTTTCCTTGGCACTATGTCAAATGCCTTTTTGAAGTCTACAAAACAACAAAAAGCCTCTTCTTTTTTGTCCCATATTTTTTCCACTATGTGTCTAAGCGTGATACAATGATCAATAGTTGAGTGCTTGGGCCTAAAACCCGCTTGCCCCTTTGTTTTCTTTCCCTTTTCTTTTGCCCATATGTTGATCCTACGCTCTATCATACTCCCAAACAAATTTGCAAAGAGAGGGTTGATCATGATATTTTGATAGTTTGAGAGATTATTTACATCTCCACTTTTAAACAAATGAATGGTCAAGCTAGTTGTCCACTCAGTAGGGAAGCCATTTTGTATGACCTCATTGAAAATTTCTTTTATTTGCGGTGCCAAGATATCTACCCCCCATTTTATATGCTCTGCTTGAAGATTGTCTATGTCACGGGTTTACCAGTTGCTACTTTTTTATCCCTTGAATAATGTCTTCAATTGTGAAAAGTTCTTTCTTGACAATGATAGTAGGGGGTGTCTCCTGTTGGTTACTACGCTGATACAATTGTTTTGAATACTCCAACCACTGATTAACTGTTATGTTATTTTCAGTTTGCATCATTTTCACACTTAGTTCCTTCAAAAATTTCTTTGGTTCATGCTTCCCTAAGTAAATCAATTATTTCCTCCTTGTTCTAGTGTATTCTTCTTTTTTTACCTTTACCAGTTTCTCATATGTTTTTTGGTTTGCTCTTGTTTTACCCATTGGTTCCTTTAGTAATCTTCGTATTTTTTTTGCAATCTTCATCGAACCATGGGTTGGTTGGGAAGCTATTCATTTCTTTCTTTTTAGGTTTATCTCTCTTGCATTTGTTTAGAGCTTCTTGAATAACGTGCATTAACCATTCACTCTTACTGTAATCTCTACTACTGTGATGTAGTTCTTCCCTTTCCTGTAACTTGTTATTTAATACTGCTCTAAAATTCTTTCGATTTTCATTTGTTAGGAGAATGTTTCCCTTGTGAGGATATTTATTTTGATTGTCTTGCAAGTGTTTTTCCCTTGGTTTGTCTCCATGCATTCGAAGTTTCATAACAATTGGGTTGTGATCTGACTTCAGTTCCACTGCATAATCTTCCACTTCTAGCTCCTTTATTTTTGGTATGTAATTTTGTGAGCATATTACATAGTCTATTACACTTTGTCCCTTATATGTTTTGCATGTATACTTTCTTGAATTTTTCCATTTGTTCATCCCATTGCAAATAATCAAATTGTATATGTTGCAAAGACCTAACAACTCTTCTCCATATTGCGTGATAGCCCCATGCTCATCTTTTGAAGTCCTGGTCCACTATTGATTTTCCTCTTCTAGCATCCAAAGAGGATTAATCTCAATATCTTCATTACCTTCTAGAATGTTAGCTTGCTTATTTGTTGTCCTTGCATTGAAATCTCCAATTAATATAATCTCCCCCAACTTACTGTATATTGAAATGTCTCTTTTTAGGAAGGAGTATGGGTCTTCTCTGTTAAGGTCATGTTTCTTATAGAATTTAGAATTCTTGGGAGTAAAATAACATGTTGCTATGCTAATAACTGACTTATTTTCTAGGATCTTTATCCAGATGTATTGTTTGTTTTCATCTTGTTTTTCAATTTTAATGACCCTATCCCATTCCTCTTTTATTAAAACCATAATACCCCCATGCCCTTTGCCATTTTCTGCTGCTTTATTCCATATTGCTATTTTTTTGTATCCCATAAATGTTGGAGTCCTACATCCATCGTGTTCATGTGTTTCTGTCAATATGATTATATCTTTGTCTCTAGCAATGGGCCCTAACCCGGTGTTGCATAACTTTTATTATTAAACATGAACCATTCACCAATATGCAGAAATATCAAATCATTCATCCACAATACATTATCCACAATAACAATCCACAAATGAGAGAGAGATAGATAATACCCTTAAGGTAGGGCAACACCAATAATAATCCTTAAGGAAGGAATAACTCCACAAGATCTCCCAAGATGAGAGGCCACTTCGTGGGCACGACGATTACATAAGATTCTTCTTCAATGATATGAATATCCTTACAATGACAAATATCTCTTCTTTATATATCCATATTCTTATTCTACTTTGGAGAGCCTACTACTAATATTATATTATATTAAAATATAATATAATATTATAATACAATCAACCTTGGGTTATGTGTGGCCCATGCCAACCCTTATACAATATAATAATATATCCCCAAATATCTATTCCTAGGTACCCTACCATGCCACCCTCCTTACAAATGTTTCGTCCTCGAAACATATGAAGAAACTTGATAGTATGATTTGCTAAGCAATGTTAGCAATTGGTACCAATCTCGCTCATCCATCCATCCAAGTGAAACCCGATGATGCTGGTACGCCATTTTGTTACTTGAGTATCCAAATCTGCTTCGTTGGCTCCACGCTTCTGCTGCTGTATTTTGATAACTTGAATGATGGGTCCACTTGTTCCTTGATGTTGATGAACCATGCTGAAAACCATGATCACTATGCTTTCTTTGCCAAACACTGCCATAGTTGGTGCCCTGCTGATTACATGTAGAACCATAATATTGTTGCCTTGAACCATGCCTCCAATATTGTTTCCGCTCATGGTGGTGTGGATGGCGATATGGTGCAACCTTTACTTGATGTTCTACCTTCTTTGACTTTTCAACCTTTGGCTTCATTGTTTTAAATTCTTCTACACCTTGTTCTTTCATGTTATCTTTGTTTGGTGTGTCCTTGTGCTCTTCTATCAAATATTCCTTGGACTCTGTTGCTGCTATCGCCTTCTTGGATTCTGTTTCATGTTCTTCAATTTGTTCTTCTACAACCACTTCTTGATTTTCCTTGTATCCTTGCTCCTCAAGCCGAGAAATATCCTGCAATGTTATTTCCACTAAATTAGTTATTGCTACTTCTTTCATGGACTCTGTTGCTACTATCGCCTTCTTGGATTCTGTTTCATGTTCTTCAATTTGTTCTTCTACAACCACTTCTTGATTTTCCTTGTATCCTTGCTCCTCAAGCTGAGAAATATCCTGCAATGTTATCTTCTTTTTTCTGTACCATAACTTCATAAACTTCTTTTGCACATTAATGTTAATAGTACCCAAAGAATCTAACCAAGGATAACCAAGAACAATATCCTCATCATCCATCTCAATAGCATAGAAATCTGAATGTAAAACATATTTATCCATGGTGATCTTCAAATCTTCAAAAATCTGAACATGCTCACCCTCTAGCTGTATGTCCTTAATTTTTGTTGCTTGAACTTGCAACTTCTTAGCCAAAGCAATATTAATAAAATTAAATCTGCTACCAGGGTCAATGGAAATAATAACCTGCTCCTTTTGAATGCTTCCAGGAACCTGCAAAATAGACTTTTTAGATTCAAACAAATTCCTTTGTCCATTTTCTAATTTATCTTCTACCAAAGGTATGGTTTCCTTTGTCTGCATATTGACATCTTGTTTATCTTCCCTGACCTTTTCCTCTTTCTTCTTGAGTAATTTGATTTCTTTTTCATAGTCTTCATTTTGTTTCTTGAAAACTTCCCATTCTCCTTTTATTGTATTTCGCTCATTTTGAGTTTCCTGTAGTTTCTTTTCAAGGTCTTCGATGAAATTTATTATGCGATCTACATAATATGGGTCCCATTTAATCAAGAATGCATGCTCTATTTCATCCCAAGTGTATTCATTATTCCTTTCTTCACAAAACTTTATCCACCAAAACAAAGCTTTCCCTTGAAGACATATACCAAGCATGGATTTCCCCCATGAGGCATTACAATATAGAGATCTAAAATTTTTCCACCATTCTCTAGCATCAATATCATCTTCTCCAGAAAAACTTTGGAGTACCATTGTTCATGCCCTAATGCAACTAGGGTTTTTTTTGATAATAAATATCATGCCCTAATGCAAACTAGGGTTTTATGGAAAAAAATATCTTCCCACCAAGTTGAAGCTAAAAATCCCATAGACAACTACATCTGCAATTTTTCTTCCAAACAAAATAAAGTGCAACTGATTTGCTTACCCGAACTAAACAAATTGTCTTTTGAAAAATTCGCGACTTGAAAATTCGTCACTTTCCTTGTTCCAGATGGCTGACTTCAAAAGGTCGTATCTCCCTCAATACTGCTCGGATTCCTTCATATGACCACTCATTTTAAAGCTCTTCAAATTCTGCACAATCTGATCCAAGAATCGCCTCAATCGGATTAGCTGTCGCAAAGATATGGCTTCTGAAAGATGAGACGTTTTTCCAAAAAAATCTGCGAAATTCGTCACTATCCTTGTTCCGGATGACTAACTTCAAAAGGTCGTATCTCCCTCAATACTACTCAGATTCCATCATATGACCACTCATTTTAAAGCTCTTCAAATTCTGCACAATCTGATCCAAGAATCGCTTGAATCGGATAAACTTGCGCAGAGATATGGCTCCTGAAAGATGAGATGTTTTTCCAAAAAAAATTGCCCTAATTCTAGGGTTTCACACAAAAATCCCCACTTTGCCAAAATCGTTGCTCTGATACCACTTGTTGCATAACTTTTATTATTAAACATGAACCATTCACCAATATGCAGAAATATCAAATCATTCATCCACAATACATTATCCACAATAACAATCCACAAATGAGAGAGAGATAGATAATACCCTTAAGGTAGGGCAACACCAATAATAATCCTTAAGGAAGGAATAACTCCACAAGATCTCCCAAGATGAGAGGCCACTTCATGGGCACGACGATTACATAAGATTCTTCTTCAATGATATGAATATCCTTACAATGACAAATATCTCTTCTTTATATATCCATATTCTTATTCTACTTTGGAGAGCCTACTACTAATATTATATTATATTAAAATATAATATAATATTATAATACAATCAACCTTGGGTTATGTGTGGCCCATGCCAACCCTTATACAATATAATAATATATCCCCAAATATCTATTCCTAGGTACCCTACCATCCGGGTCCTCTTCTCCAAAGGAAACCTCTACAGTTCCAACTTACCATTGTAAGATGTTCCCGGGCGGGCCATGCTCCCTATTTGTTTTGGATTTGTTTAGATGTGATGTATGCCTTTCCATTTCTTAAAAATGCTTGTTTCCCTTCATTCCTTGTTGCCCTCACCTTTTTCCATTCCTTATTTCTTTCTTCTTCTTGTAAAAATGTTAGGTCATCATCTAAATAAAATTGTGACCCTCTCAGCATGCCTCTATTTTTAAGTACCCTTATTTTATCCTCGTAGCTCATCAATGTGACCCAAATATGTCAATATCTGCCTCCTTCTCTTAGCCTACCAATTCTGCTTACTTTTTTTATCTGACCCTTCCATTGTAATCGATATGACAAGAAGCCCCTGGTTAAACGATTTGTGTCTTCCCTGTCCCCATAATCTTTCAACCCTTTAATGATTATATTTGATAACTTCTCATGTCTTTATTTCTCTTCTGTTATTTGAATTTTTACTTGCTTCTCTATCAACTCTTTTTGTTGATTGACTGGTTCTTTTACTACTTGAGACCATGTCTTTGCCTTTGCTAATTCATTTCGTAGCTCATTTTCTCTTGTTTCCATGTTTTGGAGTGTTTTTTGTACCTCTTTTATTTGATTTGCATTTGTTTTTTCCACCTCTATTGCATCATTGATTGGGGGGTGGATGGCTTGTTTGAGGACATGCCATTCACGTTGATCCATGTTTGCAAGGTTTTGTAGCTTTGACACTTGATCCTTGAGTTGGATGTTTTCCTTTTCTAACCTTCGAATGGTGTTTATAACCTCATCTGATTTATTTTCTCTTAATTTCTCCCTCCTTTCCATGCTTTCAAATTTCTATTTTATCTTTATTAGCTCTTGCACATAAAGTCTTGGTGCCAACATGAGTGGTGTAGTTGTGGGACTGTATGTTTCTTCCTCATCTGAAAACTCATTTTGGTGATTTGTCTTTGATTGTTCCTTATTCTCCACCTGTTTATGTGGTAGAATATTTTTTATTTTTATTTTTCGATATGCCCTCTTCATTGTTGTTGCCCTTGCTCGAGCTTGTCGACGCCTTAATATCCTCCAGTATTGTTTCTCATTGACATATATTGGTTCTTGCAATTGTTGCTTCTCTTCTTCCATTTTCAAACCCTTTATAGTCGAACCCTCTGTACTATTGATCCGATGAAATAAATGTGTAATAAAACCCTTCTTGCTCTACAAACCCTCCGTTGCAAACCCTTGCTGATAATAAAACCTTCCATCGCAAACCCCTATAATGAATGTATTTCTCCTATCTACTTAAATTGTTTTATAAATCGAAAGAGGACAAAAAATGTGCTTACCCAATGAAATAGATATTTAATACAATACTCCGTCGTAAACCCTCCTTGCTTTGCAAAACCCTTTGTCTCAAACCCTTTATTTTTTTTGTGTTGATATTTCTTGTCAGGTTCAGTGTATAGTTTGAATCTTCTCTGTTCAATCAGCTCTACTTCAATATGCTCGCGCTCTGCTTCAGTCCTGCTTCAATCCTTCTTTACAAATAGATACACTCCTCATCTCCATTAGGATGTACATAAAATGTCTAAATTCTTGATTTTCAAATTTAATTAAATATGATTCTTATTTAATTATAAATTTTCTCATGGCTTAAACAAAAATTATAAAGGTAGATGAACTATAAAAACAATTACTATTATCCAAACAAAATGTATATTTCAATGCCTTAAATTTTCTTAATCTTTAAGAGTACATTTACTTATTAATTTTATTAAGTAAAAGATGTGTATGTGTTTAAATTGTTATATTATTATATGATTATAAGGTTTACTATTGTCATATATAACTTATAAAAATTAAAATTAAAATCAATATTATTTAAATATATATAATAGATACACAAGGAAGAGGTTGTATAGTAGGTTTCTAGAGCAGCAATCATGAGTTATTAGAGAGTTTGCAAAGTTTTGAAATGAAATGAAATCAAAGATTTTAATTACGTCCACGAGACCCAAATATGGTCTTATGGGACCTCAAATATGGAAGTACAATTACTCAAATCATATCATATGATCTTTAATATCTTTGAGAAGGTTATTCCTTCTCCTGTTGATTTGTGTTAGCAATTCCCCAACTTTTTTTATTTTACTATCTTCAAATAAATCTGCCATAAACTCGTTCCCAAGTGTTTCTTTGTATTTGTCACGGATATCTGAAAAACTCTGACATTTATAGATGAAGTGTTCCTCTATCTCTACTACCCCTATGCTGCATAGAGTACATATCCTTTCTTCCCATTGTTCTTTAGGCGTTGTCCATCTCCTTGTTTCACATCTAAGCCTATGAGAGCTAGTCCTTATCTGAGCAATGAGTATTTTTTCCTTCCACTTGATTTCAGTGCCTATATACGCTTTTTCCTTGTGGTATACGTTGGGTTAAAATTTGCAATATAATATTGTCTTTTCTTGCTTGCATTTTTCCACATTCCACTTCTGAACTTTTCATTCACATAATTTTTTGTCTTTGTTGACATTTGGGCATTCATTTATGTTGATTTCCCAACGTTTCATCCATTTTTTATTTTGTTTCATCCATGTATTCTTTTGCCTATGCAACTCTTCATCCCTAGTTGCCCTAGGCCATCTATCATTTGTCATGTTTTCTATTTTTTTCAAGTAACACAACAACTTGGTCATAGCAATTGCTTCTAAAGGGAACATTCCAGTTTCAGCTAGAATAATTTCATAAGGGGTTGTGGCCTTAATTTTGAGAAAGTTTATGGCTAGATATTTTTGAATCCTTTATATTTGCCTCCATTTTGCATTTTTTGTGCCACTAGCCCACACCTCGCAACCATACAACATAACCGGTGTAACAAGTAGGCCAAATAAGACCTTGGTGGTCTTCTAGTCCCACAACTCGACATTCCTACACCTGTTTTGAAGTGCATATAGTGCTCTCCAACCACTTTGAGTTCTTTTCATCCTACATGTATTCCAATTAAGTTTGTCATGAAAGTCTATACCCAGGTATTTGTATTCTACTACTACATCAAGCGGTTCTCTTGCAAACTGAATTTTGAGTTGTTACTTCTTCTTTTTTGCTGAAAAAATCATAATTTTTGTTTTTCTCGTGTTCACCTGCATCCCAACTTCTTTACAAAAGAGTTATAGAGCTTGAAGGTGATCTTCTAGATCTTTGGTTGTTTTGGCCACAAGAATTACATCATCTGCATACATGAAGAGTTTTACCACATATTTGGCTAAATGCACACCCTCTCCCCCAAATTTGTTTATCCATTCTTCTAACTTGTCAATGTACAACCAAAATAAGGTTGGAGATAGAGGGCAACCTTGTTTGACACCTATGTCACTACCAAAACATTCAAATAACCCTTCTTGTGTTCTGATTCTAACCTTTACATGCTCATATAGTCTGTGAACTGTTGCCCTGTAGTGAATTGGAACCTCTAGCTCTTCCATTCTGCTCCATAATTTTTTCCTTGGCACTATGTCAAATGCCTTTTTGAAGTCTACAAAACAACAAAAAGCCTCCTCTTTTTTGTCCCATATATTTTCCACTATGTGTCTAAGCGTGATACAGTGATCAATATTTGAGTGTTTGGGCCTAAAACCCGCTTGCCCCTTTGCTCTCTTTCCTTTTTCTTCTGCCCATATGCTGATCCTACGCTCTATCATACTCCCAAACAACTTTGCAAAGAGAGGGTTGATCATGATAGTTCGATAGTTTGAGGGATTATTTACATCTCCACTTTTAAACAAAGGAATGGTAAAGCTAGTTGTCCACTCGGTAGGGAAGCCATTTTGTATGACCTCGTTGAAAATTTCTTTGATTTGCGGTGCCAAGATATCTACCCCCCATTGTATATGCTCTACTTGAAGATTGTCTATGTCACGGGATTTACCAGTTGCTAACTTTTTTATCCCTTGAATAATAACTTTTTTATTAAAATAAAAATTGTACAGAGTAGGTATAAGAAGCCACAATCATAATCATGAGTGAGACGGTTGTAAAGTTTTAAAAACTTATAAATATTCATAGCCTAAGATTTACAAAGCAACTAGGTACAAGATCCAACTAGGGTAAAGAGCGGAGATATTGTGAGTTACAGGGTTTACAAAGCAAAAGTCAGGGTACAGGGATCCAACAAGGGTAAATAACAAAGCGATTGTGAGCCATAGGGTTTACAGAGTTTTTAAAAAAATAAAAATAACTTTAAAATTTGTAGTTTAGGGTTTGTAGAGTAGATGTACAGGCTTGCATAACGGCTATCATGAATCAGAGGGTTTGCAAAGTTTTAAAAAGAAAATGTTAATATTCACAACCTAGGGTTTGCAAAGTGATGGCTAAAAGTTACAGGAAAAGAGATCTAGTAAGGGTAAAGAGCATAGTGATTGTGAGGCAAAGAATAAAAAATAATTTTAAAACTCATAGCTTAGGGTTTGTAGAGTGGGTTTGCAGACTGGGTTTTAGAGCTGGTGCACAAAACAGGTTTACAGAGTGGGTGTGTAGAGCAGGTGCAGAGCCAAAAGGTTACAAAGTTAAAAATATGTATATTTGTAACCTAGGGTTTTTAGAGCAATAGTAGAGAGTAAAAAAAGTAGGGATTGAACAAGTGTAAAGAGGGCGATGATTGTGAGTCAAAGTGTTTGTAGAGTTTTAAAAAATTAATAACAAAGAAATTTAAATTTTGCAACCTAAGGTTTATAGAGTGGGTTTGTAGAGCAGGTTTACGAAGTAGGTGTGTAAAGCAGGTTTGCAGAGCGACAATCGTGACCTAGAGGGTTTTTAAAGTTAAAATAAATAAATAAATAAATAAATAATTTGAAATTCATAACCTAGGGTTGTAAATCTGGTTTGTAGAGTGAGGGTGCAGAGTGAGTTTGTAGAGTGGCGATCATAAGCTAGAGGGTTTTCAAAGTTTTAAAAAATAAAAATAAAATTAAAATTAATATCCATAGCCTAGGATTTGTAGAGCAGGTTTACTGAGTGATGACTAAGAGTCAAAGAAGTAGAGGTAAAGAGCAATTTCCAGGTTAATGTCCTATTAAAGAAGCTACTTTTTTTTGCAACCATATATTCCTTGTTTGGTTCTTATTTACGATGCTTAATAAACACCTTCATTAGGTCCCCAAGAGAAGATCTAGGTGGATTGGTAAGACGTTGGGCACTTACCAAAAGGAGACCTAGGTTCAAATATCGGGGGCATGCCCAATTGGGGAAAAGGTAGTAGTATGACCTGAGTTCGTTGAGTGTGCGCCAGCTTGATGACAGTGGTACCAACCCCAAGCCACTTGGGGTCTCCCTCACTTCAAGTCGTGTTTACCAAGGTGAGATAGGGGTTATAGTGGTATCATCATGATTTGACACTACGATTGGAGGCAATGCGACTTGACCCTGTGACCAGTTGTTAAAAAGGAAAGGTAGTTATCGATTCCTCTATGTATCAAAAAAATAAATAAACACCTTCATTAGGCTAATAACCTCTTGTAAGATCGGATGCAAGTACCGATTGCTTAACTAGGGGAAGTACTTGGGCTAACATTTGCCCTAAAACTCATTTTGACAAGTATCCCAAGAACCCTAGAGTAATTGGTTTGAGTGTGTCGTTAGTGAAAAGGGTCAATGGCCCCACACCCTATTAGTAGTTTATCACCTAAGAGAGTATACAAAGAGTTGTCGTTTGTAGGTAAACCCATGGTTTATTTCTTAGCAATTATTTCCAAGTAAAATATTGTTTGTAATAAGAGAGTGGTACTAGCTTACACAATCTATGATTGGTGAGTTTTATCTTAAGTCACTAGGAAGTTGCAGTCTAGGGCTCAATTCGTTACCAAAATTTTTATAGAAGTGTCATACAATCATCAACAACAACTTCAACAAAGGAGATAGTTTCAAACAAAGGAGGAGGTTAAGAGTGCAAGTGTGGAGAGGTGTAGACCTTGTAATTTAATGATGAGTATGGAGGTAAGAAAGGAGTTGTTGGAGGCAAGATCATGAGGCAACGATCAACTCGAGGTGCAAAGTGACAGAATTGTATTTGTATAATTGGATCAATGTGTTGTTGAAGCTTTTGCAGCACAAGTAAGAATTCAGAAGGATATAGATAAGCCTATTGATGTTAAGGATTGTAAATGTAGACCTAATGCGGCTTGTGCTCCATAAAGTCCATCTCCCCTTATTTTAAAGGATAATAACCTAAATATGTTCAATGAGAGTAGCAACTTAGACAAGGATAATAGAACATGGGTAGAACACTTGAAGGGGAAGAGAATTGGGGAAGAAAACAAAGAACAATGGTTACTAATCTCATATAAAACTAAGGAAGGAATATCTCTAAATATTCTTGACAAATTCTATGAAAGGGCATAGAATAAACTTAATGAAACTCTTAAAGGAAAGTTCATAGGCTCAAGACCAACAGGGAAACATATCAAGAAGTGGACGATCCATGAAAAGTTAAAGGTCAGGTACAATCCATTCAGAGGATAGTTGTGGCCCCACTATGGGTAAGGCTTACTGGTTTACTTCAAGAATTATAAGACGAGAAAGTTTTTGAAAGCATAGCAAACTCCTTTAGGTGCTTTCTCATAGTGGATTTTTTCACCAAAGAAAGATAAAGGGTATTTTTTGCTAGGATGTGTGTCATGGTTAAATTAAGACAAAAATTGCTACAGACCAATTTGATCTTGAGATGAGTGAGGGGTGTGGAATCAAAATATAATTTATGAGAATGACCCCTTTAGTTGTAGAATTTGTGCCAACGTGGATCATCTAGAAAGGGATTGCCCAAATAGACAAAGGAGGAATAACAGAGAAGAAGAAAGGAAAAAAGGTCTAATATGGAAGAAAAATGAGTAGATCTCTAAGGAGAAGGATAATGAGTTTCAAAGTCAATAAGTTGAGGAGAGGGGGGAGACATAATAGAATAAGAAATAAATAAAGGGATATGGTATTGGTTAAGGCAAGGAAATTTCATAGAAGGAAATGGAGATGGAAAAAGGTAAAATACTAATTGTAAGAGAGGAATCTAAAAACATAGAAAGCTAGGACGCTCCGCAAAGGATAAACTCTCTGATACCATGAAATAAGGTGACTAAAAAGTATGAAGAAAATATGGATCAAGTGGAAGAAAAGAAGAAATAAATGGCAGCGGAGACTAAGGCCCATGGATACTAGGATCCAAAAATTGTATTGTGTACAATTAATCAAGAAGAAGTGGATGTATGGTCTTCAAAGAAAGTACCATAGCTAAAGATGTTGAGGAGTGATAAGAAGTGCCTAGATGTAGGAGTAGAGGAGGGAACGAAGGTGGGTAGAGCATCTTTGAAGGTAATAACTTAAAGAAAATAGAGAAGGATTTGAAATATGGGAAGCAAATGACCATAGTCTTAAATGGGTAGAAGCCCACTACAAGAAGTAAAAAATGAAAGTCATAACATGGAATGTTAAGGGAATAACAAACATAGAATGATGACATCCATGTTGAAGGACCACCAACTTGAAATAGTATTATTGTAATAAAATTATCTTGTGCAAGGTGAGAAAGTATTTAGAGTGGAATAGAAGAAGGGTAAGATTTTTAAAGCCAAAGGTGCTTCAGGAGGATTATTAACTTTGTGGAACTTTAACCTCTATGAGGGAGAAGTCATATCTAGAAGTCTAAATTAGCTATCAATTATTTTCTCAGTTAAGTCTTCAAAGTTGGTTTTCCTTGTTACAAATGTCTATGCTCCAAATATAAGTAGATTAAGAAAGGAGTTTTGGAGAGAGCTGGAATAGATGGGATAGTAGATTAGGGGGATAAGATGGGTAGTGGCAGGGGACTTCAACACTCCATTAAGACCAAGTGAGAAGAAAGGGTGGACTAGTCATCAAGGTGAAGCTAGAGTGGTCTTGATAAGAGTAAATATGGCGGTCCAGATGGGAGCTAAGTGATTAATAATTGAGGAAGACACTAAATATTGTTAATTGCCTCAATAAAAGGTTGGTGGAAAGTTGGAGAGTAGCATACATAGTAACATATACACTAAGATCCCTAAATTCAGTGGAAGAATTTCATGTGGTACATGTATATAGAGAAGGAAATGGGATGGCTGATTGGCTAGCCGATTGAGGATCTCTCAAAGAGGAAGATAAAAGATGGATACAATATGGGATCCATCTAGATATGCTCTAGTTAGTGACAAAGGAGGAAGGAAATTTAGAAATTCAAGTCAATGGGTAAAAATTCCAATTTTCAGAATGTCCATAGTAATTTATATTTTGGATATTTGTGGACTTGTACGCCAAGGCATCCTTTTTTATGAGATCTATGTTTTTAGTGTCCTGTAGACCAGTCTAGGATTGTAAAAAGGTTTAGACCCTTTCAAAATCCCATATTTTATCCTAATATATATATATATATATAGCATTTATGTGGTGGTATTTCATAATGTAAATATTTGTTGGGGACATATTATTTTAGTTAAAGAATAACTCACAACCATTAAAGTTATTTTATATTTTATATTTTTTGATATATAGAGAAATCGAAAACTACCTTTCCTTTTTGAACAACTGGCCACAGGGTCAAGTCGCATTGCCTTCAATCATAGCGTCAAATCATGGTGCTACCACTATAACCCCTACCTCGCCTCGGTAAACACGGCCCAAAGTGAGGGAGACCCTCGATGGCTCGGGGTTGGTACCACCGTCATCAAGTTGGCGCACACTCAGCGAACTCAAGTCATACTACTACCTTTGCCCTAGATTGGGCATGCCCATGAGGTTTGAACCTAGGTCTCCTCTTGGTAAGTGCCCAAATTCTTACCAATCCACCTAGCCCTTGCGGACTCAACCATTAAAGTTATTATTAGTGTTGCTCTAAAAGAACAAGTTTTTTGGAAAAAAAAGTTATGTAGTTAGGGATGAATAGTAAACTTTTTTAAATTTGAAATCATTATGACTATTTGTATTGTTAATATAATATAATATATATAAACAAAATACAATTACATTTTTTGTTTTATTTTGAGATTTATCATGAACATTTGTATTAGGGATATAATATGTAATTTATAGACAAAGCATGATATCCATGTTGACAACATTTATATCATGATAAATGTAAAATATATTTATGAAGCATACAAGATATGTAAGTCCACAAGTTTAGAAAAACACAAAAAGTGACATTTGTATTATATGTGGCAATGAAGGAGCAAGCCATTCATGAAACATATGATAAATCTAGTTTACGAGACAAACAACTCAAGGAAAAAATAGCATTTTATAAAAAGAACTTTGACAAGTATGTCTTCTCTTTTTGTCCAGTACAAGATGAAGGTTTTTTTACATATTTGCATATCATTTGAATGAGAAAGGGAGTAAAATGCAAAGGTTTTTAAAAGCTCTAAATTTTAACACAACTACGAAAGTAAGACCCTGCCATTAAGCTAGTCTAATATTAATGGTTGCCAAGCCTTGCGACTTGTTTATTGTTAGAGACCAAGTTGTTTGAATGTGAACTTGTCTATATCCACCTCTATTTGTTGGAGGAATTAGGACATGTATTGGGTTGTTGGGGTCCTATGGAGGGCCAAGGTTTTTTTAATGCTACAATTACAAAATAATGCAAGTTTGGAGGTTTTAAACGAAAATTATAGACAATATTGACCACTTTCCTGAGAGATCCATTCACAAGGCTTGCAAACATCCATAAGCTAGAAGTTAGCATCACTCTTTGGCCAACACATGATAAGGTTCTCTATTACAATTGCTTAGCATCAGGTTGAATGTCCACGTTATTTCTATCTCATTCTACATTGTTATAAGCAACCAACAGATTCAAGGATTATAACATATGCTTATTATACAATGCAACAAATCATTTGTTGCATAAAGGTTGATGAAAGATAGGAAGAATTTTTTTTCTTCGAGAGGTAGAGATCCATCTATTCTTGACATCAAGAGTGTTGAGGATATTATTGTACCTTAGACTTAACTATAAACCTAAGTTATTATTATTAGATATTTCTTATTTATTGCATTGTAATACATGAGGCATATTATGCCCACATTGGATTGGATTTGTTATTTTTTAGGATGCTTAGTTAGAATATTAGAGATGTCTTTTATCTTCGAGCAGTTAGGTTGTTATCTATTAGTTACAAGTGGTTGGCCTTGTAGGGCAATTTGTTACAACCACTGTAACCACGCGATTCTTTGTAAGCTCTATATATTCTATTACATCTAATAAATAATCAACTTCACGTTGAGTATTTCAATATCCGTGGTAATTTGAGCCATAATATTTTTTTGCAATAAGGGAGGCAAATTGTCAACTTCATTGTTAGGTGACTAGTTTTGTTTTGCTGCTAGTGCACCAAATCCTAGGGTAGTTGTTGCAAGCAATTGGCTTGGACCAGCCTATAGCATCATTTTGTGAAGCTCCTAAGGTGGTAGAGGGTGGAAATTACCCTTGCATCGAATACCCCTGACAAAAAAATCATAGGGTAACTAGAATTACCTTGAGGAAGGCAAGAAAATTTTATCCTATTTGGAGATTAATGTTTGCTTTGAAGATCAAAAGAAAGGACATCTTTGAGGATCAGTTGCGCAGATTTTGAAGCTTTTTTTTTGGCCAAAAGGAGGCATTGACACTCCTTGCCGAGAGAGCATCTGGGCTGTTGAAGGTTGCACAGGTTGAATATTGCATGATTTTACATATTTCAATCACTACTTGTTGCCAAGAAGGCTTTCAATAAACTATAATAATACCGCTTGTTTGAAGGATAAATATTGCTCTTCAAACCACCACAACAAGAAGGGTGAAAAAGTATTAGTTAATGTTATAGCTTCATGCATACGAAAGTTGTTTCATGCTAAGAGCAACTAAAACTGTAGTCAACTAAATCTTCCATAGGTCTTTAATATTATATTTTAACCTTTTCAAGGTTAAAATAGGCCTTTGCCTTATTTGGAGGTGTGTTGCATAATTTTTGACCAACAACACATGATTGGCACACTGATTGGCCCTTTCATATCTATCAATAATATCTCTGATGGACGGGCCTCTCTGACAGTCGACCCTATCCCTGGTGCTCCCTCCCTCTCACGATGACGCAGTAGCAAGAGGCTGCACTCACCCGTGAAGAAGACATCAACACAACCAACCCTGTGTAGGCAAGACAACGAACGACACCGCCCTCACACCCAATCCACCATCCATATGTCCAATTAGGGTCTTATCTCCCTCTGCCACCATATTGCGATCTCTTGAAAACTCTCGCAGGCATACACATTGTTCATAGATAGTGCATAAAAAGATTACAGACGTACATCGTAGGTTAAAAAATTTAATCAAATATTAAGGTTTCATCAACCAATCCAAATGCACACGTAGACTAAAACTCTAACAACGTGCCAATAGGTACCTGCCATGTGTTGTTGATGAATTCGACATCATTTTTTTTAGTAGAGTACAGTCTCCGATAGATGATAATAGTTTGCGTTGAGGCAGTTTAAAATTCTTGGTGATGAAAATCTTAATTTTTTAGCGATTTTTCTCGTGATTCGGCATGATTCCCTTTTTTTGATTGACTCTCATCACTTACAACCACTCCGATTGTTTTTGATGGATGAAATCATGAGGTAAAAATAAACTTTTCGGAAATCAGTAGACATCTGATAGGTTTTGACGTGTTTTCATGACTTTTCAGCTGATAAATCGCATCACTAGCGAGTTTTTTATACTTCAATGACGAATATTAATCTTTCAATGATCTAAATCTCTTTTGTACGATTTCAATGACCCTCCTCACTTTTTTGATGAATCTGATTGTTTTTCATCATCGAGTTTTTTCGATGGATTTTCACGGGCACACGAAATCTCTCCAACAAGTGGATAGGTTTGAAGTTTTAAAAATCTTTGGGACTTTAGTCCCACATGCACCACGTTGCAAGCGAGGGACACCTTATAAGTGCTAGCACGCATAGTGGAAGTGCTCTCGCGCATAGTCGCACCAGTTTGTGGCGTGCGGCTCTCGAGGAACCCTGTAACCGTTGGCAGACTTATGCAACATATTGTTTGACCTATTGGCGGTACGCATTGTTTGACCTGATAGTTGACTCCTATTGAATAGGGCATTTGATCGGCCCTATGCGGTTGACCGTGCGCTAATTCAAACATTTTTGCCATTGTTTGCAATTTTTCCTGCCAATGACAGTTTTTTGCCAAAATTCAAGTTTTTGAATTCAAAATTAGGCGCCAATAGCTACGAAGGTGATTTTTATTTTCAAATTTTTGCAATTTGGTCAATTTTTTTTTGCAAAAACTAACAATTTGCCTCCATAAAGACAAATTGTACAAATATAAGTGCTAAATTGTACAAATATAAGAGCTAAATTTTGTTTTCCACTCAAATCGAAGGGTAAATTTTTTGTATTTGCCATTTTTGTAATGCACTAGATTCACCCCCTTTGTAAATTGGATAACAAATTTTATAATCTAAGTAAATTGTGCATTGAAAAAATTGCAAATTGTTCCTAAGAGCCTAGATAGTTCTTGCAACTATTTTGGAATCCTACTAGTCTATCATATACACGTCATCAAATGGTTGTTGATCTCAAAATAAACATGGAAAATCTTACAGTTGTAGTAGATATTTTGGCAGATAAAGTGAAAGATATTGTTGTCAAATTAAATCCTAGTGATATTAAAATTTACCACAACAATACAAACAAGGCAAAATGTGAGTCAAATTGTATGATGGATCAAGAGATCCTGATGTCTTGTCTACTTGGATTTTAGATATGCAAACTTGGTTTACCTATGTTGAAATTCTTGAAGATGAACAAGTTGCTTTTACCACAGTCAAACTCATGGGCTTAGCAAAACTTTTGATTGTAGAAAGACAAAGCCATAATGCTGCCATGACTTGGAAAGAATTGATCCAAATTCTGAAGAACATATTTTTCCTACCAAATTACCAAAATGACCTCATGACCAAGTGGTATAGGTTGAGGCAAGCCTATAGTATGTTAGTTGTAGACTATATTTTTCAATTCAATAGGCTAAGGGTTCTTCTTGGTGTGAAAGATTCAGAAGAGGATTTTATTAACAAGTTCACTCATGGATTGCAAGATCAGAGTTTTAGAAAAATCAAGTTCAATGATTTCCTCACTTTGGACGTGGCATTTAAGCATGTCATTCTCATAGAGAAGAAATTTTGTGCCTCTTACAGATATCGACAGGAAAGTAGTTCCGAAGGCGCGAATCAACATCAATAAAAGATGAAGAACACTTCTAATTTTTTCCCTCATTCTTCTTCTCCTTCCACTTATCATAAAGCACATTCTTCTTCTTCTAACTCTAAATATTCTTCTTCTTCAATATTGTATTGTGATTTTTGTAAAAAGCATGGTCATACAAAGTCTAGATGCTTTACTTTTGAAAGAATGAAGAAGAATAAGTCCCTAATTGTACAACCTACAAATGAGGAACCACAATATGGTCTCATTGTGACTACAAGGACATAAGACGAATATCTAACTTTGAAGGGTAAACTAAACAAAGTTACCCTCATGTTGAATGTTTTTTCTCAAGGGGGTCATGACCATTTTTTTGTCACTTAAGCCCACCTTACGCATGATTTTTATGTGGATTGTATCATAGATAATGACTCACAGAAGAATCTCGTCACAAGGACCATTATCGAGAAGTTGAAGCTTCCCACAAAGCCACATCCTCAACCCTATGCACTTGGGTGGAAGGATGTAGACTCTACATCTAACATCACACACACTTGCACCTTGTCTTTTGCTTTTGGTGATAAGTTTATGGATAAGGTATGGTGCGATGTCACATAGATGGATTGTTGTGGACTATTTCTTGGAAATCCCTATCAATTTGATAGGAATACGGTGTATCATGTTTAAAAGAACACATACACGTTGGATTTGCATGATAAAACATAATTGATACAAAGGACTACACCCACATCAAATTTGATGCTAAGTTGTAGGCAAGCTTGAAAGCCATTAAGTCAAGCACTTGTATTAGATCCTACTTGTATAAGTCCCACACAAGAGAAAGAACAAGCACCTCCAAAAACTCATGATAAAGAAGCTTCACTTCCACAAATTGAACAATCACAAAAGCTCGTGGTTAAGGAACCCATAACTCTCACTCATGAGAAAGATATCAAACATTCCATTGGCATCATTTCGGGTACACCTATGAACACATAACCACTTACCCCACAAAATTTACCTTTGGCTTTGCCCTCTTCCACCATTGTACATACGAAGAAGGAGCAAGCTAAGGTCACTTCATTCAGTATCGATAGAGCCTTCAGGGCAAGATAACATAGGAGTTGTAGAATATTCAGAAGGAACAACAAATATTGATGAGCAAGCATCATAGTCCTCATCCATTTTAGGTTATAGACAAAGTTTGGCTTCCTTTGATAAGCAATGCTTTCCAAAGACACCATATCAGGATCTTCCTTTAGTACTTGAACCTATCATTAACCCTACAGTAGCAGTGGTACTTGACCCTCAACTTCTGCTCATTATAGATAGAGTTTTTGACACGAAGACTCATCACACTCGATAGGATTCTTCCACTTCTTACCTTGTCGTTCGTCGTGGTCACTTTCCACATATGGCTCGTTGGATTTCTCACCATCAGATTACCCATGATTTTCCATATTTGTTGAGAGCATTGGGGTCCAATGCTTCTATGGTTGGGAAGAGTGTTGAGAATATCATTGTACCTTAGGCTTAATTATAAACCTAAGTTATTATTATTAGATATTTCTTATTTTTTGTATTGTAATATGTGAGACATATTATGCCCACGTTGGATTGGATTTGTTATTTATTAGGATGCTTAGTTAGACTATTAGAGATGTCTTTTATCTTCTAGTAGTTAGTTGGTTGTTAGCATCCATGTTTGGTAGATTGTTATCTATTAGTTATAAGTGGTTGGCCTTGCAAGGTAAATTGTTACAACCACTGTAACCACGTGATTAGTAATCTCAATATATTATATTAAATCTAATGAATAATCAACTTCACGTTGAGTATTTCCATATCAAAGAGATTCCAATCCTCTACTATGTTAGAAGGAAATTCGTTATGTTTGAGAACAAGTCATCAAAGGTAACTTGTATATGACCAACATCTTGTTGCATAAAGATTATATGTAATATAATCACCTTATCAAAACTTCTCCACAATATTATAACATCAACATTATTTGCATAGATTGGTATGTCCTTCATAGATGATAGCTGACCAAGTTCACCATCAAGAATCACAAAAGATCACTAAAAGGTGTTTTATTATTTTGAGGGTATGCTTGTAGTAAATGTTCATTTATATTTTTAAATTATTTTGGACCTATGGAGCTCGTCTTGTCAATCAAGATATAATGAATACTCCTCATATCTTATTGAAAGTTGTTAACGCTTGGCATTCTAGAGCATCAATATTCTTTATAGGGGTTTTGAGAGTTGCATCTATAGTTGTTGTGTGGACGTTAAATGTTGTAACTCCTATTTATGTAATAACAAGGGGTTTATCGAGTTAGGAAATCGAGTGAATAATTTATGTTTTATTATATTGATCAACTATGACTTTTGCATGCTAGTTATACCTTGTAAAAGCATTTTGAGAGGGGGAACATTATCATCCTAAGGATAATATCGTGAAATGGTTTGAAGCACAACACATCGTTTGCTATGAAAATAAGCCAATGAATATGTTGTATCATCATCATTTCATACAACACAACATGAGTGATTCATTTCTATAAAGTATACATTTGATGTAAGCATTTCTTTAAGTAAAGAATGCTGACCCCAAATATGTTATTTCCAAGGTCTTAGTGACCAAAAATTCTAAGGTTAGTAACTTGCATGTTGTTATAAGGAAGAATTTGAGAAAGCAATTATCATTCTTTCATGATGATAAAGTTTTATTGACAAATGTCAATATTAGTTTATGGCATTGAATCTAAGGCAGGAAGATCCAAATTTGTATGATCAATATGTCATGGCTAGTATATGGATTTTAGACACAACCAATTTACAATTATTTCTTCTATTTATGAACCAACTTATTGGGATGTTTTATGAGATGGTTTTTATAAAAACTCACTCTAGTGAGAAATTTAAAAGGAATCAAAAGCTTTAGTAGAGATTGTTATGAAATGGGGAAGACATAAACGTTGCTTGATTTTTTTTTTCTTTTTACACCTCTATTATTCAAAAAATATCATATGTTCATGAATGAGCAATTTCAATTAGTGGTAGTGTTTACAAATAATAGAGACATTCCTTGTATGCAAAAATAAACATTGATGCTAGAGTTGATTCTATGTCCATGTACTAACATGCCTAAATACCTTTTGACTAATATTCAAGGAGATGAATAGTCTATTATGATTAACAAAATAAAGCTTCTATAGTAAAAGACATGTTTCTTAGGCATTTGGAGGACTATTTCTAGATGGTGATCATGGAAAAATGCTAGTGTCCTTTATGTTTGGTACCTAAAGACTAATTGGAAGATGTTAATAATTTGTTGTGACCCTTGGACAAAGGGAGGCATAGTAATGCATATTTATAGGATTCTTTGGATGTCATCTAAGGACTTGGTAATGGAAGTAATCATCTTTTCTTGATACTCAAGATACGTACATAGATATGGGTCAATAATACTAGGAAGAGGATTATCAATTGGAGGGGCAGAGAGAGGACTGACAAGGGGTGGGTTATTGGAAAGAGAGAGGAAGGACCAGAGGTGTTGTGAGGAGGTGAACCATGGCATGTAAAGAAGAAAGAAGACGGTCAAAACTATTGATATTTAGGGGAGTATTGTGATGCTTTGCCAGGATTTTTGGGTTGGCACTTCTTTTTGCTCATACACACATCCTCTGAATGAACAATGTATCATAATAAACCGTTGATTTATGACCAAATAGTAGTGGCAACAAGTTCATTTATACACTAGGGGTAATTGGAAAATCCAAAAATGACTTGGAATGTTATTGGAAAAATATTATGAGAAATACCTCTTACTTTGATTAACTTGAAGAGATGATTGCAAAGAGATAGGTCTCCTATAAGAGTCCAACACACTCACCTTCTAAAATTTTTGTATTAATACCTCTTGTTTTGACCAACTCAAAGAGACAATCACAATGGGATAGATATCTCACAAGGGTCTAACGATACCTAATATTTAAAAAAAAAACTAGATTTAGAAAAAAAAGAAGTAATAATAGTGAACTCACAATATACTAGAAGATAAATACACCAAAATATTAGCCAAAAAAATTACGAAGAAAAATGCAGTAATATTGTTTGATAGAGGTTTTGGAATGGTTTGTATACCCTTTTGCTATAATTTTGTACCACCATAAGGAGTCGATATCAAATCTTTGATACCACTTGCAATGAAACAACTTTAAGAAGTATAACAATAGTAGTAACAATTCAATAATGCATAATATATATATCCAATGACAATAATAATTCAAATCAAATAGTCAGAAAATCAAATATGTAATAATCAATTTCCAAATTAAAATCAATGCAAATCCTTAGCCACTTAGAGACGAAAAAGTCTCATAGCCACTTGGAGAGGATGAAGTCTCATATGTTCAATAGAGATGACTAAGATCTGAATATGAAAGATGATTTTGACTACCACGTAATTTTCCCTATTTATAGACTAAATCAACATTAACCCAATCCTAATGCTCAATGGTTGACTATCTAGACCTAGGGCTTGAGCTAATAAAAATAGAGATAACTAACTTTGCTATATTAGATCCGTTATAGTGTCCATCGACAAATGCAATTTGTTAAATATGGATCTCACAATTAATTTTTCTATGAGCTTATTATCAATTACATAATCCATTGAGAAGTCATGTGTGAGGTGGGCATGAGTGATAAATAAACTATCTCACCCCCTAGAGTTGAATGGTGATGCATCAAGATGACCTTGTTGAATTAACCTTTCAATTTCTTGTATGATGTATATTCATTATGAGTCTTGATAGAAATATTGCTTGTTTTATCATCATGAGATGATACAATAAAGGTCTTCTTATTTAATTTGAAACACTCAGACCTTACATGTAATGGCTTATCATGATGATTACAAAACATACCAGATTCATGGCATTAAAATAATGAGAACAAGAAGAAGAAGATAATGATGATTGATTTCCTTGATGGGAGAAATATTGTCTTCTTGGTGAAGAGAAAGATCACTTTGCTAAAGAGGAAGAAACTTACCTTGCTAGAGAATAAAATGATTGTCTACCTATTGGCAAAGGCTACATCAATCTTGAACTTGATGATATGAAGGTGCTAGATGAAAAGGAGGGATGTGGGCCTTTGTACTTGATAAACTTTATCTTTTACTAATTGTGCATGGTTGAATGCTACATCAAGTGTGTCAATGGATACATATTTTACCTCTCAATATAGGTGTTCTTGCAAGCTACTCTTGAAAATTAGAATAAAAGTTGTTGATCATCCAACACATTAAACATGATTAAAAAATGGTTAAACTAGTAGGTATAATCTTTTATGGAAATATTGGGTCCTTATCATAAGTAGAGCTATTTGATGCTAAAATGTTCCAAGTAACAAGAAGGAAATATTGTGACTTAATAATTATAATAAGCTCATCCCATGTGTTGATGGTATTCTAATATTGTGGATAATCTATGTTTAGGACTTTGGTCATGTCATTAAGCTTCGATTTGGTGAATGGAATCTTGTTCTCTTCTATGTCATTGCTATACTTGAACCACATATCCATATCTAAGATCCAACTAGCAAGGATATTCGAATCATGAGAGCTATTGTACACCTTGAATTTACATTTTGTTTAGAGGATAGCTTTGTAGGTAGACACTAAAATATTATTAACTTTATCGATCAAGCTAGCCACCACATTGGCCAAATCAACCATATTTTTGACAAGTACAATGGTTGGCATATTGCATGTTGTTACCAATTAGGATAAAATTTCATCACAATAATAAAATATATATTACCTTCAACAATTTTAACCCCACAAATTTGTCAAGACAATGGGATAAAACCCTAAAACAAATGGTTGTGTGATAAATTAGCCATCAAATAATAAAGTTACAACTATTTTATATTATAAGTTGTAACTAGGATAGGAAATGTTATCATAGAATGCATTTTAAATGTATTTCTAATTTTTGATAATTAAAATTGACCAAATCAAACCAAAGAAATCGATCATGCAGTATATCACTGGAAATCACTCAAAGTCTACTTTCCATTTTTTTAAAATTAAGGAAATATGATACAAGATGACCAAATTATAGCATAAACTATCTTTAAAGGTAGTTCTATTATTGAATTGCAACAAAAAATCCATTTGATGCTTACATACCTATGTGACCTCCAATATGTTTGTTGCTACTTCTAATTTTAGTGCAATGACAAGGTCATTACATGAAATTTGAAAGCTTCTTAGTTCAAACATGATGCCTTGGGGTAGCAATAGGAAAAACATATCCTTAGGCTCTTTATTTCTTACATCTTCACTATAATGGCTCTCTGAAAGATATCACGCCATACAAATGAAATTCCATGAATGGGGTAATATAATACAATGTATAAAAGCACCACTTATTGCCTTACAAATTTACAATAATTTTCATAAATTGAAGATTTTGTGGATGTTTGATGTAGTGATGAGAGTAGACTTTCAAACATGAATGCCCTTGCTACAAAAATTCCAACAATAAAACATGTGGATATAAGATGATGCAAGTGGGAGATATGACCAATAATATGTAAGTGCAAGGTGAGTGTGCCTAACGAATAGATCAAATACTGCAATATGGGATTACAAAATTCATGCACCAAATATATTAAATGCACGCTAACATATTCCAAGTAGGCACAAATGTGGTCACCACCATAGTCAAAGCACACAAGCAAAACTAACAAATTTAATTTAAAAAATCAAATATTTTGACATGAAAAAATATGGTGCATTAGGTGATGAAAAAGAAGATGTTATAAAGGCTTTTGAAAGTGCTTGGCCTAAAGTAGCTTAACAACCTTTCTCAACTATGCAAGACTAAAATGGAGTAATAAATTATGTATTCTTGGGTGGTGGTGCTCCTTTCTTCATGCGTGATATTATTAATCATACGACTTAGAGGTAGGTATAAACCACCAAAAATACAAATTAATAAAAAGCGTTAATTATTCGTACATTTCTACAATTATCTCTTGAATGAGAATGAAATTAAAAAATGATCTCAAAACGTTAATATAGTATCTCTTTTATTTTTCTAAAAAGGCAAAGAGTCTATATCATTGGTTCCTCACGTGTATTATATACATCTTTTGGCCCGTCAGGAACAATAATATTTTTAGGAATTGCCAATTAGGCACCTCCACATGAAATAGGCTTGATGGTTGGTGTTATCACGTGAAACAATTCAAGTACTCTCTAAGCCAATTTCCATTGTTACCACATCAAAGCTCACATGAAAGAAGAGTTGTTTGGAAAAAAGTTAATCCTCTTCTAGTTATTGAGAAAAATATGTATTCAAGCCAAGCTACCTAATAATAGATAGAGTACAATGGTTTTTGGCATGAAGCTTATAAATTTATAAAATCTTTAGTAACAATGATCGCTTAAAGTCTATCTAGTACAATGATATATCATACATATTTGGGGCCTCTAGTGACATCACCGTCACCAATGACACCAATGATGTCTACCTCTAAGAGAAATCATAGATCATTCATGGTCTTCCCATCATGCACACTCACTATAAATCTCTCAACAATACCTTCAAGCATGCTCTTCTCATCGTGCCCAAAAGGATGCCCTAATTGTTATTTTTGGAGACTTGGAAGACAAGGTAAAGAGGTATGATAAGGAAGGGGATGAGGATATAAGCCATTGTTGGTCATTATCAGTTTAAATACTGTGTATATCTATGTGATGATATGGGACAAATTAGATTAGGCTAGGATAAAGGTAGATACAAAGTCAATTGCAAATATTATTCTTTCATAATGGAACTTGACTACATGTGAAGTTGGAAGAGAAGACTCAAGTCTAAGAAAACTCAATTTCTCCACAATGTACTTCCATAAAGACAAACAACGAAAAGACAATCAGGACACATAAATTATGTGTATATATATAGAGAGAGTTCTAAAAGACCAAAGGAGATTTTACATGGAATATTTTATAAGTATATAAACTAAGAATACTTCACAACCTAGCATTAGCATGACCCCTCCTTGCTCCACCTCGTGACTTGCTAAACTCTACCACATATACTCCTACCTTCATTGTCCATATGCATTTGCTTTAGTAAATTTCAACATGTTTCAATCACATAAGTTATTTAAACAAGTTCAATTATTTTTTATTTGTAGTAAAAGTATATCTTATGTTAAAATATGTTACGATCCTATCCTAACATCATTAATAATTGCATAGCCATGTGGTACATTGAATGCTTATGCTTACAAGCCCATATGATGTAATAATTATTTATTATAAAGAGACGTTATATAAAGATGTAACAATTATTATTTAAGAGTTACTAGCCTGACCTCCACTTGCACATGGATGGGAACCTTTGAGCGTTAGAGTCAGGATTAGCTAGAGTCTTTAGAATAACTTTGGGGGAAAGAGGATGAAGCATCTCATACTTTTCATTTTGTAACAAAGCTTTGATTCCAAGGAGGTTACCCCTTCAAAGTGGCTTGCAATTATATAATGTGCTTTTGTTTTTGCAATATAATCTATTGCATTTCCATTTCATGTTGCAATATTGTTAATTATTTACATTAATTTTTGTTTATTATTGCAATATTGTATGGATGTGCTTTAATTTACTACAAAGTTTTTAACAAGTGGTATTAGGTTGCTTTCCACGACTATGTCCTACTACAATTGCAATAATTCCTGTCCTACCCTTCCATTCACGTTAGGTATAATTTTTTTTCCTTTTGTGTTTTCTATGATTTATCTTGCAAAATTTTGAGTCATTTTTGTTTTTGTTTTTGTTTAATAGGTTAAAAAATTATGTCGAGGATTTTAAAATGTCATGGAAGAATTGCCATTATTGGCTAAGATTGATTGCTTGTAAGGCATCTAATGAAGTGAGGGGTGATCATACTCTAATACCTAGGCCTTAGACAACATTTATATGTAGACTTGAGCTCTCATGTACCCTTAGGTGTTTAGGGAGACCCCCTACATTTAGGAGAAACCTTTAGCTCTAGGAAGCTTTCAACCGTGTATCTATCCATAGTACATCGAGCATAACACTCGAGAAGATTACCCTCTTGTATTGTCAGAGAGGCAAGTGGTGTGCTCAAGGGTATGCATGGATTTATCCTTGGGTAGTGGCCTAAAATATTTATCCAAGCACTATTGATCACTACTGTGGTATAATAGAGGGTTATGGGCAATGCATACACCTCGAACTAGAGTTACCATGTTTATGTTGTATGTCAAACCCTAACCATAAACCATCAAACCTAAAAACCCTAATCATATATTTGAGCATACTAAGGAGACTACACCTATCATAGAATTGGCGATACTGTAATATTTCTTAATAGACAAAAATAATTGTTTGTGTTAGTAACAAAAGGGATAGTTGTTAGAACAAAAGGTTTGTCAACAACAATCGAGAACAGTGTTAGACAAGGCAATTGCTAGTAATAGTTGGGTGTAGAGATAGTTGTGAATACAATCGAGATTAGTAATAGATAATATCTTAATAGTCTAGACAATTGTTAGAATAGACACTAGATAGTAAATAGTCAATCGTGTAGTGGGAACCTAGTGTAACAGTTAGTAAAAAAAATATTTGGGAAAAAATGTTTTTTTGAGATCTAGTCCATTATGATCATCTTTTCACTAATTGTTTTGGTATATAGCACCAATAAGGTATTTTTTTAGTCCAAAAATTATCATTTTGGGGTATTAGTCATTTCGATCATCTCTTAAAGCTAATCAATTTGATATATCACCTATATACTTTATTGGGACAATTACTACAAATAGTAACTGTTAAAACTACAAATCTATTTTTAGTAAGGTAGTTTAGGGAGGTCCAAATCACAAATCCATGGCTAGAGGAACTAGAGGAGCAATGAGGGAGATGGAGTAAAATCAATTGTCTAAACAAATAGGGCTATTGAGTCAACAACTTACTCAAATGCAAAACCAATTTGGACATGAAATTAAACACTTGAAAGACTATGCATCTTTTAAACAATGAGCAAATCAAAGTAAAAATGGGAATTGAGGAAAAATTCCATGAGGTTGAAGGATGCTTAAAAGGAGCCACTCATGCATACCATCAAGTTAACAATGGTGAAATTGAGGGAAAGGTTGGTGGTTCTAGGAATACAAAAGAGGAGACATACAATGCTCTTTTTAATAATAATACCCCATATAAAATGCCTAAGCTAGATTTTCCCAAGTTTAATGGTAAGGACCCTAATGGTTGGTTGTGTTGAGCAAAGTAGTATTTCAATCTCCATAACATACCCCAATATTTATGGATCACCATGGCATCCTTTTAACTTTGAGTTTAAAGTCCTTCAATGGTATCAATGGGTGCAACATATGACTCTCGACCTTTCTTGGGAAGAATTTGAACAATAACTACTTACTTTTTTTGGTCCCAGTGAGTATGAAGACTTTATAAGAGCTCTAACAAAATTGAAGCAAACCTTCACTGTTTGTGAATATCAAACTTAGTTTGAGAAGTTGGCTAACTAGACAAGGGTTTTGGGTGAAATATTCTTTCAAAGTTGTTTAATAAGTGGGTTGAAGTATGATATCAAGGCTGAGGTAAAAACTGTTGGAACAATTTCTTGCATCCATAGGGTCGAGTTTTCACGCTACAAAAAATCATTTGAAACCAATGAGCTATTACAGGCTCTGGTCAACCTGCCTTTTTATTCTGATAAAATATATATTGCTAAAGAAAATAACCAGAATGGGTAAGGAAACCCCAGTGATAAACTTTAGATTTTACAAGTTTAAGCACTCCAAATTTTTAGTTATATGCTACTTATATATAAAATGACCAAGCAAAGACAACAACAATTATTATGCCTTATGTAGATCGGTGCCTAGATTCATTGGGTTGTTATAGCAATTTAACAATGCTTTAAAATATGAACAAAAAGAATGAGGAAAAGAGAAATTGGTGCTATTAGACCCAATCGAATATCGTAGTGAATCTAAGAGTTAACCAATGAAAGAAACACTCATAACACATTCAAATAATGTAATCTACTATGAGGAAAACACATAGAACTGTAGACAAAAATGGTAGAACTGACACCCCAAAATTGTATTAATTTTTCCAAATGAATTACATGTAGAGTGGGCATAATGCCATTAAACTCTGTTAAAAATTTCTTAATACAATGAGAAGTCTTTGTTCAAATAATGTAACAAGACTTCATCAACTTTACCTGCACCACTTGGGTAACAGGAAAAATATTTGAGTTTCAGGCTCAAAAAGATTGGGAATATCCTCAGCTTCTCAGGCATAATTCTACCAAAACCTGCATAGCAAAGGGAAGAATGAGGGATGAAAAAAAAATATACAAAGGGAATACAACAACACAACTCTCGGGGCACTCAAGTATACCTCTTAGCAAAAATGCTTTCTCTAATGCTTGATGCCGATTCTAAACCTGGATGCTTCCTTTTATAGCCTTTGGTTCTTGATTTGGTTATTATTGGTCTGATATTGGCCTTACACTTGTCACCTTTAGGTTTGATTTTCTCTGTATGCTATCCAGCTATTGCGGCCCTAGATTTCCTATCATGATTTGCTCTTGGTTTGAAGGGAGCTCTTATACTAAGTGGATCAGGTGATCTTTGTTTTTCTTCTTCTGCACATTTAAACGGTGAACCTATACATATATATAATTTGTTATTTCCTACTTATCCCAGTCATTTGGTTATACCGTTTGGGACCGACTAGGCTGCTATAGTGAAATTTTGACGTAAGACAAAGGGGGACCCGACATGACGATGAAGAGAAGAGATGGAGTGTGGGTGGTAAATGGACGGAATGACATTGATAACATGATGGATATGAGGGAGGAGGGAGCAATGGGAGTTGATTTGCTCAGTGGATGGTGGAGAGATGGCGCTATGTGGAGTGGACAGTGATGATGGTCAAGGGAGAATGCCTAGAAGGGGGAGGACAATGATAGGTAGGAGGAAGGACGAAATGGAAAACAAGATCTGGAAGTGCCTATATGGCACTTCCATAACTATATTCCATCGGAGTGAACCCTCTATAACTATATTTCATTGAAGAACTGAGTATGCAGCCCTTGATCTACTAAATCAATGTCTTATTCTCCTTGTGCTTTCTACGTCTTCTGAATGTGTAGAGCAGGAAATAGTTGTGTTTATGTATTTTGCACTCCATTACCTTTTTCATTGATCGCTTCTTTCACTGTCCCTATTTATAAGTTGAGAGAGTTCATGCATGATCCCATTTCAGATTGACTTATCTTGTTCCCTGCGTGGTATGCAATCACCTTCAGTGGATATATAAAGATCTAATTTTATTCTTTTGTATAAAACTTATCACCCAAATAGTCTGTATCATTCTTGTTTTGGTACAGTCCATGTAATTCTATTTGATAGTCTGTTTATTTTATCTCCTAGTTACTATTTGAATTAGCCATTTTTTATGGTATTTTTCTTGTATTTTTAATTTGCCTTGCAGTGGTTGTTGTTTATTGCAAATCACTTCTTTTTAGTGGTTGTTCCCATGGATGATCTGCCACCTTAGTCCTGCTTAAGTGTTAGCTTAAAAATACGTATCATTATGAAGTTACCCCTTTCCTCTAGTCGTTGTCCATCATATTTGCTCATGGAGGTGTACGTCCATTGAAAATATTTAATCTACTCAAGGCTTAAGGTATCTTAGTCATGATATTACCTTCTCGAGCATCTCACATCATGCTTACCGTTAGATTTATTGATCTTAATTTTTGTCATTGATCTCTATGGCCGTGTATAATTGTTAGTCGCATGACATAATATATGCACACTAAGGTTGGCCATATATACTAAGTGAAAAATTATGATTTACAATAAATTGATCACGCATACTTAGCTTTAGACATATAATTTTCAATTTGATTTTACCCAAGTGTTAGTCATATATAAAATCTCTTCTTATTAATGTCCACATGGTGATTATAAATTTTCAATATCTTTTAAAACTAATCCTTTAAACCTTTGTTTTTGTCTCTAAAAATCCATCGTTGGATCGAAAATCCTGTTGTGCGCATTCATCCGATATTCTAGATATGCATCGGGTTTTAACCATAAAAAGAGGGAGAGTTAGCAATATTTTAGACCCTCAACTAATCTTAATTAGGGGTAGCGTTTGGTGGTACTCACCTTAATTAAACATTAAACCGTGAAAAACAAATCGTATACCCTAACCTTTGGATTTCTTGGTTATGCGCAACCATCAGATTTGTGTAGGGTCCATCGTCATCGTCAGATTGGTCAGAGATATGTGCTTCTTACGTTGCTTTATTTTATTTTTTGATAGTCTCGATTACGCATAGCCGCTAGATCTTAAGCAAAGATACGCACGACCGTCCGATCTATCTTGACCATAGCTTGGTCAACGACCTCCTTGTTATCTTATGATCATCTTTGGTAAAGTGCCACCGTTAGATTTTGTAGGCTCAAGCATGGTTGTTGATCTTCCTTTGACCATAATTCTGTTGGTGATCGCTTTGTCATTATTCAACTTATTTTTGATAAAGCATCACCATCAGATCTTCATTCAAAACAAGCATGATCATTGGATTAGCCCGCGATGTGCACTTATATCCTTTATACGATCTTAATTAAATCACAACCGTTAGATCTATATGGGGATAAACACTATCATTGATTTCTTTAGTTTATAATCTCTTGATGGTTGTGTGTAATCACAGCCGTTGGATCTGGGCAGGCTTGAGCGTAATCATCGATTTTCTTTTGACGAGAGTCTTAACTTGTCCATTGTTGCTTACCTCGAGGAAGAGTTCTCTAGTTGGATTGGCCTTAGAGTGCACGCGGTCATTGATTATCTTTGGCCCATCCTATATCCAAACCTTGGGTTATCATGAACAATGCACAATCGTTGGATCGACTTGTATTTGGACGCAACCATTGATCGCTTTAGATCTTGACTTCTTTGGGTAGTGCGTGTCTGTTAGATCTTATCATGATGAAGCATGACCATTGATATTTTATATCCTGTAAAATTATAAACAACATAAGGTGCACATGCTCTTTAGTCTTATTAATCCATGATTAATGAAAAAGGGGAAATATTAGTAACGTGTTAGGACCCTTGCTAATCACGATTAGCAAATCCTAATTAATCTCGAGGCACTTACCTTTTTTAAAGCCAATATTTTTACATTTAGGGCAAGCGCGATCGTTGGATCTTTTTAAAGCGAACACAACCGTCAGATTAACTTAGGAGAAAATGCAACCGTAGATTTTCTTTTGCCCTACAAGACTAAAAATATAAGGTGCATATGCCCTTTAAATCTTTATTAATTTGTGTTTTAGCAAAAGGGGGAGCGATTATCAATGTGTTAATAACCTCGCTAATTGTGTTTAACGCTTTAATTAAATTGAAGGAATTTAATAACTTTTCAGCTGTTAATCTCTTTATCCTTAGATCTAGTGCGATCGTCCGATCCATTCCAATTGAAGCACTGCCCTTTGATCTATTTAATTTGCATGTCTTTTTAATCAAGGGGGTGCATGCCCTTTATGTTAAACCATATGTTTGAGACTTTAGGATATGACCTTTTTGCCATGGTGCATTATTTGACTTGGTTATTTAACCTTTGATTAGCTCATGAAAGCGCGTCCGTCCGATTAAGGAGGATCTGAGCACTGCCTTTAGATCTGCCCAAGGTGCTTGATACTTACTCAAAAGGGGTGTGTACCCCTAAATTTTAATTTTATTAAACTTATAATCAAGACCTTAGGTTATATACTTGGACTATGGTCTTTCCCTTTAGCATTTATCTTTTGGGTTGATTATGTGAGCACGTCCGTTGGATTTTGGAGGACGAAACATTGCAGTTCAGATCTTTGGACTTGCTCGATCTTTAAGCGCAAAGGGGACGCATGCCCTTATTTACCCTTTTATTAAATTTTAAAAATTTGGATCATTTACGGATACCCCTGCCTCTTTGGGTCTTACCCGAAAGTGGCATCCCTTTTGGGATGTTTTCCACAAAAAAAAAAAAAACTTTGGATCATTTACTTAGGTTAAAATGTTTTATCATCAGTATTAACAACCTAAGGACTTAGGGTCTTGATCATTTTATTTAGGCCGAAACCTTTGGTTAATGTTATAATAATGAACAAGGTATTTTTAGGGGGACTCATTGCTTGATCTATGATTATAGAACCTTTTTTCGAAAGGTCAGGGACATTAAACGGTTAAGACTCCTCAGTAGTTAAAGACCGTTTTTGTACGTTGGATTAATTTTAATTCCATGGTACTTTTGATTATTAGATAAAACAATGGTTATAAGGAAAATTTTATTAACAACTAAGGCTCTGACTTTGAATTTAATTTAGATGACATTTTCATAACTGCTCTTAGGGACTAAACCATTGAAAATCAATTTCTTAGAGAAGAATGCAAAAGAGACTAGCAACATTTGTCAAATTTATTAAATTCAAAAAAATAAAACTAGGATTCTCAGACATTGAGTCAAATTTGGCTCCAACAATTAATGGGTTGAAGGATGATATCAAGGTTGAGTTAAAAATATTTAAACCACAATCCATGATGTAAGCAATAGGGCTGGCTAGGTTAGCAGAGGAAAAATGTACTACTAAGAGATGTCCATGTAAATTTCCACAAGCCAAACTCGCAATCCTATTCAAGGCCACATATAATATAGGGAATAAATCTCCAACAATAAAGGGTTATGCTATAATTGTAATGACAAATATTCTTCAAGGCATAAATGTGTACAAAAAAAATGTATTTGATGGATACGGATGATTTTGTGGTAACTGAAGTTCCCAAATAAGAAGAGGAACAATAGGAAGAAGAGAACTAGGATGAGGGTGAAGCACAAAAAAACCTTAGCCATAAATTTTAGTTCATGCACTAGCAGGAATATTGATCCCTCATATTATGAAGGTAGTAGGATATTTTAATTCACTCATAATAGGAAGCAGTTTACTTTTGTGGCTCACCTACAAGATCCACTCAGATCATTAACTCAATTAGAATGGAGAAACTCTTAAAAAAATCCTCATATGGGTAGTGGCATAGTTGTTTGTAGTCTAGGCACAAAATACTGAACATCCTGAACAATAAAGCGGCTTGCAAATACTTTTGACTAAACATGATTTTATCTTTTTGGAACCCAAGGGGCTACTTCCACAACAACCCCATGATCATGCAATACAACTTGTACTAGGAAGATTGCCACCTAATATATGACCCTATAAGGATGCATATGCACATAAATAAAAAATTGAAAAACTAGTCTAAGAGTTATTAAAAATAGGGGTAATTCGATCTACTGTCAGTTTCTACTCTTCACTAGTGCTATTTGTATGGAAAAAGGATGGGTCATGGCGACTATGTATAGACTTTTGTGAACTCAATAAAATCATTGTCAAGGATAAATTTCCTATTTCAATGTTTGATGAGTTAATGAGTTCATGGGGTTTAATTTTTCTCAAAGTTAGATCTTTGATTTGAGTACCTTCAAATATGACTCAAAGAAGAAGATATCCCACAAAAAACATTACGGACCCATGAAGGTCATTATGATTTTTTAGTCATTTATTTTGACCTAACTAATCATCTATACCTACGCATGTTCATTTTGTTCTTATTTGATGATATTCTAGTTTACAATCACACTTGGGGAGAGCATCTACATCATTTGGATATGACTTTACAACTCTTGAAAGAACATCAATTGTTTGCAAGTTTATCTAAACATTCCTTTGGAATACAAGGGGTCAAATATTTGGGTTATACCATCTCACATAAGCAGGTTAAGTTTGACCCGAAGAAAAATATGGCCATATAAAATTGGCCTAAGCCTCAAACTCTCAAAGCGCTTCAAGGATTTTTGGATCTCACTAGCTACTATCGACAATTCGTCCAAGGTTATGGTAAAATAATAGTCCCTCTAACTGCCATGACTTCTACTTTGATGTTAGCTACTCCTAATTTTTTCAAACCATTTATAATTGAGAGCAATGCTTCGGGCCATGGCATTGGTGTAGTATTAAAACAAAAAGGGCGACCCCTAGCTTTCACTAGTAAGGCCTTATCTAAGAAAAATCTAGGAAGACCCACTTATAAAAATAAATGATGGCTATTCTCCATGTCGTCAATCACTAGCAACCTTACCTCATTGGGCAACATTTCTCCACTAAAATAGATCATCAAAGTTTGAAATATATTCTAGAAAAAAGGGTATCAACTCCAACGCAATATAAATGGGTTTCAAAATTGTTGGGGTAAGATTATGAAATTATGTACAAAAAGGGGAAGGAAAATATTGTGGTAGATTACCTTTCTTGTTAGTTTGAGGATCAAGGTATGCTATGTGCCATATCTTCCCCACTCTCCCAATGGATCACTCAACTTTGAGAAGAGGTAGTCAAAGAACTATCCTTGCAAACTTTGAGGGATCAACTCCAAAGGGACCCCAAGTCAAACACTAGGTACTCATGGATGGACAACTGTTGAGATGTCAAGCTCGCACTGTGGTTCCTAAAAAAATGTTCATTCATGAGGACATAATGAAGGAGATGCATGCTTCACCCATGGCAGACCATTTGGATTTTGCAAAAATATATGAGCGGGCTAAACACTCATTTTATTGGGCGAGAATGAAAAAGGATATTCAAATTTTTGTGGCTAAGTGTGAGATTTGCCAATGGATGAAAGAAGTAATGGCTTGTATTCTAGGCACTCTACAACCTTTACTAATTCTAAAAAATGCATGGATTGTCATTTCCATGTATTGAAGATCTTATGAAATTAGGAAGAAAATTTGTCACTCTTGTGGTGATGGACCGTTGCTCAAAGTATGCTCATTTTTTCCTTGGTCCATCCCTACCATGCCTTCACCATTACCCAAATATTCATGAAATTCATTTTTTGTCTCCATGGTATGTCAAAATCCATTATGTTCGATTGGTATCCTACTTTCACTAGTCATTTCTAGCAAGAACTATTTAAATTATAGGGTACACAACTAAGAACGAGCTCAACCTACCATCCCTAGAAGTATGAGAAAATAGAAATTATAAATAAATGCTTGGTAACTTACCTATAGTGCTTTACTTATTAGCATCCAACCTAGTGGGCCAAGTGGCTTCCCTTGGTAGAGTGGTGGTACAATACTTTGTTCCATCCTCATTACCTTCTTCATATGTTCTAGGTAAATCCAATGTGTAGGCGATGGATTTGACACTTCAAGACTCTACCAAACTACTAAAATTAAAGGAAAATTTGGCTATGGATTAGAATTGTATTCAATGACAAATAGATCAACACCATTTAGAGCATAGTTTAAATATAGGGGATATGGTCTTCCTTTGAGTACAACCATACAAACAAATATCAATGCAACTCCATGCTCACTAGAAGCTTGCAACTAGATTATATGTCCCGTATCAGGTAATGCAACGAATTAGACAAGTGGCCTATAAGCTCACTTTACCACCTTCTTCCAAGATCCATTTAGTCTTCCATGTCTCTTGTTTGAAGAAGGTATCAGGTAATGCAACGAATTAGACAATCATATTTAGGTCCAACTGACACTTCCTAAGTTGGATGATGAAGGTTTGGTCATCTTGGAGCCTAACAACATCGTGGAGTGAAGAACCTGCACTCTTTGCAATCACATCATCGCTAAAGTCTTAGTCCAATGACAAATATTACAACAGAACGATGCCAACATGAGAAGCTCTTCAACCACTCCATCAACAATTTCCTCATCTCAAGCTTTAATGACAAAGCTTTTTTAAAGGGGAAGGACATGCTAGGACCTTATCCTAACATCATTAATAATTACATAGTCATGTGGTATATTGGATGCCTAGACTTACATGCCCATATGATGTAACCGCTATTTATTATAACGAGACATTATATAAAGATGTGAATATTGTTATTTAGGAGTTACTAGCCCAAATCTCTACTTACACATGGATGAGAACCCTTTGAGCATTAAGGTTAGGGTTAACTGGAGTCTTTAAAAGAAATAAGGGGGCAAGAGGATGAAACATCTCATATTTTCATCTTGTAATGAAGCTTTGCTTTGAAGGAGGTTGCCTCCTCGAAGTAGCTTGTGATTTTGTAACGTACTTCAATTTTTACAATATAATCTGTTGCATTTTCATTTCAAATTATAATATTATTAATTATTTGCACTAATTTCTCTTTATTATTGCAATATAATATGGATATGCTTTAATTTATTGAAAATTTCCTAACAAAATAAGAGTTGACAAAAACGAAATTCAAACAATGTTTTAAGCACTCACCTTAGACGATGGAAACAATAATACAAAGTCAAAAAGAATATCTCGATTATTTTAATAATAAAAATTTATTAAAAAATTTAAGGCTATGAAGAAGGCATGTGTTGTGTTGTCTAATAAATACTTTTGGTCTAGAATCCAAGGTTATGTCTCACTAATGCATTACATTATAGTTAAAGTTTTTATTTATTTATCTAAGAAGCATTATTCCTAAAGATACAAAGGGATGTCTTTTGGTATCAATGGAAATCTTAAATAATTGAATGCAAAGTAATTGCAAGACAAGATGGAGAGATTGAAGAAAACATATTAGAATGAAAGGCCATATGAAAGAAAACCTTGTAATATAATTTGTTTATATTGATTTTAGACGTGCTGCATTTGTGGTGTATAGAGTCTTAAATCTGGGTCTTCTCGCCTTAAGGACCTAACGACATCCCCTTAAAAGGGCGATAGACGTTGCTAAATTTTTCTGTTTATCCGTTGAATCAATACGACTACAAAGAAACGTCGGATTCATTCCAGCTTATGTCATGACGTGTTCCAATCAAAATATCGAACATCGGCAGACGTATACTTGAAAGATGAACGTCCACGCGGTAGTTGTCGGAAGAGTATTGAACGGGAAACGCGAGACTGCCGTCCCGGCGCTGTTAAACCGGCGAGCAAGAGGGTGGCGTCTCTTAAAATTCCTTGTGGACTTGAGCAGGTGCGTCCATTGGTGGATTCTATAAAACGTAAGGTGGCATTTCTATTCATCTCTCAGGGATGAAAACCAAGCTTCTCTGATTCCACTTATAACAAAGAGTGCGCCCGTAATGGCGGCGTCTGCTCAGAGGAAGGCAAAGACAGAGACAAATCTATGCGGAGAATCTTCGGAGGTCTCGCGTTCAAAATGAACCACCACCCTACTCGGAGGCTTCATTTTCCTCTGCAGTAACGTCAACATGTCTCAACAACTCCGTCGCCAGCTCTTTGGTATATATCTATATATGCACAATGTGTATATGTTCTTGGAATATGAGTTTTATATATATGTTGGATACATGTCATTTTTTTATAGAAGGGTTGTGGAAGTTAGTGTCAGCAGCTGAGTTTGAGGGAATATGGTGCAGGGCTGCCTCTGGAATATCTTGAGAGAGTGAAGGCTATCAAGCCCGGTTTACCCCTGTTTCTTTACAATTTTTCCACTGGTCGCGTGTATGGTGTCTTTGAGGTATGCATTGCATTGCATTGCATCAAACTTTTTGATTTCATGAATATTGCGGTTTCCTTCTGTTTGTTTGGACTTGCTTTGCTGGGACATGAGGGTTCTGGTAGAGCTTATTAGATGAAATAATATTGTTATTCTTGGAGTCTAGGTTTCCCTCCTTTTTTTTTCAAAAACCGAAACAAGTGCACTAGTCAATTTGAAGATTGTGGCTGTGAAAGTGATGAGGGTCATGGAATACCAGGGTTTTGGATAGGAAATATTTTAATAAAATGATCAAAATAGGTTAGTGGATTTCAAGGAGACAAGAGTCCATCAAATTCTAAGAAGACCCACTTGAGTAGTTTTGGTGCAAATGAACCCAACTCAGTTTTCTTTGGAATATTTATAACACCCACGATGAACAGGTTAGCGGAAATTGCCAATCATTAGTACTCAAGTTGGGCTCCATTGTATTGTCTAATTTTTGATATTGGTGAACATAAGCATCCAATTGGATTTTGTAGCCAGCCGTTAGATAGGCTTAGGAAACTCACAGATAGCATTTCTTTTTGTTAAAATGGATGTATTGCTGATAGCTTAACAGAGCTAGTTACGATACCAATCTTGAACGAAATTCAATTATTTTCTGATGTGGACAGTGCATCTGAGCTAAATTCAATTTTATTTCGGGCAGTTCTGATGAGTTTTTGCAGACTGTCCTTCCATTGTATTAGGAAAGTTGCAGATAGGTTTTTAACATGGATGCAGTGCCCCTTGATGGCTCAAGAGAGCATGGGATGTTACAAACCTTGATGATGCACAACAGAGTGGGCTTCGTGCTTGTATTGTTTTGTTTTACATGCAGGCTGTACAATTGAAACGTAATCAGACTGTCCTTTTATGACGTAAGGAAATTTGCACATAAACTTTCGCTTTGATAAAATGTATGAACCACTGTGATAGTATAGGATAGCAGGGCATGTTAATAAAAGTTGATGATGTACATGCAATTGATTATGTTAGCACTATTCTCTTTGGGAGGCTTGTCCATAGCATCTTTAGGAAAATTAATTTAATGCTTGATTCCAAATGCCGTGGAGTATTCCATTTTCGTAATTCAGTGTTAGCATGATATATCTGTGAGTCTTAAAATCAATAGATTCATTGTAGTGGGATTAAATTTCTTAGGGCACCATTGTAACGTTTGGATTTTTGTCATTCTTAGGCAGCATGTAGTGGCGGATTAGCATCGAAGCATATGGAACCCAACCAACAATCATTTGAATGCCAATATCCTGCCCAGGTAAGCAAGCCCACCTCTGACAAATAACCTCGCACAATGATCACCTCACTATCCATTTGCCTTAGTCTTACATAACCAGTAGTTTCATTTATTGGTCATAATTTGGTCCTAGTTGTTTCTATATATTCTTGCAATTTCCACACTTGTAATGGTTTTGTGCATTTTTTATAGGCCATCATGGAATCTAGTTAACGGTTGCTTTCTATTTGTAGGCACTAAAAAATAGAATTCTCACTTTTTGCTAATGTATTTCAGGTTAGGGTGCATGTCAGGGAGAGGCGGCCTTCTGTTGATATAGAAGAAGTTAAATCAGTTCTCTATACATATGACCACCCTGAATTTCAGCTTGAATTATCTTTGACAGAGGTAGATTGGCCATGACCCATGGAACGTCTGAAAAAAAGCTTTATTATGATCTGACTGGCTGAGATTTGATGGTTTGCAGTTTCTGTCAATAATAAAACCTTTCAAAACTGCTAATTTTCAGGCGGAGAAATTGCTGAGATTATTTGGCTGCAGAAATAGTAGGTCTAGAGGATGTCACCTTGCAGCAGGCTTATCTGAGCCAGATTGTTTCAGCAAGTCCAATGTTAGCACAGATTGTAAAGAGAGTTTGTATGGAGGTGCAAATTTGGATAGAAATCAAATAGGGGACATCAGTGGAAATGGCTGTTCTGTCAGAAACCCAAAAGGTAATGTGGCATCAAATATGTGTTTTCGAACATATAGGGTTGCCTTAAAGTCTGGGATATCTGCTCACAGTGCATCACCCAAAGAAAACACATGTTCAAATGGGATGATTGAAAGCCCTAAAAGACGATCCAAGGCAAGTGCGACTCTCTGCATAGGAAGGTAGTATCCAATGACTGTCTTGATAATTATTTTAGTGTAACAGACAATGATAATGTTCAATCAGCGAAGGTTGGTAAGCAGGTTGATTCATCTCGATTATACAATGAAAATAACTAGGAACATTTCTCCTTGAGAAAATCCAATAATGAATGTGCTTTTCAAAGGTTGGTTATTGAAAATGATAAATTGAATGAAGATTGGGTTGGCATGAAGAATTCATTTGACTCTAGATCAAAAAATTATAGAGCTGTTGTGAAGCCAAGGAAAAGAAGATCACAGACCAAGGGGTTAGTAGTTTCCAGAGCTCAAATCCTACTGTAAATAGTGGTTCATCGAGTCAATCATGTCAAAATTTTAATGGATATTCTGACACTACTAAGAGAGGGACTAAAACACCAAAAGCATATGGTAATCAAAGATACATGTATGTTGTGTCTAATAACCCACCAGATCAAGCATTTCTTTCCAAGAATAACTTTAAGTGTGGCAGGTCCATGCAGATGCCCCATTGGCAGAATGACAGTAAGGAGCAATTTAATAAGAAACAACAGGAACAACAGGAACAACAGAAACAAGAAACACAACAAGAGATACCACAAGGACATTCACTTTCTTCATTATCTCCAGCATTCTATCCTGCAGTGCCTCTTGTGCCATGGGGTTTCCAGAGCCAATTTTTATTTTCTCATGTGCCAATCTTTGATGGTTCAGCATATTTTCCTTATATGTTACATTTGTTTGGAGATAGAGGAGTTCAAGACACAAAATATTTGGATGCCTTATTTATTAAAGGAGTCCATCTATGCTTCGTATGACACTGACATTTCTCTCTATTCTTCATATTCCTCTTTGGAAGTTAATGATGTTAATGTCCAAGCTTTACATTATGAGATCTTAGAATTTGCACATAATGTAAGACCAAGCCCAGAAGCATATTTTCAAGCACAGGCTGCAGTTAAATGTGTACGCCAATTAGTAAAGAATTGTTGGCCTGACAAAGATGTAGAGGTGAGTCTTATGCTTATTATTTTCCATTATGCTGCTCTGTGTTCTAATCATGTGAAAACACATTCAGTTGCAAAACATTTGAATATTGTTCAATAGTTACAATATAATTGTGTATTTCTCTAGACATAATATGGTAGTTGTATGAAAGTATGCGCGTATTCCTTATTCAACATCCTTAATTTTGCATTTGTAGTTATTGCTTAAGAGAAGTAATAAGAACATAAGATTTCCAGCTAAATGGTTAGCTAGTTATTCAAAGAATAACAATTTCTTAGTTTTATTTGGACATTGATTTCTTAAGGCCTTTTTTAATTTGTTTTCCATACTAGATTTCTCTTTTGGGAGGAATTACTTTACCATATAAATGCAGTATATTTTAAAGATCTAAGATGTTATTGTTTAAATGCATTATGAAACAATTGGTGTATGTTTTTATAAAAGTAAGTTTATTTTTGATTAGGATAAAAAACTGGTTTTGAAAGGGTCCCGGTCCCTTGTACAAGAAAGATACCTTCTATGTCTCGCAACCAACAATTGGTGTTAGTTTGTGTTCCTGGTGAAGAAGTATTATTTCATTTCACGTAGTCCAGAAAACCTTCCCTTTGGTTTCGTTTATTCTCTGACATTTTGAAAGATTGTGTTTGCCTAGCTTCTACTTGAAATTTCTTAGCTCCATTCTTCATTGAGCAACTGGATATGGTTTTTCTGTATTATTATTTTTTATAATGATTCCATATTAATAATTCTACATTTGATCCGTTTCTTTCCTCGATTTTGTTTTCATTTCCCATGCATCCCTCTCTTTGTAACTTGATAAATATAAAAATTCTGTCTAATTGAGAGCATCTTCTAGCTTGATAATGCACTACCTTTGTTAATTTCACATACTACTTCATGCCAATTTTCTTCTTGCCTCTTTTGAAAGAAGTGATTGTGTTGGTAGTCTTTGGAAGGTCCTTGAAAAAGTCTACTAAGTTTAATGGTATATATGCAATTTGTGTCAAAAACTTTTTATCTTCCGTGATGCCCTCAAGAGTTGACTATTCCTTTATTTACATGATCTTCTATATGTTTTCTCCTGACTCTGTGTGTTCCATGTATCATAAAGTAATAATTGTTTATCTCATGATTTCCAGGTATTTGGCTCCTTTGCAACAGGCCTTTGCCTTTCTCACAGTGACATTGATGTGGTCGTGGTTGATAAGTTTTGCCAAACTTCGGTTGAAACTACTATTCCAGAAAGAAGACTGATTTCTTTGATTAGAGTACTTGCTGATCAGTTGAAAGAATGCAGCTGGTGTGAAAGGCTTACAGTGGTAGAATTTGCATCTATACCAGTAATATGACTGACTTGCAAGCCTGATATAGCCATCTCCGAAAAAGGAGCATCTCCGTCAGAAGCTCTTGCCATTGATATCACTATTCAAGGAAAAAATGGGTCTATTAGAAATAAATATGACGATCAATCATATGCAAAGTTTGGGACTAAAAAAAAAAAAGCACCCATAGTGGTGTAAGTGCAAGGGAGTTTGTTCTTGATAAGTTGCATCAATTCCCACCTTTGGCTCCATTGGTAAGAAGTGCAGTTTGTGCTTTAAATTCTTTCATTTTTGAAACACTGTTACACATTTGAATATGATGCTTATAATTCTTTATCTTGCAGGTTCTCCTACTGAAATCATACCTGCATCATAAACAGCTCAACAATGTATATTTTGGTGGTCTTGGATCCTATTCTTTGACCTTGATGGTAGTCTTTTACCTAGAGGTATGTCTTACATCTCTGTTCTTGTTGCTTGCTGTTGTATAGTGTGCTTTCAAATTTTATTTTGGGGTTACTTTCCATCTAGATTGCTAGGT